>CM050413.1:1562997-1679003 GCA_027564155.1 Gymnocypris eckloni scoliostomus | reverse complement strand
GCATTGCAGTAGTCCAGCCTAGAAATGACAGGGCCTGGACAAAGTTGTGCAGCATGCTCTGTCAGAAAGGGGCCTGATCTTTCTGATGTTAGTGCAAACCTGCAAGATCGAGCAGTCTTTGCATTGTGCTCTTTGAAGGTCAGCTGGTCATCAAGATTACTCCAAGATTTCTGACCGAAGCTGATGGGGTAATTGTTGATGAACCTAACTGAATCGTGAAATCATGCTGTAGAGTTGGAGTTGCAGGGAAGACAAGAAGCTCAGTCTTTGCCAGGTTGAGCTGTAGATGGTGTTCTTTCATCCTGGTTAAAGACAACTCGTTCGAGTGTTTTGGCAATGAATGGAAGGAGAGAGATAGGTCTGTAGTTTTCTAAAAGAGAAGTGTTTAATGTAGGTTTTTTGAGCAGTGGGGTTACTCGAGCCTGCTTGAATGCAGTGGGGAAGATACCTGTGAGGAGAGATGTGTTGATAATGTGTGTGAGTGCTGGTAAGAGTGCAGGAGAGATTGCTTGGAGAAGGTGTGAGGGGATAGGGTCTAGAGGACATGTTGTAGGATGGCTGGAGAGGAGAAGTTTGGATACTTCCGCCTCAGTGAGGGGACAGAAAGAGAAGATGGGAGTTTGAGCAGTGGATCTAGTTGGTTGGGGGTCCTGTATGAGTGGAGGTGAAAACTGACTACTGATTGTTTTAGTTTTGTTTGTAAAAAAAGTTGCAAAGTCATCAGCTGTTATAGACGTGGTGGGAGGTGGTGGAGGGGGACAGAGGAGAGAATTAAATGTTCTAAAGAGATTACGCATATCTGGAGCATTGTTGATCTTGTTATGGAAATGTGACGATTTGGCAGTGTGGACTTCAGCAGAGAAAAATGAAAGAAACGATTGATACATACTCAGGTCCGACGGCTCGTTGGATTTTCACCATTTTCTCTCTGCCGCTCGGAATCTGGTCTGATGTTCACGAACAACATCAGATAACCAGGGGTTAGAAGGGGCAGTTCGTGCTGGCCTGGAGGAGAGAGGACAAATGTCATCTAGACAAGTGGTTAAAGTAGAGCATAAAGTATCAGTAGCAGCATTCACATCCAGAGATGAGAAATGGGTAGGTGAGGGAAGAGGAGGATACTACAGAGGAAAGATGAGAGGGAGAAAGGGAGCGTAGGTTTTGTCTAAAAGTAACCGGTAAGGGGGTTGGTGGCACCTGGGTAGCAAAGTGTAATGTGAATTTAATGAAGAAATGGTCAGAGATATGTAGTGGTTGTACCAGAATGTTATCTGCAGTACAATCGCGTGTAAATTAAATCAAGTTGGTTGCCTGATTTGTGAGTGCTAGTAATGGTAAGGCGTTTGAGATCAAATGAAGCTAGGAGCGAATGAAAGTCTGTAGCATAAGGCTTTTCTAGATGAATGTTGAAATCGCCAAAAACTAAGAGTGGAGTTCCATCCTCCATGAAAGAGGACAGCAACCCATCCAGGTCCTCTAGGAAGGGGGCTAGAATTTGGCCAGGGGGACGGTAGATTACCACAATCTGGAGTTTTATAGGAGCCATGACAGTAATCGCATGAGATTCAAATGAGTTGTAATTGCATAGGGGCGAGTGGGTTGAGTATTTCCAATTATTTGAAATGAGCAGACCAGTGCCCCCACCCCGGCCAACCTGACGTGGGGTGTGAGAGAAAGATAAATTGTTAGAGAGGGCAGCTGGGGTTGCTGAGTCTTCTGGACGAATCCAGGTCTCAGTCAAGCCCAAGATGCTGAGAGTGGATTGTAAAGAAAAAGCGGAAATGAAGTCTGCTTTGTTGACAGCTGACTGACAATTCCAGAGAGCCATAGAGAAAGAAAGAGGTGTAGTAGAAGATGTAGAGATGGGGTGCAGGTTAGCAGGATTACTTTGCCGTCTGCGTGTGATGTTAGAGCGTGGTCGAGAGACAACCGGAATGGTTTTGAAACACATGATAGAAGATAGCAAAGGAGAGTGTGTGAGGGAAGATAGAAATGATACTTAAGTGTGTTGCTCGGTGTCGTTGCTCGGGTAAAGTCGCGCAGGAAAAAGTCGATTGTCTTTACACTCGTCTGTCTTCACACGAGGATGCTGAACGCTTCCGCGTCAGTCTCGGATATCAAATAAATACACAGTCTAATTAAGAGAATAGAGTGAAAACAGCTTTGAGCGGCTTCTGATTAGCCCAGCCAATAGACTAACAGAATGCTAATAGAGACGAAACTAACACCTTGCCCAAGGAGCAATGGAGGCGCAAATGATTATAATTACCAGTAAGTGCAATCAAAACTATAAACCAACGAAAATGCAGACTACAAATAGGTAGGAAACAAAATATTCCTTCCTAGCAGCAAGTAAATAATTTCAACAACAGATCTATGAACAAGTATTAAAAGCACTTACAAGCTGATGTCCGTTTCTTCTGGTGACTAATCGGCTTCTCCCAACTTAAACCAGTAACCAAGCAGTTTAAATACTTTAACAGTTGCTGTGAACGGCTTCTGATTAGCCCAGCCAATAGACTAACAGAATGCTAATAGAGACGAAACTAACACCTTGCCCAAGGAGCAATGGAGGCGCAAATGATTATAATTACCAGTAAGTGCAATCAAAACTATAAACCAACGAAAATGCAGACTACAAATAGGTAGGAAACAAAATATTCCTTCCTAGCAGCAAGTAAATAATTTCAACAACAGATCTATGAACAAGTATCAAAAGCACTTACAAGCTGACGTCCGTTTCTTCTGGTGACTAATCGGCTTCTCCCAACTCCCAAGCTTTGAGGATAGAATCAAGAGACAAATCGAGGAGAGGTTTTAGGGGATGAGTTAAGGGAATATGAGTTGCGAATAGGGAGGTACTGGGGTTGGCGATGGGTCCGCCTCCGGAGCCAGCGCTCTGAATTTCTGAAACATAAAACGAGAGAGAGAATCAGCAATTTGATTTTTGGATCCGGGAATGTGCTTAGCCGTTATAATAAATTGATCACATGCTGAAATCCAGATTAGACGTCTTAGCAGTGGCATGAGAGCGAGGGAATGGGAACGGCCTTTATTTATGCAGTGGACAGTCGCTTCGTTATCGCAGTGCACCAAGATGCTGCGTGATGTCCAATTTTTTCCCCATAAAAAGGCGGCGATAACTAGCGGGTAGAGTTCGAACAGTGCTGAGGACTGGGGAGAGTCGCGCATCTGGGGGGTCCATGGAGACGCGAACCAACGCCCTTGGTAATATCCCCCGAAACCGACGGATGGGGCTGCGTCGGTAAACAGTTGAATATTGTCGGGGAGAAGGACCAGATCGCTGTAAAAAAAAGTTAGACCATTCCATTGTTTAAGGAAGGTAATCCATAAACTGATATTATGAGAAGCCTGATTTATGATAATTTGGTCGTCTAAGGCATGTACGGAAGATGCAAGTGCGAGCATGTGAGAGATGAAGGGGCGGCCTTGGGGAATTGTGCGCATTGCAAAGTTAAAGTGACCGAGCAAGGACAGGAAAACGCGTTTGGAGCAATTGTGGCCCTCTGCGAAGGAGGAAGCCACTAGGATTATTCTATCGATTTTTTCCTTAGGCAGCGAAGCTTGGAATTTGACTGAGTCCAGGTTAATGCCCAGAAATTCGATGAGCTGTGTAGGACCTAGAGATTTTTCCTGCGCGATGGGGACTCCAAGCTCCGTGAAAATTCTTTGGACTGTCGTGATATTTTTGGCTGGGATGGCATCGGGAGGAGATATGATAAGGAAGTCGTCGAGCAGGTGGATTAGGTGAGGCACTGAATAGTTGTTAGCCAGGATCCAACAGATTGCCTCTGATAACATATCGAAAAATTTTGGGCTACTTCTACATCCGAAAGTTAGGCGTACTGAGAAATAAAACCTCCCGCGCCAGCGGATCCCAAATAAGTGCCAAAAATCTGGGTGGATAGGCATCACTTTGAAGGCAGATCATAAAACCTGACTCGACTTCTTTTTTGAATAGATTATCTACTGTATCTGGCTCTGCGAGTGCGGATTGGAGATTATTAAAAATTATGTTATGTGAGAGCGGGCATATAGTGCCGGGATTAAAGCTCTGTTTGAGGCCAGACAATAGATAACTAGTGAAGTTAGTGTCTGGGTGATGTGAAAGTTCAGAGGATAGACGAGAAATATTGACTGGAGTCGATAAGTAGTTTCTAGATTTTTTATTGGTAGCTTTTGTGACAGGACATACTATGCGGGCATGGGCCCCGCCGCAATAGCTACAGACGTGGAGATATTTGCACTGCTGTCTTATGCATCTTCCTCTGTTGAAGTTTCCGCATACCTGCTGATAACCGGAAAATGAGATAGATTCTCTCCTGGAATCCGATGTTGGATTTGAGGTTGTAGAGCGGGGTACGTAGCTGGTGGATTTAGCTTGCGTCGGATCTGGGCAGGGTATTATGGCAGGATTAACTTGGGGGCATGAGATGGTCGAGTGAGCTACTGACCTGCAGACTGCGCACGATATGTTGCGACAACTAAAAAATACTCTATTGTGGAGATCAGAGTCTAGTGCGCCCCAATAGGGGCACTGATTCCACTGAGACACACGTACCGCGCACTTGGCTGAAAATAATTTATGGTACGAGTAAAAATGGGCTCCGCCATAAGACAGCGTGAGTTCCGCGACTATCGCTAGATAATCATTAAGTTCGCGCCGTCTATGGGGAAAAACCGAGCAAACTATTTCCGAGTAGCGGCCGAAAGCTATAGTGAATTCGGAAAATGAGAGGGGGCGGGATGAATTGGGAGTTGGATTTTTTAAAGTTACAGAAAAATCTCCGCAATCAATTTGACGGTGGGTTTCGGCGGGCGGTAGCAGAGAGAGGAGAGATGAGAGATCGTTGTCCGCACCTGCGAGGATCTGGGTTTTGATGGTGTTGGGTACAGGAGGTGGTTCCAGAGCAGCAGCATTTGATGGGGTAGGTAGGGGGACTGCTGTGAATAAGGTGAACTGAGACTTAGATGGGATAGAAGGGTTCGAAGGAAGATAGAGAGGGGCCGTAACCGTTTGCGGAGGCAGCCTCACGCACGGATTAGCCCCTTGTGCTTGGGGAAGCACGTAGGAGGAGGTAGAAGGAAAGGAGGGAGGGGTCGTAGCCGTTTGCGGAGGCAGCCTCAAGCACGGATCGGCCCCTGGTGCTTGGGGGAGCCCATAGAAAGAAGTGGGAAGAAAAGAGGGAGGAGGCCAGTGAGACTGTGTTGCTGGCTGATGATTTCCTGCTTGGACGTCTGCCGCGGGGGCTGCTGGCCATTGATAGGAAAAATAACTAGCGAAAGGGTAATAGTAAGGTGGCTGGGCTTGAGCAGCTAGTGGAGGCAGCTTCACGCTAGCGTCTGCGGCCGAAGGAAGAAGGAAGGGAGTAGGAAGGATAGGAGATTGGGAAGTTATGCCCGTGTGCGGTGCTGCGCGTGACGCAGTAGCTGAGGGTGCCGCGGTGATTGGTTGAGAAGAAAAGGGGGGCAGCGCCGTGCGAGGAACGGCCGAGTCTGGGGCGTGGCCCAGGCTTGCTGACGGCCTGCTGCGTCTTGACGCTCGCGGGGAGCCGGAACTTGATCTAGAAGACGATGTTGGAGAGACATGATAGTTTCTTGTCTTGCGGGCTTTGGATACCTTTTTTGAGGTGGGTGTATTGGTATTTTCCAGAGAAACGTAAAGATCGAAGAGCTGAGCTTTGCTCATTTTCCGAGAGAACTTAACGTCGGAGTTTGACAGTGCTTGTCTCAATCCCGCTACGGTCCATTTCCCGATAGGAGGGATGGATGGTGAAGCCGAAGCGTATGACGATGATGTGGATTGTAATGGCTGTCTTGATGGTGGAGGTGAACGAAGACTTCGTGGCTTAGGAGAGGGAGTAGCTGGCCTTGTGGGCCTCCGCCCGCGCGCCGAAGCCTGGGGCGACTCAAGTCGTTTCAGAAGAATATCTTGGTCAACAGTATCAAATGCGGCACTTAGATCTAAAAGTATCAGGATAGCAGATGACCCAGAATCAATGGACAGCAGAATGTCATTTATAACCTTCAGCAATGCTGACTCAGTGCTATGCAGTGCTCTAAAACCAGATTGAAACGGGTCTAAAATATTAAAAGTATCCAGGTACGAAGTAAACTGTGAGAGTGCAATTTTTTGAAAAACCTTTGAAATAAATGAGAGTTTAGAGATAGGGCGATAGTTGTTATACACAGTGGGGTCAAGATGAGGGCCTTTCAAAAGAGGCTATACAATAGCATGTTTAAAACTTTCCAGAAATACCCCATTTATGAAAGAGCTGTTTATGAAGGCTAAGAGGGTGGGGCTGATTGTGTCTAAAACCTCTCTAAACAGACCACCAGGCAAAACATTGGACTGACAAAATGTAAATTTCATCTGATAAATTATTTTGAGTAATTGAGATGAAGACACTGGCTGAAAATTTGTAAAGCTACTAGATGAATGAACCAGATGAGAGTGATCTAAGTCAAAAGGAGAGAGGTGTGATCTAATATCTTGTATTTTCTGAACAAAAAATTCAGAAAATTGAGTGCATGTCTCAATATTGACATCAGGAACTAAGCAAACAATTGGACTAAGAACAGAATTTATGGTTTTGAAGAGAACTTTGGGCCTATTGGCATTTTTTTGCCATCAAGTTTGAGAAATATTTGGATTTTGCCTCCCTAACGGAATTTTGATAAACAGTTAAGCATTTTTTAAAGATTTGATAGGATACCTGGAGCCCATCCTTTTCCACCCCTTTTTCTCAGCCCTCCTGCACTCTTGTCTGAGAGTGCGAGTGGATGCATTAAACCAGGGTTGAGGACTAGAACTGATCTTGCACTTTTTACGCTTGAGTGGAGCAACTGTATTCAGAGCAGTACAACAGGCAGAGTTGAAAATTTCAACCAATTGTTCAGTATCCATACAAGATGATGGAGGGACATTGGAATTTGAAAGAAACTTGGAATAAGACTCACAAAATTCAAGAGCAGTATTTGCATGAAAAGCACGAGAGTAATGTACAGGCCGAGAAAGGATGGGCTGATCATATGAAATGACAGGTTCAAACACCACAGGGTAATGATCAGAAATGCCAGCATCAAATATTTCACAGATATGTACAGAGAAACCACGAGTCAAAACAAGATCCAATGTATGGCCTCTGTTATGTGTAGGACTGGAGACCGACTGTACAAAATTGAGTGAGTCCATAAGGCTCATGAAGTTTTTAACCATAGGTTTAGATGGACAGCAAACATGAATGTTGAAGTCCCCTAAGACCAACAACCTGTCACAACGCGACACTTGATTAGACAGAAATTCAGAAAGCTCATGAATAAATGTCGTACTGACTTTAGGAGGTCTATACACCAGGACACAAAGTAGAGGGCCATTTAGATCAATTTTTAGGAGTTGTGCCTCAAAACTGAAAGAGGCATCAACAGGCAGAAGTCTACATTTGAATGAGTTTCTAAAACAGTGGCTAAACCACCACCATGTCCACTTGGTCTAGGAGTGCTGTACAAAGAACAGTCTGAGGGGGATAGCTCGCCAAGAGATGAAATGTCACCATTCTTTAACCATGTTTCAGTCACACACAAAAAAAATCCAAGGCATGAGAAGTAAAAATAAATAAATAATATTTGACAGTGACATAGAGCCATTTTGACTGGAGGTTGAGTTATCATTGAGGATGTGGTGATGCCTGATAGAGCACCCGAGACGACGGAGGTTCGTTAAGTTTACGTTCCCATCCTCATAACGTGTTTTTGTAAGTAGCCGGCGAAAGGAAGATCAAAAGACAGGTATAGTACATCCAACAGCTGAAATTGTAGTCTTTGTACACTGTTTGCGACGGGAACCCCGATGTATATAACGAGGCCGGCGAGCAATTCCAAGTGCAGCACAGTGATTGTAGATTCCGACTGGCAGTTTTGACCGACACCCCGAAAGAAAGTGTTAGCTTACTCATGGAAGACGGAAGAACAGCCCGTTGCGTGGTGGCGAAAGCTCGCGTTTGGCAGGTACAGCTTGACTGAAGGGATTATCCTGGTCAGTTTGTAAATCGTCACATTGGAACAAAATTAAACCAAATGACACAAAATAAAAACTTGAAAAAAATAACAAACAAACAAACTCCAGAGATCAAGATAACTCAAAACGTACCGGAGAACAGCGGCAGTCAAACACGCCAGCGTTCGTTCAACCGGAGGTCGCACTCCCGGTTGTTATTTCCATTATCAGACATTGTTACATATACTATTTCATTCTATATATTTTACAGTCTGGACAAATCAACGGCGATGCACTACAGTGCAGCTTCTTAGAGTTTTCATATGCTTCATTTGAGGAAGACTCAAATGGAAGGCTCTGCTGTGGTGCTTATTTCGCCTGCCCAGCCTGCATGCCGGAAATGTTGGCTGTTTCAGCCGATGGAAACAGAAAGCTATATCGCTTTCGCCAAGACACAAGGTGGTCTTTTGATTCGGTCTTTTTATTGATTTATAGGATGTTTTTCCTGTTTTTCTTTCTTCCTCAGCTCTGATGATCCTGCCTTTTTTGAGGGGCTCTTTGTGGCTGAAGACGTTGCTATTGTCTAGATTTGTGGAAACAATACAGAAAGCAGTGAGAAATGCAAGTTTCAATCATAACTTGACCGAAAAGTTGTCAAAAAAAGAACCATATATGTCTGACCTTGATGTCATATATTGTATGACAGCATTACTTTCATTTGATTTGTTTTGTTTGTTATGTGTGTCATAGACACAGGGAAAAGGCAGATGTGGGGACTCCCAGTGGACAGCAGCGAGGGAGACATTGAGGAGGGCTTCCAAATTGGATGAAGAGGGGATGGAGGTTGCAGTGTGTCGCCACGGTTTCCTTCTGAAAGCTCTTAATATGTACAGGGGGGAGATATTTGCCTACCCTCTGTATCTTCAAAAGGAGCTCATACCAGCCAAGGCATTTTTTTTGCAATGGATGTGGCTTGCAAATATTGGCCATACTGGGAGAAAGCTGCTAGTGTCCTTCCTGCTCTTCAGGATCTGACCACAATTAAGCCTTTCCTAACTTTTTGAACCGGAAGAAGTGCCTTGGATTTATTTTTATTAATAGAGTTAGCTTAAATTGAAGTTAACTAGCCCCGTTTAGCAAGCCTAATTTCACAAGTGTTTTTTAATTATATATAATTATATATATATATATATATATATATATATTTTTTTTTTTTGCTGATGAGGAGTAAACCATTGGTCGGGCTTTGATTGTTGCTCTAATATTTAAACCATGTGAGTTGAATGGCAAAGAAAGGCATCAATTACAAAATTTAAACAAAACGTGATTAGTAATAAGCTCGTATTTTACCTGGACAGTGGTTTGAGCGCAATTATAAGAATTGACCCGCGGCCGCGGGATGGATCCGGAGACGGAGGATCATGGGTAATGCTGACAGAAATGCCAAATATAATCTGTTTCCACATTTTTATCAGAGAATGAGGCAGACATTTTTTTTCTATTTCTATACTGTAATAAATGCGTGTGTTCCTAATTAATGCAGTCTTGTATATTTATATATATAAAGGTTCAAGGTTTCTTTATTTGTCACATAATAAATTATACAGGGTATAATCAGAAGTGAAATGTAAATCAAATCAGGTCCGCTCAGTGGACAGTGCAAAAGAATAAAAATAAAAATAATATAAAAGTAACAACACAAGAGCATATATATGGCAAAAAAAGAGAAATAAGAGTAAAATGTGCAATAGAATAAAAAGTGCAAAACAATACGATGTGCAAAAAACAGTATACTGGGACTTAATAAATAGTAATATGAACAAGAGGGATGTGCAAACGGGTTGTACAGGGTATGTACACAAAGCAGCAATACGGGTGATCAGAATATGGATGTTTTACAGTTAACAATGAGTCTTGTAAGTGTTTATGAGACTGGTTTGTGAGAGAGAAAAAACTGGTGGTTTTTTTTTTTTTTTTAAACACGAGATGTTATTAATACGACGAAAACTGTATTTAAGGTGATCACAGTTTAATAAAAAACATTGTACATTAGGCCTGTTAGAAATGATTCACTCTTTCGAAGCGCTCCAATCGGATCATGTATCGCGAATCATTTCATTCAGATAAGATATGTGTATATTTGACTGCAAGGAACCACTGACGATGGTTTGTAATAGTGTCAAGTGCTGTGTGTTTTCTGACTGACCACAGCTCTGCCCAAACTTGAAAAACTGCTTAATCTCTGATGGATGCAAAGGACAACTCAAATCTGTTCACTTTTTGTCCACGTTATTTTCTTAAAGATGGTTTGATAGATAGGGATGGAACAGAATAGGTTGATAACCTTTAAGATACACAACCAAAAGACATGAATTAGTTACAAATAAATCTCAATAACACTTTCTCAAAGTAATAATTAATCAATACACATGCTTAGAGTAACGTTACTTCCAAGTTCAACGATCACATGATAAAGTCTTTAACTATTCAACTTAAATTGCACGTTACAACCCAAACAAAAGTCATATACAACATGCCCTCAACACATTCAATCACACTCTGTCCTAGCAGTTGCGTCTTTGGATGATGAGGAGCTGTGGTCATAGTATCTCTTCAGGAACGGGTGAGCGGGCCAACCGAGCTCTTACCAAACATTTCAATGCCACGCCCTCCCTTTGGGTGCGCAGGTAAATATGGTCCCAAGAGCAGTTCCTGAGAAGTTGGTTCCACCAACTTCGTTGCATGATTGCCCCCTGTAGGTTGGGAGTGCTCTGAGTGTCCTGGGTGAATCTAGGCTGGAGTGCTCAATACACCTTGTAACTATGAATTGACACAACAAATAGGGAGTAACTTACAGAATATAAAGCAATAAAACAATGATAAAATATCCTGATTCAATGTTGAGTAATAGTGCTTGAATATTTAAAAAAGAAAGAAAGAAAAAATACAACGTCTGTGGTACCCAGTGGCAAAAAGAAACACGTGGTGGAGGGCACGAAATATATTTCCTATTGAAATACATTAGATGGAAAGTCGTGCTGAGTGA
This sequence comes from Gymnocypris eckloni scoliostomus, assembly GCA_027564155.1. Taxonomy (NCBI): domain Eukaryota; kingdom Metazoa; phylum Chordata; class Actinopteri; order Cypriniformes; family Cyprinidae; genus Gymnocypris; species Gymnocypris eckloni. The sequence continues at coordinate 1,667,940 of CM050413.1, read as the reverse complement.
CACGAAAAAAGAGGGAAATTTGTGTCCATGAACACAAATCAATAGATTAAATTACGTGACTATATCACGAACTGCCGTGAGACTGGGTTGCGCTTTGGTGGCTCTGGCTCTCATCTCCAGCTCCAGTAGCTCCAGCTGCTGAGTCGACGGCTGCTTCTCTGTTTCTGGAGCGGCTGGTTTTTCCAGAGACGCTTCCCTCAGATCGATGTGTTCAGAGCCAGACGGCAGAGCCAGGATTTCACTCCCGCTTCTGTCGATGTCGTGCTGGAGCTCTGCTTTGGGCTCGTCCTGCTGAGACACAGCTTCATCTCCGAGCGCCGGTTCTTCAGCTTTGACCGCTTTATGACCCTCGATGTCACTGACATCAATGTCTGCGTTGATGCTGAGAACGTCACTGTCTTCTACTGAACCTGCTCATGATGAACACACACACACAGACACAGACACATACACAGACACACAGAAAGACACAGATACACACACACACACACACACACACACACACACACACACACACACACAGACACATACACAGACACACAGAAAGACACAGACACACACACACACACACACACACACACACACACACCCACCCACACACACATGTATTAATATTGTGGTGATGTGGGGTAATTACTTTTGCTCTTGAAAGATATTTAAACTCTGTAGCTTAATAAACAGTAATGTGATGCCCAATCAGGTACAGGCAAGGATAACTATATTGTTTTATTGTAATGCATCCTTTGAACCACAAAAAGACTGTAACAGAGTGAAATGTCTGTCACAGTTTTTCCATAGCCTTAGAGGAATGCAATTAAGAATTCTAGGTGTTAATACTACGAGGCACAAGAGGGCGCTCGTTAGACACATCTGGACTGATAAAAGGTGAGCAGTTGTATGAAGAAGTAGTTCAGTTTGGGCAGAAGGAAGGCATGTTTCTTTAGAGCTACCTTGAACTGTTAGCTTGAAAAGTCCTAGTTGGGAAACCTTTGGTTTTAAGCTCAACATGTGAGTATATTTGAATATTGTCGTTTTCCTTTTGTTTACAATATGAGAGGAATGCTTATGCTTGTTTTTGGTTTTAAATTCAACAGAAGGACTTTTTCCTTTTCCCTCTAATTTCATTCAATCATGTCTGATTGGGACTGTTTAAATTGAGTACTGTTTGGAATGGAAAAACACTTTTGACTCGGTTTCTTTGTGGAGACTCATTCATCAAAAGTTATCAGTCGGAGTGATCAACTGTAAAGCGGAGTACTGTATTTTCAACGCACTCAATGTTTTTTCTTTGAAAAGAATACTAATTTTTGCCACAGAATGGATCATCGTTTCTCAGATAAGAACTTTAAGACGATTTCTTTGGTATAAAATCAAAGACTAGGTTTCGAGATTTGTTGTTTATTTTCTCTTTTCTATATAATTAATTTGACACTTGAACATATTTTTCATTGGGTGAATAAATGTAACAAAAATAAATACTGGTTGATGAAGTTCATATAATGCTTTGTTTGATCTTAGTGAAAAACCCTCATTTGTGGCTATTCTAAAAACAAAAAGGAAAGAAAAGTTACAAGACAATACTCATGCTACAGTAGATCATGATAGTATAAGACACACTCTATGGCATTGTCATGGTAAACTTCACTCTGGTCACATGCTCTAGTCACAGTATCCGTCTAGTATCCACCACCTTTAGCAACAAAAGTACAATTTTGACTGTGTCTTATCTGTCTTCTACCTGTCTGCTATATTCATCTCATTACCTGTTTGTCTGACCAAACTCTTGATTCTTTTTTGTCTCCACCAATAGAGTCGTGATGAAACTGAGGTGCACGCTGAGCTGAGCAGTTGCCCACTGAAAATATTACATGTGCCATCAGCCCGACACGATTGGGATTAGCATAGAAGGACAGCCCATGGTCAGAGGTGTGCCAAACCTGCCGAAAGCATTCTGCCTCCTGTTTGGACTTATATGGTAATATAATTTCCACGGTTATTTTCCCTTTGTGTTCATTGTTCAGTTCCTTAATTAATGTGGACTTTGGACTGTGTTCTGTGCCGAACATTACCTCATGAGGTATATACTCAACAGTGTCGTGTGCACAATTTGGGAGTTCTTACAAATAATAATTGTTCCAAATATATAAATACTGTAATCATTTTTGACATTGCAGTTCCAGTGTGACAATGTGATGTTATGTCTCACATTTACCTTTATCTAAACATTGCCGATTGGGCAGTTTGGAGATTTCACTTTATTGTTCAGAACAGGTTGAAAATACACTTATGCAGTGTTTGTTTTATATTATTGTGTTAATATGACAAACACGAATAAAGAAACAGAGAAATTATCCTCATCTGTAGCACAAAGAGCAAATCAAAACATATATATATATATATATATATATTTCTGTGGCAGCACAAAGGTTGTGGGTTCAATACCCAGGGAACACACATACTGATAAAACAATGTAGAGCCTGAATGTACTGTAAGTCGCTTTGGATAAAAGCATCTGCTAAATGCATAAATGTAATATTGTTGAAAGACAGAATTAAAAGTACAATCTCAAATGCTTACATCTTCAATGAAGAGTGGAATATTGCCAAATTTAATATTATTAAAATATTTTTTGTGAAAATGGTGGCTTATTCCTATAAAGTCATATAAACTATTTCCTCATTTTCCAAACTATTATTATTATTATTATTATTATTATAGATCGTCTGCTGGCCAGACACGAGGGAGAGAGAAAGAATGAATTATGAAAGATATTTCAATGAAGTTCCTCTGTGTCATGAAATATTAAATAGCTGCGGTGTGGACTCCTCCTTGGTGTGAAGAGGTATTTAAACTGCTTGTAATAATATTTTAAATAATTCATATTAGCTTGCTATTGAAGAATACAGCTTTTTCTAATTCTGTTTTCCTCTCATTCTGTTAAACTTCCTCCCAAAAATATGTCTGTTTCTCTTCATCTTATTCCTTTACTCCCTCAATCAATCACACATTATATTATACTCTGTTGTAAGGTAAAAACGGAGAGTTTCTTTATTATTTTTATTTTCTTTATCCTTAGACCTCTTGGGATCCTTTCTGTTCTCCAGTGCGAGTGCCTGGATGTGAATCTTTTGTTTTGCAATGGTGTCCACTTTTTGTTTTGGACTTTTGTTCCCGTTCTGGGACACTCAAAGTCTCGCTTGTGATCACTTGATGCACCCCCGGTCTGGATCATTTTCTTCTTTGAGTGTTATTTACATGTTTCTTATAATGGCTATGTTTTCTATATACATTTGTTAATAAAGTGATACTGTTCTATAAAGTCCTGGTGTTGTGATGTCCCTCTCTGTCCTCCATTAATTTGATTAAGTCTCTGTAAGTTAATTAAGAGATTAATTACAGTACTGTGACCGATGCAGTAAGAGAGCAGGTGAAAGATAGATTGGACAAGTTAAAGATGCAAGTTAAATGCACAGTCAACATTAAAACATTAAATCTACATAGGAATGTGCATAGGAATCTATAAAATATAGGACATGCATTATTAAACTGTGATTTAACATTTAATTGAAAGAAAGACATGAGTCTCAAACAGACTCGAAGTCTCCAGATGTTTGTGCTTCAAGCCGCTCAAAACAGCAGCTGTATAAAACACTACACACGCCCTTCACTGATGATCATTTGATTATATTCACTGTCAGACTGTTTATGAAACACACAGAGGTTGATTTTAATATTTTATCAACTTTTACACTTAAACAAGGCGTTATTACACGCGGCTGTGTTCCGTGGCTGATGATCTCCTCGAGTTTGATCTGATCGAGACAAAACAAACATTTCCTCGCCGCGTATTTTAGTCTCCACAGAAAGACAAGAACCTCTGCTTGGTGTTCACTGTGTTTCTACTGCGCTAAACTATTTTATCACTCGAGTTTTGTCCTTAAATGTAGGAGAAGAAAACACAATCGCGAGAGGCTCGCGGAGGCGCGCAGACACCGAGCGGCGGGTTGAGTCTATAAGGTTCTCATGTGTTGTTTAAAAGCGCAGCGCCGCTCGAGCGACACTCATTGAACTCAGTATTTGAAAGACTGTAAATCCGCTCCGAGAAATGGCAGAAACCGCTCCAGCTGTTGCCGCTCCGCCGGCCAAAGCGCCCAAGAAGAAGTCCGCTGCTAAAGCCAAGAAAGCCGGTCCAGGCGTCGCTGATCTGATCGTCAAAGCCGTGTCCGCGTCCAAGGAGAGGAGCGGCGTGTCCCTCGCCGCGCTGAAGAAAGCTCTCGCCGCCGGCGGCTATGACGTGGAGAAGAACAACTCCCGCGTCAAGATCGCCATCAAGAGCCTGGTGACTAAAGGCACCCTGCTGCAGGTCAAAGGAACCGGTGCCTCCGGCTCCTTCAAGATCAGCAAGAAGCAAGCCGAGACCAAGAAGAAAGCGGCTCCTAAAGCCAAGAAGCCCGCGGCCAAGAAACCCGCTGCTGCCAAGAAGCCCAAGAGCGCAGCGACAAAGAAGCCCGCCGCTAAGAAATCACCCAAGAAGGCCAAGAAACCCGCCGCAGCCGCCAAGAAGGTGACGAAGAGCCCCAAGAAAGCAAAGAAGCCAGCGACGCCCAAGAAAGCAGCCAAGAGCCCCAAAAAGACCAAGACTGTCAAACCCAAGACGGCGAAGCCTAAAGCTGCAAAACCTAAAGCTGCAAAGCCTAAAAGAGCAGCTCCCAAGAAGAGATAACAATCTTCTGTTTTATTCCCCAACGGCTCTTTTCAGAGCCACCCACAAACTCCAGAGAAAGAGCCAAAGACCTGCATTTAAACTCTTAGTGGAAGTACATTATTATTAGATTGTATGAGTTTACCTAGACTCACAATGTGTTATATATTGACTGTTTAGAAAAATAGTTATTCACATGTTTAATAGAAACCCCTTTTAATGGACCATCGACCTAAATTTAGTATAAAAACAATATGAGATCCTGTATCACAGAATCATTCTTAATTAGCACAGATATATTTGTAGCAATAGCCAACAATACATTGTATGGTTAAAAATTATCCATGTTTATTTTATGCCAAAAATCATTAGGCCCATTAATATATTTAGTAAATGTCCTACCATAAATATATAAAACATAATTTTTAACTAGTAAAATGCATAGCTAAGAACTTCATTTGGACACCTTTAAAGGTGATTTTCTCAATATTTAGATATTTTGCAGCCTCAGATTCCAGATTTCCAAATAATTGTATATCAGCCAAATATTGTTACATCACAACAAACCATACATCAATGGATATATTATTTTCTCAGCTATTAATTCAGAAGTATACATCTTAGTTATAAAAAAGACCCATGTGACTGCTTTTGTGATCCAGGGTAACATATTTACTAATGTTTTTTTGCATTATTTAATATCATGTGTTTAGTCTAAATGCAGCACAATCGGCCTCCAGCTGTGGAGGCGTGGCTTTGGTGGTCAGTGTTGGAGGGAAGTTCAGTGATTGGTTTAAAATCTTACAAGACTCTAAACCAATGGGCGACTGGCACGCTGCTTTAAACACAGAACAGCGGGACTCAGTACTTTATTATTTCTGTCTGTAATTCAAACAGTTATTTCATCAATCAACAATGAGTGGCAGAGGCAAAACCGGCGGCAAAGCGAGAGCGAAGGCCAAGACTCGGTCGTCCAGGGCAGGGCTGCAGTTCCCCGTCGGTCGTGTTCACAGGCTTCTCCGCAAAGGTAACTACGGAGATCGCGTCGGTGCCGGTGCTCCCGTCTATCTGGCGGCTGTGCTCGAGTATCTCACCGCTGAGATCCTGGAGCTGGCTGGAAACGCCGCGAGGGACAACAAGAAGACCCGCATCATTCCCCGTCACCTGCAGCTGGCGGTGCGCAACGACGAGGAGCTGAACAAACTCCTGGGCCGAGTGACCATCGCTCAGGGCGGCGTGCTGCCCAACATCCAGGCCGTGCTGCTGCCCAAGAAGAGCGAGAAACCCGCCAAAGCCAAGTAACCCGAGTCCGGTCTACTTCTGCAACACAAAGGCTCTTTTCAGAGCCACTCACTTCATCTGACAGAGAGCGCTTTCTATTTGTTTGTATTTGTATTAATAGTGACTAATTATACCAACTTCTAAATAAGGAAATTAAACTTCAGCTGATAGAGAGCGATTGTCTGGTCTGATTACTTTCCTAGTCATAATGATACATTATACAAACTTATAAACCGTGTTGCCAACTATTTTCAATGGAAAGTAGCTATAGTCTGCTCGAAAAGTTGCTAAATGTCGCTAGACAACGTCATGCGTAAATTTGCATATTAATGACGTAATCACGTCCTGTTATATATTTTAGAGTGTGACATATTAGCTGTTTTAAACATGTGTAATATTCTAGCTTTGTGTATTTGTATTATGTATAGGTTTTTTATATTTGTATTATGTATTTATATTTTATTATTTGTATTTTATATTTGTGTATATCTTTAATAAAGTGGTATTTAAAGTTATGTGTATCTATGCTTTTTATGTGTATATGAGTTTAATAAGTTTAAGTTTATTGTTGTGTATGAGTACAACCACGTACAGTCTCTCAGACGTAGCCCAGTAAACGATCTCAGAGGAGTTCAGAAACCGGGATGAACTGAAGCTCTGTGAGTGACAGTGAGTAATATAAGTGCATAAGAAGAATTAACAAACAAAAAAGGTAGAAGAAAAAACGGTCAAATTAAAAAGTTTTATTTCAAACAAAGGAGAAGCAGGCAAATGATTGAAAATCGCTAAAGGGGTCTGAAAAGTCGCTAAGTTGGCAACACTGCTTATAAATAAGAAAAATAGATTTTATCCAAGTTATTGTACTTATAATGTTCCTGTGTGGCTCAGTGGTAGAGCATTGCGTCAGCTGCGCAAAAGGTTGTGGGTTCGATTCCCAGGGAACACATGTGCTAATCTAAAATGTATAACCTGAATGCAATTGTAAGTCGCTTTGGATAAAAGTGTCTGCTAAATGCATAAATGTGAATGTATAATATGAGGAGCTAAATACTATCAACAGTTGAAAAATAATTGTGCACAAAATAAATGGTTAATTATTTATTCTTAATTTATGCATTTGGGAAATTATTAGCACATAAAATAAAAAATAGTTTCATAAAAAATAAAGATGTTATAGTGAAATCTATAAAAGGTGTATTAGTGTGTGTTTGATGAGTAAAAGTTGTATTCGGTGATTAATATTAATGTTGAAGTTGACTGTTTTGCTGTACAGATAAGTTAGTTATTATTAATGAATGCATTTGGGCTTCAATTCTGAAAACAAAACACTAGACAACCTATTTACCTAAATCACTTGAGTTTCTGACTAAATGTTTGATTCAATGTTATAAAAGGATATTTTTTATAAGTGTCTAAAATGTTATCAATTAGTCTTTAAAATGTCAATTATTTTAATTAACTTGTCCAAATAATTTAAAATATGTGTACAAAATTCCCCGCCTCACGCATGCGCGAGTCGAACTTGTCCAGACTTGTCTGGTGCGCATAAAGTTTTCAGTTCGGCAGCGCATCCAGCATAGCAGAGTAATACGGAATTCCTGGCTTTGTTGATTCATTTAAAATCTATGTTTTTCTCTTGTGTGGTATTGCTGTGCGTTACTAAATCTTTAAGTAACTCTATTTGTTATCATCGTAGATATGTTTCAGAGTGTGTCATAGCCAGGGGCGTAGCAAGCTTTTCAAAAGTGCGGGGGATGGATGTAGTTTGTTTGTTAACAATAAAAAAGATGAATTCAATGACAGAAGGGTACAAAAGGTATAACATACAAGATATAAAAAGCTTCCCATTTAAATGAATGATACTAGAAAAGTATTAAAAAAAACACACACAGAAAATAAGTCAAAACTCTGTAGTAACACACTCTCTATGCACTAGACACTTTTCCAAACACTGCTATGTGTACACAATCCCACAAAAGACTCAGCAATATATGTATGTTTACATGCTCCTGCACTACAAGTCATCTTGTACTGTTCCCCAGCTAGCTGCTTGACTCACAATGTTCTAACTCAGTGCATCTCAGTGTGGTATAATAATGCCACAAACCAGGACTGCAAAGCTCTACAGAGAGTCGTGCGCTTAGCTGAACACATCTCAGGGTCTGCTCTCCCCTCTCTGCAGCACATCTACCTCAAACGCTGCAGAAGCAGAGCTGCAAAAATCATCAAAGACTCAACTCACCCCGGTAACCATCTTTTCTGTTTACTGCCATCTGGCAGGCGCTTCAGGAGCATGATGGCAAAGACTGAAAGACTGAGGAAGAGCTTCTTCCCTCAGGCCATCAGGCTCCTAAACACAAACTCTGTTTCATAAACACTCACAAGACCCATTGTCAACTGCTCTACGCTGCGTAATTCAGTTTAACTTACCTCAGGACAATTATTGCATCAGTATAAATACAGTAGCTGTATGCTCACATATTTGACAAATTATTCGGTTGTTTGCAATCAAAATGCTTATTCTTTCGTATGAGAGCATTGCTTGTCATGTGGGTTGATGTAAATATTTATTGAATCTCCTGAGGTGAATAAATGAATTTACTCAATTAATTTCGTTACATGGGAAGTCGTGGCCTAATGGTTAGAGAGTCGGACTTGTAATCCAAAAGTTGTGGGTTCGAGTCTCAGGGATTGTAGGTGGGGGATTGAATGTACAGCGCTCTCTCCACCCTCAATACGATCAGCATTTATAATAACGATTAGAAAGGGCACCGGGGAGCGCCGCACACACCAGTGTAATATGACACCACTTGCCAGCAGCAGCACAGATATGTTAAATAAAGCTGCATGTATTGCTCATTTGAATATAAGCTTTTGTTTAGTCATGTTTACTATTGCCTCAGACAAATATATAGTTCTCTATGGAGTTCTTATAGAATATAGATTTTATCTTTGTTTATTTGTCATTGCATAATATCCCATGTATATTTAACAGATTTAATTTGTTCTCTGACAGAAACCACCTTTTGTGCATATCCACACAAACCAATAAAAATTGAGATTGGACATGTTCACTCTGGAGTAGCTGCAGTTCTTTCTAATCGAAGAATTAGGCCCGCTGAGTTCCAACCAAACCAACTTAGCACAGAATATCCCACAATAAGTGAATTAAGACTTTTTCATCCAAAGTTTTTGTCATCAAATACATTATGTGTTTAATACTGTGTAGTTGTTTGTGAAGCTGTTTCAAACACAAAGCTTGCATGATCTCTCTCTGATCAGAGACTGTGAAAGCAGCTTTATAAATTCAGATATAATTGTGATTTGAAAGGTTTAATACACAGAGAGGAATCATCATTTAGGAATAAGATGTGTTTTTAAATTAGGCTACAATGCTTTCAGGCTTTAATGATACATGTCATGTATTGCTGGTTGGATGATTCACAGCATGCTATTATAATGTGCTGAACTATCAGTCACCAACGAGAAAACATTGTTATAACTGCCTTTTAATGTCAGTGTACTCGGTGTATTCGGTGTTTTGCTAAAAGACCTTGATTCTGGAAATACAATTGTATGAATTAATGAATGAATAAACAAAGCATTTTGAGCGGGAACACAAACAGCCTCGTTTGAAAACATTAGCTGTGCAGTCATTGGCTAGCAGTCATGCGCTGACGTCACACATCAGCCAATCACAAGCCTCAGCTCCTTCATGACATCATCATCTCGTGGTCATTTCATGCTTTAAAAGCAGGCGCGGAACAGAGAGCAGTATCTTCTACACACTCAGGTCGGAGAAAGAAGTTTAATCTTCGCGATGGCAAGAACCAAGCAGACGGCTCGTAAATCCACCGGCGGCAAAGCCCCGAGGAAGCAGCTCGCTACTAAAGCTGCCCGGAAGAGCGCCCCAGCCACCGGCGGCGTCAAGAAGCCCCACCGTTACAGGCCCGGGACCGTGGCTCTCCGAGAGATCCGCCGTTATCAGAAGTCCACCGAGCTGCTGATCCGCAAACTGCCTTTCCAGCGCTTGGTGCGAGAAATCGCGCAGGATTTCAAGACGGACCTGCGCTTCCAGAGCTCCGCTGTCATGGCCCTGCAGGAGTCCAGCGAGGCTTATTTGGTCGGTCTGTTTGAGGACACCAACCTGTGCGCCATCCACGCCAAGAGAGTCACCATCATGCCCAAAGACATCCAGCTGGCGCGCCGCATCCGCGGAGAGCGCGCTTAAACCCGCCGCTGCAGCGACACCCCAACGGCTCTTTTAAGAGCCACCCATCTACTCGTTTAAGGAGCTTTTTAATGTTAATATTATAGCTTAATGCTCAACTATGCTATAAGTGAAGTCATGCAACACGGACATAGAAAGAGCTGATGCTGAAATAACGTCTGTGTATTAACGATTTAAATGGTAAATTACACATGCTTGTAAATAAAACTAGATTATAGTACATTGGAATTAAACATTTCTAAATTACGAGTATAATAAACGTGTTTTAATGCTTTAAATGGCAATTTACACCTGCTCATTGCTCATAAATACAAATGTGAGTCTATGCAGGATGTCAGCGGGTCCTTATAAAGTCTTAATTGTTTTAACGTTTTCCGATTAAAAGGCCTTGAGATGTCTTTGATTAGGTTGTCATTATTCAGGTTAGATTATTTAATCTGACTGGCTACAGCTCTATAGTGTATATTGCATTTGATTAATTGTAATAATTTGACATGAAAGATACACTTAAAAATACTATAAAGATAAATTAAAGCATGCAGATTTAAGTATGTAAAAGCTGATCAAATATGAGGGAAATAGTCCTTCAGAATAAATAGTTTACACCAGAAATATCGGTGATGCAGAACATTTTTGTTGATATTTTGTTTCTAATGTTGTCTGCTGATAGGAAAGTTAACAGTATATCATTGTAATAAATACAATGTATTACAGCAATGATATTTCGTTTTCTTTTAACATTAAACACATCAAATACCATATATGCATGTAATATATTGTGTATTTCAATTACAGGGTTAGATCGTATATTTAATTTAAGGTGGTATTAAAAAAGTCTTCAATTTTATTTATTCATATTTGCAGAAACTCTGCTATAGTATAATGTTAGTCTATATTCTGCACCGTTTTCATAACTACCGCGAAAATTATTCTTATTAATATTTGGTTCTGATTAAAGTTGTTGTAACGTGATGTTTTCTTCACAATGAGAGCATTATTCTCTTATTTGGTTGGTTCTTTGAATTGAAGTCAGTTATAAAATAAAGAGGAAAAACAATAAGGCAGTGTTAAAAACATTATAATTGGAAGGACAGCAGAGGAAAATAGTGTCTAATCATTATTACTGTTTCTCCATATTCTCTCAATGGGTCTATAAGGGTTTAAAAAAATACACTGTATGATATCTCAGGCCCAGTTGTTTTCTGGTATTCAATATGACAAACACAAAGAGCGGGAATTAAAACAAAAGCTTAGTCATGTGGGCTGATGTCGCTCAAACATGCAGCGGTGGGGGGGGGCTATCTTATAACTTGATTGGCTGTCGATCCGCTCGTATGAAATCGAGTTGTCCAATCACAGTCGAGTTTATGGGTGTGGTCTGTGGAAACACGCAATCAGAAGGCTCCACATCTCTGTGTAAATTAGCATAGGTTAGTGAATAAACGGCTCTGTCCGGCTCTTTCTAATCATTGACTCGTCAGCATCATCATGCCTGAACCAGCGAAGTCTGCGCCTAAGAAGGGCTCCAAGAATATGGGGTGTTAATAATGCCGTTCCTAAGCTTACCAAGCGAAGGAGAAGGAGCAGTCTACCCTCCCGTCGCCGTCAGACCGTGTCAAATTTTGAATGGGATTAATAGGAAGGGCAGACGACAGGCCCACGGCGGCGTCACGGCGACGTCACTGTAGAACCAATCATAGGCGGCGACGTGACGGCGGCGTACGTGAGAAATTTACTAAAAACTGACGTGTGATAGGTACGTCTGAACTATGTACGCCGGATTATATGACGCCTGATATGTACGTCGCATCTAAGTGCGTCGCATTATATGACGCCTGATATGTACGTCGCATCAAAGTGCGTCGCATTATATGACGCCTGATATGTACGTCGCATCAAAGTGCGTCGCATTATATGACGCCTGATATGTACGTCGCATCAAAGTGCGTCGCATTATATGACGCCTGATATGTACGTCGTATTATATGACGCCTGATATGTACGTCGCATCAAAGTGCGTCGCATTATATGTATTTGCATTACTATATGTATTTGTTATAGGCTATTTATTTCACAGTAATTAGTTAACTAACAAGTGGCAATATTGTGTGTGTGTGTGTGTGTGTGTGCTGGTCAAATGGGTGCCCTCTTGTTGTGCCCCCTTCCTCAAATATTATGGAAGTAAAATAAAAACCACCTACTATATAACTTCAAAATATAACTTTAATTCGTTGGGGTCGTTTGAGTTTTCCTTGCTTTTCTTAGGTTTTAAATACCCTGTAAGCACCGTGTGCATTTTACCTTGACTTTAATTAATATCAGCGGTAATTCTCAAGCAGTGTTCAAATAAAATAAAAATCAGCAAATACTGTGGAACCAAATAAATGAGAAACGAATGTTTGTTTATTTTTTTAAACATCACATATATAGATCAGGGATGCCTAATAGATCAATGCTGGGAGATCGTGCTTTAGTCTTTCTCAACCAGAGGGGGCGAGACATAAAACTACAATATAATATATTCACTAATATTATGACTCGCATGATAAGTCATGTAAAAAAATATATAGCCTATAAAAAATAACAGTACCACCTCTCTACGTATTCTGTGTTTCGGAGGAGAAAAACGGTTCTCATGGGGCTGTGAATACAGACTGAATCGTGGCTCAAAATAGCTGTATGAGAATATGATACACAAACTACTGCTCTCGCTGGATAAAAGAAGCCAGTGTCACACTACACACAAGTTTTGATGGGCGACTATTGTAATTGCGGGTTATGTCCGTTATAAATGATGCGCAAACGAACCGTGTATGTGCGCTCTCGGTCATGATGTTATCATCATATTTCTGCTTGAATACAGCGAGTGTTTTATAACGGATGCTGTGTGTTGGAGAAGTGTGTGAGGATCAATGGTGTTCCTACGGGCATCAGACAGATTGTTCTTACAGAGGAACTATTTACTGATAGTGAATAGTGAATAATAATACACAAATATTTTATTTATTATTATTAAATTAATGCAACAAAGATACATCCCAAAACGCCTTTTTAATTATTTATTCTATTTAATATGTATGTCAGACTCATGTCAACATTTAAACGGGCGCTTTTACATTTGGTTTTGAAACTCTTCCACATCGTCTTGTCTGTGTCACCTCACTCTTCTTGTCAGTCATCTCTCTTCACGTGATAAATGAAATCTGATCTGTGATGTAGAGGTCTGCGCATGACTGTTTGAGGTTTTATTCTGCACCCACCCGCTCCCACGGTATATTCACAGTTTGTTCACATTTCTTATGAAAGATAGGCTAACAAATAAAAGTCTGCACAAAATTATATTTATTTTATTCCTCTTGTCAAGAGTCTTGAATTTATTGACAGAAAATGAAAATAACATTTGAATAATGTTTTCGACCTCTATTTTTGAAGAAATATTAACTTTATATTTGTATAACTATATCAAGAAAACCAATATGTATGAAATATAACCATAAACAGCAAAAGGTAAGTTCACATTTGTATTTATAGTTCAATAATATACATGTATAAAACTGAAAAATGTAATTACTACAGTACAGTTCTAAATAAAATATATAATTAAAGAAATATATATTAAAGAAATATAGATTAAACAACAAATATTAAATCTAAAGTTGTGGAGAAGACAGGAAAGACAAGAAAAATGTGTTTTAAATTAAGTAATTTTGTTTATTAGAAACAGTTATTAACATTTAGTTTACATATCTGAGCAAGATAATAACAATGCAAGTCTATAAAATTGACTTATAAAAAACATTTAATACAATGCAAATATGGCCAATACTTCTGGTATTTTAATTAACAAATGGGAATAAATTAATAAAATGTAAAGATTCAATAATAATAATAAAATAAAATCAATAGTTTTGGAAAACACAGGGAAAAAACTAGAGAAAATGTATTTGAAATTAAATACAGAGTTTAATAGTAACAGTTATTATAATAACATATTTACAAAACTGAACAAGATAAAATAATGCAAGTCAATTAAAAATAAAATTAAATATAATACTGTTGGTATTGTAATTAACAAACGAAATAATTTTAAATAATAGATTAAACAACAATACAATCTAAAATTGTGGATAACACAGGGAAAAAGCATGAAAATTTGTATGTTTATTATTTAGTAATAATGTACAGAGTGTAATAGTAACAGTTATTAACATACAGTGTTTACAAAACAGAGCACGATAAACAATGCAAGTAAATCAAATAAAAAAACACTACAATACAATGCAATAAAAGAAAATATAATACTTTTGGTATTTTAATGACCAAATGGAAATAAATTAAACAATAATAATAATAATAATAATACATATATACATATATACATAACCTTGTGCAAGAAATGTCTTTAAAATTCTTTGATGAAGAGAGCAGTTCCAGCGGCTAATATCTTGCAAGTAGCTAGGTAGAGGTTCATCTGTCTGTGCAGACGTCATTGGTGCAGGAGCTGTAGGTGCTGATTGTGCTGCAGGAGGTGGTACAGAGCCATCAGTCTGTGAAGGCATACTGGGACTGGGACTGGAAGAACTAAAGACTGCATGTGATGTCGGTAGAAAGTCATGGAACACAATTTAAAGGAAACATATAAATTGTATATATATATATATATATGTGTGTATTTTTTTATATATGTATATGAATGTGTGTGTAAAAAACTGATTGCACATGATGTGTATTTAACTGTCTTTACCTTTTTTTGGTCAAGTAGCTGGGAAGAGTTGCTTCAGTCAGTGCAGACGGCATTGGTGCAGGTGTTGATTGTGCTGCTGGATGTGGTACAGTGCCTTCACCCCGTGAAGAGGGCCTACACACAGGAACTGATGTTGATGGAGGCTGCGGCAGACCTGCATGGAACAGCACAGGGAGAAAATAAAAAATATTTTAAAACAATGAATGTGCATGATGTGTATTTAATTGTCTTGACTACATTAGACTAGAATCATTGTTTATTCTAGTAATGCAAATTCCAATAATGTCCAAAAGTCTGTAAGTAACCAGTACACGTTTAACAACAAATAAAACCAGTTTAAATACCATGCATACAATTCATGAAGTGCACTCACCCTCACCACTGGTATGTTCAATCCTTAACAGTAGTTAGAACAAAATACAATGTTTTTTTAGAACAGGCAAGAACACTGCCAAAACAACAAATAAGATAATTAAATTCAGAAATGGAGGATACGTCTGTATGTAACAGAATAAGCCTCCAAATCTGATGTGGAAAGTAACCTGTTGTAGATAAGGCTGCGGATCCTGTGACTGCAGATGATCCTGCAAATTAAGCATTATAATTCGAATAGTTTTGCTCCAGTATGCGCAATTTTATATGTCATAAACATGCTTAACATGACATGGCTCTGTATAACACACAATATGTTTCTTGATTCACTTACTCAGTTGTGTGAGATATTTGGCTGGAGAAAGACTCAGCATCATCCTCTCCAGTTCTTCATCCTCTTCCATCACTATAAAACAAAATACATTGCATCAGTAGGCTTTAAGCAAATTTGCATGCATTTTATTAACTTACCAGGCTGATCAGAGGCAGTACTGGAAGGAACAGGTGGTCTTGCAGCAGAAGCTGATGGTGATGACATCCCCTCCTCTCTGTAAGACAATAGAACAGGCATTCATCCTGACCAGATCTTCTCTTTGAGGTGTTCACTTTAATTATTTTTGCCTCTTCTGATGGGTCCCGTTGGCCTGATGGGCCTTTTCTGAAAGACACCTTGACTCTCCTGGGAAAAAAACAGTTTTCTTCATGATGCTGTTCTGAAATCATGGCCACATGAAAATACTTAATATAATGAAATAAGACAGTTATCAGCAGCAGTTATATATAAAATAGTTATTTTAAATTGCCATAATGTTTCATAATATAACTGTTTTTTAGCTGAATAAATGCAGCCTTAGAGCATAAGATACTTTAAATTTAAAATAGTGTTTAATACATTTGTGTTATTTAATATGTATTATTTAATTTACTTAATATATATGTGTGAGTACGTATATATATATATATATAAACAAATTTAACTAATTAAAAATGTTTTATACACACACACACATTTTAAATTATACCGTTATATTGCCCTCATTATTTTGTAATTTAAATATAATATATGTGTGTAATACATATTAATTACATTATGAGTATCATATTGCAATGTTAACATTTTCACAAAAAAAATTAAATACATAGTAAGGGATTCATGATGAAAGATTCAGTCTTACAAAGAAAGTTAATCTATAAAATTATATAAAATAAATGCTGTATTTTCAACGACAAGTTTGGTTTAATGTTTCCTAACATCACAAGCCATTCAATACCATTAACAATACCATTACATGAGAATATAAATGCAATTTATATGATAATGAATATACAACACAGTAAGTTAATATTGCTAAAGTGACGTTATAAGTATTAAGTAAGTAAATATTGCTTTTAACTCAGCAGTTCTACAGAAGATTAACATAATTGCTTAAAATATTTGTCTTTGTTTGCACATATGAGACAGAGAGTTAACACATATCAGTGCCTGTATAAATAATTGATTTACCTGCTTCCCTGACCTTTGATCCTTCACTGTCAAAGTGCCTGGTGTGATGTGATGTTAAAATAAGACAGTCTGTGGGGTGACCTGTTCTGCGGGAGGATGGGTCTTGTCAGAGCATGCTTCATCTAAAAATTCATGAAATAGAGATTAATTATAATATATCAAATGTCTCATCACAAAAAAATGAAAATAATGGTTATCCCCATTCATAATTTAGCTTGTAATCAACACATGATGTCTTAATGATGACAAACAATACACAGAAATGTAAACTACAGTTATGTTCATTCATAATTTAGCTTGTAATCAACACATGATGTCTAAATGATGACAAACAATACACAGAAATGTAAACTCATTCATAATTTAGCTTGTAATCGACACATGATGTCTTAATGATGACAAACAATACACAGAAATGTAAACTACAGTTATGTTCATTCATAATTTGGCATGCAAACAAACAAACCCACGATGATCAACAGTAAACAAAGCCCAACAGGGTAAAGTTTGGTAACAAAACATAAACAGATGTCGCATAAAGCATCTTACCTTTGATAAATGCGCCGAGAATGCGTTGAATTAAACAACACTAGCGATCGCCGCAGTGTTTTCTTCTTCTGTGAATTCAAACTTCCCGCGACGCCGGAACCCGGAAGTGCGCCACGGGAGCGCTAGCGGCCGAAAGAATATTGCATCCGTAGTGTTAAGCACTACCACTCCTCCTCCGGCGTCTTTTGTTGCGACGTACTCCTCCTCCTCCGGCGTTGGTTTCACGCGTCTTGTGTTGCGACGTACTCCTCCTCCTCCGGCGTTGGTTTCACGCGTCTTGTGTTGCGACGTACCCCTTCTCACACGTAAAAAGTACACGACTGTTGGCTTTGGTAGGTAATCCTTGGCACGAAACACAGCCCATACAAGAAGGCCGTCACAAAGACCGCGGTGAAGGGAGGAAAGAAGCGCAGAAAGACCAGGAAGGAGAGCTACGCTATCTACATCTACAAGGTGATGAAGCAGGTTCATCCTGACACCGGGATCTCTTCCAAGGCGATGGGGATCATGAACTCTTTCGTCAACGACATCTTCGAGCGCATCGCCGGTGAAGCGTCTCGTCTCGCTCACTACAACAAGCGCTCCACCATCACTTCCAGAGAGATCCAGACCGCCGTGCGTCTACTGCTGCCCGGGGAGCTGGCCAAACACGCCGTGTCTGAGGGCACCAAGGCCGTCACCAAGTACACCAGCTCCAAGTAGATCACCGGAGACTGTTAGACCCCCAAAGGCTCTTTTAAGAGCCACCCAACTACTCCTGTAAAGAGCGAATTCATTAACTGGTGTTTCCAGCTAATTTCAACTATAACGTTAGTAATGGAGTTCGGTATAGGTACTTAATGTGTATGTGAATCTCAGGAATTGTGAATATACACCAGTGCGATTGTCACAAGATCACTTTTTTTGTATTTCTTTCGCTCAGCTAATGAACATTAAAGTGGACAATCGGCATCTGTCTTTGGTGGGTCTATTTTTAAGTGTATTCACTTCGTTTAACAAATATTTGGCGGTTATTCAAACTAATTATTTGATGAACTCCGCTCTTACCTTTAATATATATATATATATATATATATATATATATACACGTGTGTTAAGAGCTGTTTGTGGAGCATAAACAAACTTGAATTAAAAAGCGTAGAAAGAGGAAAATAAAGTTGTCTTTTTAACGTTTGTTAAGCCTTTATAAGAAACCGTATCTTATTTCTCCAAATAATGGAATGTGCCAAACTGTCGTCTCGGATTCTGATTGGACTGTTGTTGTGTGACGTCACTGACGTGCGACGGCGCCGCAGCAGCGATGGAAAGATGCAGAAGGGGAAGAAGAGAGAAAAAGACAAGAAACGGAGGCAGTCTGATGGAGAGATGAAGAGGAGGAATACTCAATCCAGCTCGGAGGTGAGAGAGAGACGGGTTTATTGAAATAACTAACACTAACTGAGCGATTATAATAACAATGGCCGTTTCTCAATATCAGTCAGCTCGTTCAGTACACTGTATCACAATACAACGACATATCAAACACACTGCCGCACTTGTTTTCATGTAAACGTATTAATAGACGCACAAATGTAGTTCAGGGAATGTACATGCATTACAGTTAAACGAAATATATCAAACAACATTGCCTCTTTTCTGTTTCATAAAAAATGAATAGCACCATTGCCTTTTTGTTTTCTTCAAAATATAAAACTACTCTTTTCGTTTTCATTTTAAACATATAAAACATTGATATGTGGTTTTGGTAAAATCTGCACATATACACTGATTATCTTTACTGTAATTGTAATTAGATATTGTAATTGTGCCCTAATGTGATCACATCTTCAGGTTTCAGTAATGGCCATTTAACTGAGACTGCATTACTGAAGCCTTGCGGATTGTGAAAGCTGATTTAAATTCATCAGTTCTCATTCTGCTGGATCTATCTGCTGTTTCTGACACTATTAACCATTAGATCCTCCCGTCGACCCTCTCATCACTGGACATCACTGGGATTACACTTCACTGGATTGAATCCTGTCTCACTGGTCGGTATTTAAGGGTGTTCTGGGGAGGGTTAGGTATCCAAAGCACATCAACCGGTAACTGGTGTTCCTCAGGGATTAATTATTGGACCCCTCCTCTTCTCCACATACACTACATCACTGGGTCCAATCATACAGACACATGGCTTCTCCTACCATTGCTACGCTGATGACACACAGCTCTATCTCTCTTTTCAACCAGATGATCCAGGTCAGAAATCTTGGTGTAATCTTTGATGATCAGCTGTCTTTCAAAGAGCACATTGCAAAGACTGCTCGATCTTGCAGGTTTGCACTACACAACATCAGAAAGATCAGTCCCTTTCTGACAGAGCATACTGCACAACTTCTTGTCCAGGCCCTTGTCATTTCTAGACTGGACTACTGCAATGCTCTTCTAGCTGGACTTCCATCAAACACAATCAAACCTCTACAAATGATTCAGAATGCAGCGGCACGACTGGTCTTCAACGAGCCCAAAAGAGCCCATGTTACACCTCTCTTTGTCTCCTTGCACTGGCTCCTGGTTGCACCTTGCATCAAGTTCATCAATATATTTTGTAGAACCAAATCACCCACCCTGACGTTAATCAGTCCTTGTCTAGCTTGGTCTAATCTGAACAATATGTGAAACTATTACGAGCACTTATTTTATTTTCTTGCTGTATTTCATCCATTATAAGTCGCTTTGGATTAAACACATCTGCTAAATGAATAAATATAATTGTAAACTTTACACTGGGGTTTGAATCCTGGTAATTAATTGTAACATTGTGTTATTTGGGTTGGTGTCTGTCAGGCTTTGATTTGTACTCTGTGTGATTTCTGCTAAATGTGAAAGGAGCCGGAGGTTCCTCAGGAGCCCAGTGATCTGGAGGAGGGAGGACTGGACCTGAACAAGATCTTCAGACCCATCAGCTCCTACATGCAGGACCGCAAGGAGATGCTGGAGCAGTGTTTGCATGTGCTGGGAGAGAATAAACTCAAACACATGCTTCCGGACGAACTGAAGGTACCTTTGTGTGTTTGGTCCTTATATAAAATAACTGATGGTTGCCCTGCTGAATGTTGATGTCTGTGTGTCAGCATTTGTTCCATTTGCAAGGAACGGTTAATATATTATGGTGCTAAAATCAGCTCACTTTGTCACATTTGTGAAAAATCCATGATACAGGTGTCAGTATTACATGTAATGCATTAATATCACCACATTTAATAAGGATTGATTTATGGATTAATGGAAAGGATTTATTGTCTATTTTGGACACTTTTAAAAAGCAGATGTTGTCATTATGATAATCACACGGTCAGTAAGATTCATGCATTAATGTGGACGAAGCTCCAGGTGTAAAAAACAAAACAAATAAAACACTGGTCACGGTAACAAAACCATTATCAGTGAGACATCAGTTTATGGAGTCAGCTTCTGTGTTGTGCTCTTAAAAAATAGTTTATAACATTCATATTTAAACATTCAAAATTACATTGAAAAAGGCAGGTCCACCTCAGCTGAATTATAGATTGGTTATCTTTCACTAATTTTCATTGAATCTCCCCACATTTTTGAATGGGTTTTGTTTCACAATCCTCTCCAGGGTGCGGTTATCCCTATTGCTTGTACACTTTTTTCTACCACATCTTTTCCTTCCCTTCGCCTCTCTATTAATGTGCTTGGACACAGAGCTCTGTGAACAGCCAGCCTCTTTTTAGCTTTTACCTTTTTTGATTGACAGCCTCAATTACCTTTTGTGTCTTGCCCTCCTTGTGCAAGGTGTCAATGGTCGTCTTTTGGACAACTTTCAAGTCAGCAGTCTTCCCCATGATTATGTAGCCTACAGAACTAGACTGAGAGACCATTTAAAGGCCTTTGCAGGTGTTTTGAGTTAATTAGCTGATTAGAGTGTGGCACCAGGTGTCTTCAATATTGAACCTTTTCACAATATTCTAACTTTCTGAGATACTGAATTTGGGGTTTTCATTAGTTGTCAGTTATAATCATCAAAATTAAAATAAATAAACACTTGAAATATATCAGTCTGCGTGGAATGAATGTATACATTATACAAGTTTCACTTTTTGAATGGAATTAGTGAAATAAATAAACTTTTTGACAGCACATGTATGTTGCATGTTTACATAACAGTAAAAAATATTCCTAAGTTTTCCCCTTTTGTATAGATTGTAATGAAAGTGAAAGACTAACACAACTGCTTTGATATTTTTTATTTTATTTTTACATTCAGAATATTTTTTCTATATGATATTACTATAGAAATGTTGCACATTTCTGTCTTAATTTTTGCATTTTGATACTTTTAAACTGATTTTTTTTTTTAAACCGGTATGTAAATGTACAAATTAACCTGTATGGCATATCACATTTTGGTGGTGTTTGTGTCAAAGTGATCAAATAATTGGTGTAATTTGACAGATGTGGTCAACGAATTCATTTTGTGCCAATGCACTGATAAATGATCCACGGTTTAGCCCACATAGACTGTGTTCACTGTGTGAAGAGTTTTGACAAAGTGACCTAAGTTCTTAGAAATATCTCCTTGTGATTGTGTAAAAAAACAACAACTGTAAGTAACTGAAAAAGTGATGGATATGTTTGTTAGGTTTTACAATGAAAATGTCATATGACTAATGATAACATGAAAATAATAACTCTGTTCTGATTTGCCCAAACCCTAAAATATTAATATTGGAAATGTGGAGTGTTTTTATTGTCTGTTATAATAAAGGGCTGTTGTTTCCCACAGGAGTGTTCGTTTAGTGAGATGAAGAAACTGTGCTGGGATCAGCTGCAGCAGCTCTCTGAGATAAATCTGCTGGAGATTCTGGAGGGTAAATCTCAAATTCAACTTTAAAGGGGTCATCAAATGTACAATTTATTTTAAGTTGTTTGAACATAAATGTGTGGGAACTGTGTGTAAACATTAGGGCTGTCTTCGGCCCTAATGTTTACGGCCCTGTCTTCGGCCCTACTTCGGACATCTCCTGCCGGTCCTTCGCTCCAGGGCACTGAGCTAGCAGCTCCAAGCACACCAGAGGCCAGTCTCGAGAGACTGGTTCCCTTAGTAGATTATTTAGCAGCATGGAAACTACTGCCAAATGTATCTCGTTGGGTCCTGCAGACTGTAGAGAAAAGCTATTGCATTCAGTTCTGCGCTCCGCCGCTGCATTTCACATGAATTTGTCTCACATTAGTGAGTCCCGAGCAGGCTGTGGTATTAGAAACAAGAAGTGATCACTCTCTTGAGGAAGGAGGCTATCGAGGTGGTCCCTCCTCTCGACAGGGAGTCAGAGTTCTACAGCCTGTACTTCATTATTCCAAAGAAGGATGGGGTGTTGCGTCCGATTTTAGATTTGTGGCTATTGAACCGCTCAGTCATGCGTCTGAAGTTCAAAATGCTCACTGTCGAACAGGTCGTGTCTCAGAACAGGTCCGAGGACTGGTTTGTAATGATAGATCTAAAAAACGCTTATTTCCATGTCTCCATTATTCCCAGTCACAGGAAGTTCCTGAGGTTTGCTTTCAGGGGCAAAGCTTACCAATATCGGGTTCTTCCTTTCGGCCTAGCACTCTCACCCCGGACTTTCACGAAGTGTGTGGATGCTAATCTGGCTACTCTGCAACTCCAGGGCATCGGCATACTCAATTACATCAACGATTGGTTGATTTTAGCTCAATCAGAGCAGATGGCGGTTCGACATCGAGATGTCGTTCTCAGTCATATGAAACTGTTGGGGTTAAGACTAAATGCCAAGAAAAGTGTGCTTTCTCCATTACATAGGACCAGTTATCTGGGCGTGGTGTGGCATTGGACCACGATGCAGGCACGTTTGTCTCCTGCTCGGATCGAGTCGATTCTCACTGTAGTCAGGAGAGTCAGAGAAGGCCTGTCATTCACTGTCAAGCAGTTAAAAAAATTACTGGGTCTGATGGCAGCTGTGTCCAACGTGATACCTTTTGGCCTGCTGTATATGGTGGCTCAAGACCAAGGAGTTCTTCCCGAGGGGAAACCAACTTCACATGATCAAGGTCACACGGTGATGCCTACGTGCCTTGGACATGTGGAGGAAACCTTGGTTCTTGTCTCAGGGCCCGGTATTGGGAGCTCCTTGTCACCGCGTAACGCTATCAACGGACACGTCCTTGACTAGTTGGGGAGCGGTCATGAGTGGCCACCCTGCCCATGGTCTGTGGAGTAGTCGCCATCTCGCGTAGCACATCAACTTCCTGGAGATGCTGGCCGTGTTTCGAGCACTCAAACACTTTCTTCCGGACCTAAGAGATCGCCATGTGTTGGTACGCACAGACAATACAGCGGTGTTTTTTTATATATCAACCACCAGGGAGGTCTGCGTCACGCCCCTTATATTCCTGGGCATCTCAATATGGGAGCAGACATCCTGTCGATGCAGGGGCAGAGGCCTGAATGGAAGCCTCACCCCGAGGTGGTGAAGCAGATTTGTAGAGTTTTTAGCCAGGCTCAGGTGGATTTGTTTGCGACTCATCACGCACTGTCACCTCTGGTTCTCTGACTCATCCAGCTCCACTGGCTCACCTTTCCTCCATGGTGTGATGAGGCTCAGGCCTCAGTACGATCTCGTGTCCCTCCTTTGGACCTCGCTGTGGTGCTAGAGGCTCTCTGTAGGCCTCCTTTTGAGCCTATGGAGGATATTTCAGGCTTCCAAGGCCTTTCTGGCTGGTGTACCTATGCAGGACATCTGCGACGCTGCTGGGTAGTCTCGCCTCTCATGTTCGTCAGGTTCTACGACATAGATCTGCGAGCCACTCCTGGCTCTTCTGTTCTCTTGCCATAGCTGTGCCTTCCCACACTAAACAGGGATTTGCATGTCTGGCGGCGTGGACATCTCGTTCCCCTACAGTTTTAACGATCGCAGATGAGGCATTAAGTGCATGGCAACTTTACATTTATCAGAGATTACTCTGCGAGTATGTTAACATAGTATGTTATAGAGTTTTCATTAAAACCCTAAAGAATCATATCAACTTTGTTGTATTATGTTTGATTAAGGGTTTATTATTGTGTTTGTTTGCAAAGGTAAAGAGTTATCAGCCGAACTTGAAGAGAATAACTTTCCTGACAGTCAGTAAGTCAAAACTCTCTGAATTATTAGAATAACAATAAACTTAGAATTTATCTTTTAATAATGTTTTGATTAACATTTACAGGCAGGACAGTAACGTGGACTCCACTTCATCTCTGAGAGAGAACCCTGAAACAGAAGAAGAACAAGGCAAATTACTCATTGATTTAGACTATCATTCCTGAGTGTTTGAGTGAAAATGAGGCATGTCATGTCTTTGTAAATCCTGGATGTAAATCCATGTCTTTGTGTGTGTGTGTGTGTGTTTGTGTGTTCATCAGGCGCAGGTTCAGCAGAAGACAGTGATGTTCTCAGCATCAACGCAGACATTGACGACAGTGACATCGAGGGTCATAAAGCGGTCAAAGCTGAAGAACCGGCGCTCGGAGATGAAGCTGTGTCTCAGCCGGATGAGCCCAAATCAGAGCTCCAGCACGACATCGACAGAAGCGTGAGTGAAATCCTGGCTCCGCCGTCTGGCTCTGAACACATCGATCTGAGGGAAGCGTCTCTGGAAAAACCAGCCGCTCCAGAAACAGAGAGAAGCATCGACTCAGCAGCTGGAGCTACTGGAGCTGGAGATGAGAGCCAGAGCCATCAAAGCACTTATGAAAGCCAGCGAGATCAAGAAACGCACCGACCGCTGATCAGACATTCAGCTTAAAGTCTGATAAAGACATGTTTGACTCCGTGTAATAAAGAGCATCTGTGGACTTTTTATTAAAATTCCAGAATCAAAATGTTCCTCTGTTTGTCCCCAAACACACGTTCAGTTGCTAAAATTTCTGTGGATCCAGAAGATGGTTGAGTTTGAAACTTTTTTTGTTTTTGTATAACTGTCTGCAATGCAATGATTTCTTTTTTTCTTTTTTTTTTCAGAATCAAAACAATAAAATAAATATTTATGTGTAAGAACAATGTATGCATTTGAAGATTAAAGAACTTAACAAATGTGCCAAAGACTGCTGAATAATTATGAAAAATGCATTAACATGTACAAACCCGATTTAAAAAAAGTTGGGAATGCAATGATGTGGAAGTTTCAAATTTCAATATTTTATTCAGAATACAACATAGATGACATAAAATGTTTAAACTGAGAAAATGTATCATTTTAAGGGAAAAATAAGTTGATTTTAAATTTCATGGCATTAACACATCTCAAAAAAGTTGGGACAAGGCCATGTTTACCACTGTGTGGCATCCCTTCTTTTTATAACAGTCTGCAAACGTCTGGGGACTGAGGAGACAAGTTGCTCAAGTTTAGGAATAGGAATGTTGTCCCATTCTTGTCTAATACAGGCTTCTAGTTGCTCAACTGTCTTAGATCTTCTTTGTCGCATCTTCCTCTTTATGATGCGCCAAATGTTTTCTATGGGTGAAAGATCTGGACTGCAGGCTGGCCATTTTAGTACCCGGATCCTTCTTCTACGCAGCCATGATGTTGTTATTGATGCAGTATGTGGTCTGGCATTGTCATGTTGGAAAATGCAAGGTCTTCCCTGAAAGAGACGACGTCTGGATGGGAGCATATGTTGTTCTAGAACTTGGATATACCTTTCAGCATTGATGGTGCCTTTCCAGATGTGTAAGCTGCCCATGCCACACGCACTCATGCAACCCCATACCATCAGAGATGCAGGCTTCTGAACTGAGCGCTGATAACAACTTGGGTTGTCCTTGTCCTCTTTAGTCCGGATGACATGGCGTCCCAGTTTTCCAAAAAGAACTTCAAATTTTGATTCGTCTGACCACAGAACAGTTTTTCATTTTGCCACAGTCCATTTTAAATGAGCCTTGGCCTAGAAAAAATGCCTGCGCTTCTGGATCATGTTTAGATATGGCTTATTTTTTGACCTATAGAGATTTAGCCGGCAACGGCGAATGGCACGGTGGATTGTGTTCACCGACAATGTTTTCTGAAAGTATTCCTGAACCCATGTTGTGATTTCCATTACAGTAGCGTTCCTGTATGTGATGCAGTGCCGTCTAAGGGCCCGAAGATCACGGGCATCCAGTATGGTTTTCCGGCCTTGACCCTTACGCACAGAGATTGTTCCAGATTCTCGGAATCTTTGGATGATATTATGCACTGTAGATCATGATAACTTCAAACGCTTTGCAATTTTTCTCTGAGAAACTCATTTCTGATATTGCTCCACTATTTTTTACCGCAGCATTGGGGGAATTGGTGATCCTCTTCCCATCTTGACTTCTGAGAGACACTGCCACTCTGAGAGGCTCTTTTTATACCCAATCATGTTGCCAATTGACATAATAAGTTGCAAATTGGTCCTCCACCTGTTCCTTATATGTACATTTAACTTTTCTGGCCTCGTATTGCTACCTGTCCCAACTTTTTTGGAATGTGTAGCTCTCATGAAATCCAAAATGAGCCAATATTTGGCATGACATTTCAAAATGTCTCACTTTCAACATTTGATATGTTATCTATATTCTATTGTGAATAAAATAGAAGTTTATGAGATTTGTAAATTATTGCATTCCTTTTTTATTCACAATTTGTACAGTGTCCCAACTTTTTTTGGAATCGGGTTTGTACACAGAATAGAAACAGATTGAACGTGTAAGACAAACATGTCATATCAACACATTGAGGGTGAGAGATTTAATTTCCAGAAGAATGAATATTGCTACGACCGCTGGTTCAAAGAGAAGAACCAGAACGAGGGAAACGCGAACTCACTTATGCTCAAAGGAACAGGCTTTATTAATCTCAAAAAGTATTTTGCAATAATGAAACAAATACACAACAGAAAATACACTATTTCTGTAAAAATCAGTGTGTAATGTGCTGTTGCAGTGGTATACAAATACTCGAAACCAAACACAAGGCCATGTCCTCTCCTCCTTAAACCCGAGTAAAATAAGTTTTTTTTTTTTCATGTTTTTACATTGTTTAGAACATTAAAAATCTATATATTTAATTTATACGTTATACTATGTCCTCGGTAGAAGACATCGGGACTCAATTTTCTAAAAAAAAACATATAAGACATGAATAAACATGCATAGATAAAAACTATTTGTATTTTTAAATCACCAGTACAGTTTTAGTTTACAGGATTTTGTTTTTGTTTTTTTTGTACAAACTTTATATAAATATGATTATCAAATGTTATAACAGAATGATTCGATATACCATTATACTGAAAAATGTGTGTAAAATGGCCATAGACGGTTCCTCCATGGAACTCGAACTGCGTCCCCTAGGGGTCGCTACGGGAACGCCTCAGCGTGACTCGTGTCTGAAGATACATATGTAAAACACCACCTGTTGGCGGCGACAGCCCATGCGTCACTACGGCGTGCCACAATATAAGTGCCGCCGGAGAATACATCATCAGATTTTTCGTCTTCACTGACTGGTTTGTTTGAAGCGTGCAATCTGGTAAGAGTACAGTTTTCTCTCTATCAAATGGCGAGCACTAGCAAGGCGTTTAAGATTGTGTGTGGATCCGCCTCCTCATTATAAAATCGGGACCCACCGCGATGACACACACAATCTTTGCGTCTTTTGTTTGGTCAAGGAGCACGCACGCGATGTCCTTGAGTGGAAATCTGCGTGCACTGTGAGCTTTTTCTATGTAAAAGCTCCGCTCTCATCCTGTCCCTCTTTTCGAGGAAAGAGGGGCAGCCGTCTGCTTCCCGCGATTCGGGACCCACCGCTGCCGAGGCACGGAGGTAATGAAATTAGCAGTTGGATGTGGCCGATGGTGAGAGAGGGACCGCCCCTTTTCGCGCGTCGGCCGAGAACAGTGAGCTGCTGGATTGTGACGATGCGATCTTTCTGACATAATCAGATTCAGGCTAGTGCTCTTCTCTGCATATGAACGAGTTTTTGGGGGTTGTGGATCATAAAAATGAATCTTTCTGGCCAAAAAAAAAAAACCAGCTCGAGTGAGCCTTCCTTTCTTCATAAAATCTCGATGTGGAGATTGAGAAGGAGTGAAAAAAAAAGCAATTTTTTCTCGTATTCATAGGTTTCAGCATACTAGTTATGCTGACACTGTGTGAAAATGGCTATGAGGGGATGCCCCTGTGCAAGAGAGGATAAACAGCTTATCTCTCTGTGGGCAGACATCCTCTCTCAAGGCTCCCCCCTGGCCACCTAAGCCCCTGAATCTCGCTTAAATGGCAGGGCATATGCAGCAGCAGGTCAGACCGTCGCTTCGTTGCACACTGAGGCATACCAGACTGATCTGCTGAAAGACCTGGATAAGGTTCAATTAAAAAAGCTATAAAATCCAGGTCTGAGCCCGAACAACCAGGGGTCCTAGCCCATCTCGGTCTGAGGGTCAGAGATGGGCTCAGAAGGCTAGTCTCGCGACTCATGCCCCTCCCCCTCCTGCGGCTAGGGTGAGAGAGAGGCGCGGGTCAGAGAGAGGCAAGCCCTCTCATTCCTCTCTAATTCCCCTGTAACCACCGTAAACTCCACCTGACCGAGGTTAGGTGGAAATTTCCTGCTAAGCAAAGGCAAAAAAAAAAAAAAGGTGAGTTCCCTCTCATTCTGAGGAATGAGTTTTCCGGGTCACCTATAAGCATGCCGCTCCTTCTGAGCACTGAAGGATGAGTCCTCCGCTCTCCAGAGCTCGCTGTCGGTAGAGCCAGCATTACTCCCCTCACCTTAGGAGGGTTACCTATGAGTATGCCGCTCTCGGAGCGTCTGAATGTCCACTCATTCCGAGGAATGAGTTTTCCGCCTCCTAGAGCTCGCTGTTGGTATAGCCCGCATTGCTCCACTCATCCAGAGGGCCACCTATGAGCATGCCGCTCCCTTCTGGTGGAGTTCCCTCTCATTCTGAGGAATGAGTTCTCCGCTCTCCAGAGCTCGTTATAGGTGGAGCTAGCATTGCTCCCCTTATTAGAGGGTCACCTTTGAGCATGCCGCTCCCTGCGGGCGTCTGAGTTCCCTCTCATTCTGAGGAATGAGTTCTCCGCTCCTCAGAGCTCTGTGATGGTCGCTCTCCTTGCTGGTCGAGCTAGCATTGCTCCCCTCACTATAGAGGGTTATCTATGAGCATGCCGCTCCTGCTGGCGTCTGAGTTCCTTCTCATTCTGAGGAATGAGTTCTCCGCTCTCCAGAGCTCGTTATAGGTAGAGCTAGCATTGCTCCCCTCATTAGAGGGTCACCTTTGAGCATGCCGCTCCCTGCGGGCGTCTGAGTTCCCTCTCATTCTGAGGAATGAGTTCTCCGCTCCTCAGAGCTCTGTGATAGGTCGCTCTCTCCTTGCTGGTCGAGCTAGCATTGCTCCCCTCACTATAGAGGTTATCTATGAGCATGCCGCTCCTGCTGGCTGAGCGTCCGAAGTTCTCCTCCGCCCCAGAGCTCTGTGATAGGTCGCCGCCTTGTTGGTCGAGCCAGCATTGCCCCTCAACCAGAGGGTCATCTGTGAGCTTGCCGCTCCCTTCTGAGCGTCTGAGTTCCCTCTCACTCCGAGGAATGAGTAGTTCTCCGCTCCAGGGCATAGAACGTTCTTCTAATAAGTGCACACGTGAGACTTTGGGCACTTTCTAAAATCCACTCAGTGGTAAGTCCGCACATCAAAGATTCTGCGTTCTTTCTAAAAATCCCGTAAGGGTAGGGTTACGCGCACAGCTTCGTGCCCTTTTTTGAGTTGGTTAAAGCCCCGGCTTGTGCCTTGGGCCCCGCTCCCTTGTCCCATATATGTTGGGTCCAAAAAAAAAAAAGGGGGTGTACGCTACCAAGAGGTCTGTTGAGACAGTTCCCTCAGTAAGCTTGGACAGAGCAAGTGGTAACCCCTGAGTGATCGGCCAGGACCTAGTGAGCCAGGTGCCTGGCCATATCCCTTAAAGGAATCTTTTCTGATTCCAAGACTTTGAGCTCTACCCTAGGCCCAGTAATCCCGGCACCTAGCAGGTAAGTACTAGGGTATGCAGCTCGGGCCTTTGGCCGAAGGGATAATATCACTGACAGCCATCAGCCGTCAGTGGCAACTCCTTAGCCGGGTAGAGTTGGCTTAGTGCTCGCCTTTTCGCGAAATTGGCTTGCATTCCCTCAGCATGGTGAAGTGGGTATAACGTTCCCGTAGCGACCCCTAGGGGACGGAGTTCGAGTTCCCATGGAGGGAAACGTCTCAGGTTACGTGTAACCATGGTTCCCCGAATGGGGAACGAGACACTGCGAGGCTTTGGGCCATGCTTCGCAAGCTTCAGACGAAGAAGCTGATGATGTATTCTCCGGCGGCACTTATATTGTGGCACGCGGTAGTGACGCGTCATGGGCTGTCGCCGGCCAACAGGTGGTGTTTTTACATATGTATCTTCAGACACGAGTCACGCTGAGGGCGTTCCCGTAGCGGTGTCTCGGAACCATGGTTACATACGTAACCTGAGTATATACAATGTATGTATAAACTAAATCTAATTTGCATATTCATGTGTTTTTGGGGCAACATGTAATGAATAAAGAAGTGTAATAATTGGAGCAATAATTGACACAATTTTCGTAATATATCATAAAATATTGAAATATGATTTATTTCCCTATTCATCTGTTATGTCTCCCAAAATGTGTAATAAACATGCTTGGCGTCCTCATATGAGGACATGTATGAAATCAAAGTCCTGTTTCGTAACATAATTTTGATTTGAAACCTCATAACATTTTCCTGATATGTTAATTTATGACAATTTATTATTTTTTACAGCGAGGTGGTCTTTTTGCTGGACCTTTGGCCTGTCGAACCTCCTACGGTGCCTGTGGTGGACTGTGCATGGCAGGGACGTCAGGGACGTCATCTTCCCTGATGCAGGGTCTTCAGCCGGGGACCACCGCTCATTGACGTTTCGCCCCTTAACCCAGAACGTCTCCTGGTGGCAGGGCAGTGAACATGGACGTCTCCCTGACACCCCCTGCAGCAAAACCTAATTAGGTGTTACTCCCCAAGCCTTATCTCATCATTTCAGCCAGAGCCAGTGGCTTGCTTTATCCGCTTTCCTCAGAGAGCTCTTTGGTGGATCTGCTCAGTGTGGCTCCCCATAGTCCCAGGTCCTTAAGCAGGCATGATGCTGATCTGCCCACAAAGCCTCTGGCTCCCACCTCCACCGGGTACAGCCTCACACTCCATCCACTTTCTCTGCACCGTTCGCGGTCAGGTCTGCATATTTCAACTTCTTCCTCTCATAGGCAGCTTCCAGTTCCTCCTCCCATGGCACTGTCAGCTCATTCAGTACCACTGACTTCACGGCTGCAGACCACAGCACCACATCTGGTCTTAAGGTGGTGCTGCATATCTTCTGTGGGAACTGGAGCTGCCTTCCCAGGTCTAATTCCATCTTCCACACCATCCCTGGTGTTAATAGCTTGGCGGGTGGTCTCTTGCTGATATGCATCGCGGGTTACCCCTGCCTGAGAAAGTGGATCCTGCATCGACTCTCTATTGAACTCTGGTTGTTTGCCTCCTGCCGACTTTTCTCCAGCACCTCTGCCAGTTTCCTGAGCTTTTGGTCATGCCACCATCTGAGCCGACCCTGTGTCAGTGCTATTTTTTAGCCCGACAGAACATGCTGGATTGAGGCATTGATGGTTCCGCAAAGGTCACAGGATTGATATGTACCAAGCCATTGATGGAGGTTTTAGGGCTCGGGAGGGTGTGTAATGAGGAAACTGAGCCGAGCCTGTGGCAGTTTCCAGAACTCTAACCAGCTAATTGTTAGGCTCGCAAAACCCTCCCAAGTTGTCCACCGCCCTTGCTGCCCCTGTGCCACAGACCTCACTCTGAGCTCCTCCTGCTCAATCATGGTGAACTCTGCAACATCAACGTCCTTCTTCTCCTTCCTGCTTGCCTTGGACCATAGGATGGGTGGCTCGCTCCCTCCGAGGCCTGCCCGCCCTGTTTGGATCATGCCCACGATTTGTTGATGTTGCAGTCTTCCCATCACTTTCTGCACCTCATCCTTAGCCCTCCATTTCCTTCCAGTCTCAACTCTAGCATTTACATCAGCCATTGCCCTGTCGGAGGAGTCCCTTAATTCCATTACCAGCCTTGCCTTCTCCTGCCTGTAGCCCAAGGTAATGGATTTCAGGGGTATCTGGAGTGAGTTCCAGCCATACAGGCCAGCAGCTGAGAAGTACCGTGGTAGGCTGAGCCATTTTCGGATGAAGGAGTTGACCTTGACTTTCGCGGCTTGAACTTAATCCTGACTTAAGGTTCAAAAACAGTACACCGTCGCTCAGCCTTTAAGAACTTATTTTTGCCACTGAACGAAGAACGAAAACGAACTTTGTTTGAAATATATTGGGGCCTTAAGTCACCCCTCTACCTCAATTAACAATCTCCTTTGAATGAGCGTCTGGACCACAGCAACAATTCTGCCAATTCAATTCAATTCATAGGCGGAGCCACCGTCCACAAATCTCCAGAAACCAACTGCGGGGATCATCTCAAAGATAAACATGTTATGTCAAAGTTACTCATATTTCAGCTGCCTGAAATTCTTTGAGAGATCGCTGCCATTATTCTGTATTACTTTTCAGAATCAGGTACAGTTAACTTTCATTTTACAGGAAAGACAAGTAAACTGTTGTCCTTCGCTTTGAACAGACACATACTTATAGACTATATACTGTATATATGGTAGAGTGGGGGAAAATGCCCCCCTTAAGGATTGTCTATTTTTTTTTTCTTCAGTGAAACAAAAGTTAAATGTGTTCAGAAAGAGTACAGTTTAAGAGTTTAAATGTAAAAAAATAGCTTATGATAACTGGCTAGCTAACTAGCTACCTGATTCAATTTTGAAATATAAATCCATATATTTTATACAACCAACTAGTTAAAATTAATTTGATGGAAAAACAAAGGAACCAAACATTTGATGTTCAGAACAGAGTATCTACAGAAAGTGCCTGTTGCCCCTGGGGGCGTTTTACCCCCACTGACTATGTTTGAGAATAAAAATATGTAATTCTGAAAAAAAATATTATATTTTTTTTAAATAACACACATTCTCTATCTACAGGCCCTACTGTTCTCATATCATATATAACGGTGATGTTCTACAAAACAACTATTTTTTTTCAGATAATTTACTGTGGAATCTGTTTCCTCTTCAGTACATCACCAGTGTAAGATTCACGGTGAAAACGTCTACATCACTCTTGTCAGCATAGTCCATAGTTACAATATAATATATATAATATATATCTTGACTTTATCTTGTGGTTATTTTGGGAAAACCATTGGGGGACGTTTTCCCCCACTCTATATGTACCTCTCCTGCAAATTATTCCCAACAATACGACTAATGATTTGTATGTTGTACTGAAATGCATCTGCAAACCATCATCTACACTCATCAATTATTTACTGTGATAATATATACTTACTATTTTAGGGATTAGCTGATGTCTGTTTTCTAATCCATTCTTTAGAACTAGCACATCTGATAATCTGCCACATTTATAGAGCAGGTATTATTGTGTCCTAACTTTCATTCCAGAGAAATTAAATTATATTTCTGAATTTAGTTCCTCCTCGATTTTATTTTCTCTCTGTAAGCGAGTCATTTTTAAGACACACAAATATACAAGGTGTGACAGGTTAATGACATAAGAGGGTGGGATTTCACATTCATTTTTATCCTATAAGAGGTTTGCGGTGCCTCATCTGCTACAGAACAATGAATGGCAGCTGATTGTCAGCAGAACGGTAACTATGCATTTAATTATTATTATTATTAGTATTATTTAGCTAGTTAGCTATTGTTGTCATCTCCCATTTTCTATTATAGCAGTTTTCCAAAAAAAATAACAATTTCTGAGTCTGAGAACAACAGAAGTTTCAAAGTGGGCCATAGTATTTCCAATACTATTAATTAGGATATTGTTGTATTTTTATACCGAGCAGAACCCCTCAAATTCTCTAAATCACATTTCAGCCATCCCCTAGCAATAAAACCACTATTTTACCTTTTGTCCGGATGGCGGTGATTAGAAGGTTCAGGACCCCTGTCAACTTCAGTCCGTGCTCACTCAGTCAGATTCGTGCGTCTAAGGACTCGATTAGGATTGTATTCAGGTTCAGATAACAGGTTGTTGTAAAGTAATTACTCAGAGGCTTATTTTAATAAAAGGATTACGAATCACTATAGCAATGGTTTCGTTTTATTCAAAATAATACTAACTCATAAGAAAATACAAAACACAACAGCGAATGTCTTCACCACGAGGAACGGCCTCGTTTACATCTCAGACAAATCTTTTTTAACTTTTGCATCTCATTTGCATCATCGTCAAAACACGTCATGCCTGCTTCCTTCCTTATTCGTCTTTCTTCCTTTTGCTTATACAAGCTGGACGTGTACCTTTTGTCATAAAAACCTAAACTCGACCCAGTCAAAAGTTCACTACATTAAAGGAAAAACATCACCCTCTAAATACCACAAACACTTCTACTTCCCTTTTACTATATAGACAGGTTTACATGATTCTTCTAACAAGCTTGAGCTAATCACACATGTTTAAACCGCATATATATAACACTTCATATTCAGTGTAAGCAAATACATAGGTTGTTCAGTAAAATATTTAATTCTGCAAGGAACTTGCAAAATGCAGTCCTTTATCTGACCCCTTTCAGCAAAACATTTTCTGCACTCTTAAGCAACAGCTAAAACTCATAAAACAACCGACATCTCTTCTCATATCAAAGCAAAAGTTAACAGTTTAAAACAAATCATAAGACATCATCATATATCTTACTTAACATTTTCTATAAATGTATATCAGAAGACTGAAGTTATAAATCGTTCAATTCATTGTCTACCATTTGTAATCCCAAAGCATGATTATGCATGTTAATCATTCCCTTTAATAACTTAATCACATTCTTATGATTTGATTCTTGTTTACGCATTAATGTGACCATTGTCTTCATTTGGTTGATGATCTTCTGATGTTCCATCTCTCTTCTTTGCCCGTCTACGTCACTCCGCCTTTCTTCCCTTTTGGACTTGTCGGTACGACTTTCTTTGGATACTTTCTACAAGAAGATCATCAAAATAAATCTCTAATTTTCTGGGTTCATTTTCCGGATTGCCTAGTTGGAACTGATTTGGAAATGTCACATTTACAGAGCCACCTGGCATGACATTATGTCTAAGTTTCTGTGTCCTATGGCTCTGATTGTGATGTTTATTTTATTTTGTTGTCCTTGATTGCTCAGTTCCCGTGTTTAGATCCTGTTTCCTTGGTTGCCGAGTTATGTCCAAAGATTGTCTTATTATTGGGAGATGTGAGGGTCTGTTGTACTTACCATAGATAAATAGAAACAAATCTAATTTGGATCACCTCAGCCGAACATACAATGGCAGTGATGTCAGTGGCCAGCTTTCACACTATAATCAGTTACAGTTTACCTTTTTTGTGGATAGCTGGTCACTATTGTGGCCTGATGCATGAAAAAACTCAGAGTTTCAGAGTAGGTTTAGAGTTGCCAAAACCAAACAAATCATACCTGATTTAGATCAGGTTCACTGGGCTGACAAAGCTTAATATAAACCTTATCTTCCAAATAGTTTTTGTGTGTTAACGTCCCAGGTTACGTATGTAACCCTGGTTCCCCGAGGGAATGAGACGCTACGTCGATACGCTATGGGGAACGCCATCAGCGTTGTCCAGCTCTGAATCATATGTGTAATCAGTCAAAATTGATGGCCAGACGTCAGGTGCGGTGACGTCATGACCAGGATGCTTAAAAGCACGTGATGTGCAGCCGGCCCCAGCTTCCAGGAATGAAGCATAGCTCTAGTAGGGATGCCGGAAGTATGGCCCTGCGACGCAGCGTCTCGTTCCCTCGGGGAACCAGGGTTACATACGTAACCTGGGACGTTCCCCTCCGGGAACATCGAGCTGCGTCGAAGACGCTATGGGGAACGAGATGTCCACGCCGCCATACTTGCAAATCCCTGCTTAGTGTGTGGAATGCACAGCTATGGCAAGGGAATAGACAAGCCAGGAGTGGCTCGCAGAGCCAGGTCGTAGAACCTGGAAAGTTAGGGGCGTAGACCACCCACCAGCGTCACAGATGTCCTGCACAGGTACACCTGCCAGAAGGCCTTGGAGGCCGCCATACCTTAAGTAGAGTGAGCCTTGATTCCCAAAGGCGAGGGGAGATCAGAGGACTCGAGGTCATAGGAGAGCATCCAGATCCACTACTTAGCATAAGCACCCTGGCCTCCACCGGAGGAAACGTATAAATAGAGAGTTTTGCCTACTGAAAGGCCACCAAGAGGGGCGTGGTAGGTGCTATAGCCGCCACGTAGACCTTCAGGGTGGAGTGGGCTAACTCTGCGGAGAAACGGGCCTGCGAGAACTCCAGCACTGTACCAGCAGGCAGTTAACTGGATCAAGCTGGCGGTCTCCGCACCCTGAGTCTCAACTTCAGGGCGTACAGTTTCCTTATTGAGGGAGCTCTAGATTGGAGGATGGTCTCAGCAACCTCAGTTGAGAGACCAGAGGCTATGAGTTGTGCCCCTCGAGCCACACCCATAGTTTCCACAACTCCGGCGGGGTGAAAGATCATGCCCGCTGCCAGTGAGAGGAGATCCCTCCTGACGGGAATCCCCCATGGAGAGCCGTCGAGGAGAGAAATCGGGTCAGATAACTATACTCAGCCCGGCCAGAACAGGGTTTTTCAATAGAAGGACCCCGTCCATGCGCACTCTCTCTAGAACTCCCAGGAGCTGAGCGATCGGGGGAAGGCTTACAGATGAAGCCTCAGCCACGATTATACCATAGCATCCAGCCCCTTAGCGGAGCTGGATGTCTGCCTCGACAGGATGGCTGCTCCTATACTGCCACGAAGGGAAGAACCCGATATTAATACGCTTTGCCCCAAAGCACATTTCAGGAACTTCCTGTGATGGAGAAGGAGTATGCATCTTTAGATCCGACCACCAGTCCTCGGATCTGGTGTGAGACACGTGCTTAAAGAGAGCTTTCTGAACTTCAGTCGTGTGACTGAGCGGTTCAGTTAGCTTAGA
Organism: Gymnocypris eckloni scoliostomus; assembly: GCA_027564155.1. Classification (NCBI taxonomy): domain Eukaryota; kingdom Metazoa; phylum Chordata; class Actinopteri; order Cypriniformes; family Cyprinidae; genus Gymnocypris; species Gymnocypris eckloni. The sequence goes on along the minus strand of CM050413.1, from coordinate 1,630,385 downwards.
TCTAAGACGGACGCAACCCCTTTCCCGGAACAATGAAGTACGGCTGTAGAACCCGGACTCTTTGTCTAGAGCAGGGACCACCTCGATGGTCTCCTCCCTCAGGAGAGTGCTCACTTCTTGTTCCATTACCAGAGCCTGCTCGCCCATAGAAAGGCTGCGACAGAGCGCCACATAGCCTTGTTCTACAGTGTGCGTGACCCATCGAGACACATTTGGCAGCAGTTTCCATGATGCCGAATAGTCTACTAAGGGAACCAGTCTCTCGAGACTGGTCTCTGGTGTACTTAGAGCGGCTAGCTCGGTTTACTAGAAAGTTTACTAGAAACTTTCTTATTTCCTATCTTGATAGTAACAGACTCACAGAACACAATCGACTGACACACACAAAGAGCTTTGTTGAATGACAAAAAAGCTGGCGCCGGCTGCACATCACGTGCTTTTAAGCATCCTGGTCATGACGTCACCGCACCTGACGTCTGGCCATCAATTTTGACTGATTACACATATGATTCAGAGCTGGACAACGCTGATGGCGTTCCCCATAGCGCCTCGACGCAGCTCGATGTTCGGAGGGGAACCTTCTTTTTCAACTTTTCCAACAAGAGTTTGATCCAGAGTTTGTGATAAACTGTAGTGGACGTCCATGACATGCAGAGTTCCACGAGGCTCAGTTCTTGCACCGCTCTTGTTTAACTCAATGTGCTCCCACTAAGTCAAATAATGAGAAACAACCAAATGTCATATTACAGCTATGCTGACAATATCCAGATTTACCTAGCCTTAATTCCAAATGACCATAGCCCCATTGCAAGGATTCTGACTAGAACCAGAAAATCTGAGCATATCACACCAGTCCTCAGCTCCTTACACTGGATTCTAGTTTTTGCCACCAAACGAAGAACAAAAAAAAACTTTGTTTAATAATAAGTATAATAATTAAGAGTAATTAAAAAGTCAGGGTAATTTTGTCTGTAAAATTATTTGACTGTATAGAGCTCATGCGGTTGACGTCACACAATCTACACTCCGACATTTTGGCACGCAACCAGGAGAGTGCTAAAGCGTCCGTAGCATTGGTATCGACAGTTGTGGAACAATAATTTAAAACCAGACTATTTAGACCTTACAAAACATACACCATGTTAACATGGTGAACAGCTACTGTGCGCCAGGATACCAAAACATGCAGGGAAAGCCGTATTAGCCGGGACGTCCCGTATATTGGGCTTAATTAATGTCCCGTTCGTGACCTCCCTTGGCCAGTTTCTCGCCTCTTCACGCAGTACTCGTTAAGTAAATCAGAAAGTCCTGAACAAAACTGTTCAAGGAAGGCTCATCTGCCGGCTGGCCGCTCCCGCTTCACAATAAGCAGCGCTCGCACTAATAATGCTAATCCAGTCCGTGTTTTGACAACAGTACATTTATATTTTGCCAAAAACAAACAACTTGATTATTTTTCATGAGTCCAACATCCAGCTGCGCTATAAAACATGAAATCTAGCCAAGACGTGATCAATATGAGAAACCGTCTTTCACTACAAAATAGAGAACAAATATTTTTTCCACCTTGTAGCCTACCTTATTCGTAAAACACACAAAATGACCAATGAAAGAGTCCAGCACCAAAAGCAGCCCATATTAAATCTATAAGTTATCTTTAATTGAAAATATGCATTTTCCTATATACACACTTATCCCATAAAGCAAAAGGGAAATAATTTTACCGTATTCGATAGATGACTAAAATGGTTCACTGCAATAAAACGTGCTAACACACAACATTTGGGATTAAACGGGTAATATTTCATGACATTTATGATGTCTACTGTACTCACGGTGATGTAATTATGCTGACTACCTTGGACAGCTAGTGTTGATTACTTTAGCTAACAACACAGTTGACTTCCCCTTCCAGTGACGACATTTTACAGTCTGTGGTTTTAGCAGACTCCTGAATATTCATCAAAAAATGAGATTGTGTCCATTTGTACCCTGCAGGCTTTTGTAGGCTTTTAAAGAGTCTCCGCAGTAACATTAGGAGGGAAAGTTGATGAGGTAGTTCAGGATACTGCAGGTCAGGAAATCTATCCGTTCATATAATAATACACGTTAAAAGCACCCCGAGGGCATTATAGGGATCTGTTATGTTTAATCTATTAAGTTTTACTATGTACAGGTCTATGTCTTTTTAAATAAAGTGCGCAGTGAAATCTGTTGCCTTGAAACTTATGCTGGCGCCATTCATTTCATATTCGCTCCCGGATGTTCTTGCCTGCCAGCATGGTGGTGTAAACAGAACGGGTCACGTGACTGCAGGAGCTCTATACTGTTTTAATTTGAAGTGAGGGACACATTTCTTATTTTCATTAAACATTATACAATATAGCAATATTCATTAAAATGCATTATATCAACATAAGGCTTATGGTCACACAATAATCATTACAATTAAAGTCTGTCTGGTAAAACCAGAAAACCAAATAAATAAAATATATCAATATTTTTAGACAATACACAATATTACACATATTTTATTAAAGGTCACCTATTATACAAAATCCTCTTTTGCATGGTGTTTGGACATAAATGCGTGTTTGCAGTGTGTCTGCAGTCTGCAGTCTGCAATGATACAAATCAAACCTCTCCTTATTTTTTGATCACCTTTAAACCAAATCAGTCTCACTTGGCTTGCCATTTTGATTCTCTATGTCTATGCAATATGAAATCACATAGCTTAGGCCCCGCCCACAGCCTTTGCATTGCTATAGTTTCCGCCCTCATCGGTTGTATGCTGTTTCTCACTTCTAGAGCAGCTGTAGCGTCGTCAACAATGTCTCGTAAGCAATCCGGGTGCTCTGTGTTAAAATGCAGAGACACCTTCTTCTGGAGACTGGGCAGGAATATTTAAAGTGATACACACCAAAACAGCTCTTTTTTAGACACAAAATGACATTTTCTTTCTGGGGACACCCAAGACCAATATTACATATTGTAAAAAGGGGAATAGATGCCCTTTAAATAGTAATGTGAGACACATTTGTTGGTAGTAATGCTGTAAATAAGTCCTACTTTACCTGTTGTAACATTTCTCACTCTGCCTTATATAAAAAATAAATATATATATATATATATATCAAGGCAAAATTTACAAATAGTTCCAATTGAAAGTGTTAAACATGTTGAAGGTAAGCGAAGGGGCTTTTGATTCATTAAATGGAGAACTATTTCCTCACAAAAGTTGTTTATTCAGAGTAATGGAGCATCTCTTCTATTTGCATAAAAAACTGCCTCTGTCTCCTTCTCTGCATATATAACACAAAAGCCGCAGCATTAGCATTAATTAACTGTTATGCTTTTTTTGGTTTAAGGTTGCAGGCTTGCCTTATAGTGACTGTTATATCCTTGTTTGTCATTATGATTACTGATTATACGTGTCATCTGTGTCTAGTTTAGCTGATCATTATCCTGTGCAGAAGATTGAACAAAAGGAGTTTCAGGAGTTTAACATAATGCAGGAAGATATCAAGAAAGAAGATGCAGAGAAAGTGATCACAGAAGAAATGATAAAACATGTTAAAAATCACAAGGAGTCCCACAGCACAAGACTTCTCAGTTTTTTGGCTTTGATAAACTCATATGTCCCAGGTTCACACTTGTCAAAGCTTTTGTGTGAGGAATTCTTGGATCAGACAGAACAGCTGAACGAAGAGGGAAAGCCCACACTGGAAACAATCATGAAGCCTTTCATGGATCTCATAGTCATTTTCTCAGAAGGAGAACAAGAAGACCAATGCATACGCCTGGCACATCCAATGATTGCTGATTCCTGTCTCAAAATGTTCACTGAGAGCAAACTGACAAGATTCGATATTGCTGTTGACTTCTTGAACAGTTTGGTCAAAGGAAAGGAAAGTAATTACGGACACATATGCAGGATAATGTTAGTCATAAGAATTGAGACAAGAGAAGGAAAGCAGTTGTTTTCCAGACTGATTCTTGACATGATCAGAGAAAGAAATACTAACCAGTGCATTCGATTGTTGGAGTTGGCTTCTGATTTGTTCTCCACAGGGTCTTATTATACTCAAGCACTTGCACGTTTTTATTGCATTACGGTTTAAACAAAATCCTGATAATTCTTGTATTATGGACACATTGGGACAAGTTCACAAAAAACACCTGAGTAAAATCTCGCTTAAAGCTGGAGAAACATTCAAAACACTTTTGCCCATTGCTCAGTCTGCCTTTGATGCATTTAAAGCTGTAGAGAAAGTAGCTGAAAATGACCCAGAAAACAACACCACATTCAATTACAGCGGCCTCTTTGGATTCCTCCAGGTTTGCAAGATCATACATCCAAAAAGTGTAGAAGACTCTGATCAAGAATGCAGTAAGTTCATCAGTGGTCTCAAAGGTGATGTGGAAACAAACTATGATTTCTTTGAATGGTACCTGGCATTCTCAAGACCAAGGATTGAAAAAGAGAATCCATACTACCTTCGTAGAGATGCTGAAATGTGCTACACTCTATATTTTAAACAGGGCAAGAGCAATAAAATGACCATGGATGAGAAAAAAATGAAGTCTTTTGGAGGACTACTTAATTTCCTAAAATCAGACACCAATGTGCTTAAAGAAAATCTGAGTGCACTTAAAAATCCTCAATCTGAACATGAAATGGTTCTCTACATTCTTGCCAACGTGATCTTGAGTCAGTCTGGTGAGCCGTGTGAAAAAGCAGAGGATCTTCAGGCCAGGTTACAGGAGCTTTGGGCAACAGAAGCTCAAGACAGAAGCCCAGAGTTTTACCTCTTGGTCTTTTTGCTCTTTTGGCCGGATGAAGCACAGCCAGCAATCACAAACCCTCCAGACCTTGAAAAGTGTCTAGAATATACGGGTCAGTCATATGAGAGAAAGTATCAGAAATACCTTCGCGGTCGTTACCTGCAGCCTCTGTTCTTCTTAGGTAAAGAAAGAGGTTTGCAGAGACTGGTCCATTCCTCAAAACTACAAACTGATCTGAAGCACCTTGCAGAAGAGCTTGACAAATCAGAAATCAAGTGTCTTCAGCGCATCAGCGGGAAGGTTGAGAATCATAAAGTGTTTACTGTTATAGAGGGTCAACAGATTCAAGTCATCCCTCACAATCGGGCCAGTGTGCACAAACAAGGCCTGGCGTCTTTCCACCTTGGCTTCAATATCAGAGGACCTGTTGCCTACAACATCAGATTTGAGGAGAATGGTAAGTAAAGCATTGCATTAGATTTCAGACTCATAAAACACTTTGCATGTTCATCAAACATGTGTCAGTAGTACTGTGTCAGCTGTTTATTGTTTTCAATGAAAAAAAAAATAGTCTTCCCTTTTCTCAGCAGAAGTCATACCTGAATTGCGTGATTTAACTGCTCGACTAGATGACTGTGGGATGGAATGAATCTCCGAACTCAAACGTCCTCAAATGACAAATCCAGGACAAATGTTTACATGTCTTCTTAATATTTTTGTTTCTAAGTTCTGAAGAAAGAATACTCAAAAAGGGGTGACAGTAGTTATAGTTTTAAGTACAGTTTTATAATGGCACATGATACTATTCACTTACATTTAGAGGAATGTAGAGGATCCATTAGGGAAGAGAGAGAGGATTAATTATAATTATTAATGATAATAATACATTTTAAATTATTATTTATGATTTTGGTGGCAGGTCTGTAAATTAAAATAATTTTAAAGTGTTTTTACCACTTTATATTATGCATTTAAGGGGAAATAAATGCTGTTGGTTTTTATTCATATCATATATATTTGAGATGCATTTTATGCCACTATTTATTCCAGTATAAGTAATTTACTATACATCTTAACATAAGTGAGCACTGCTTTACCAGTGAGTTGATTATTTCTTATGCATAGTACGTAATTTTGAGATGTATTGATATTGCTTGTGGTTTGTTTCAATAAAGTGACTTTACAATTGTACTTTTTGTCCTTCTGCATACATTATGTACCTTTAGCCAAACCGTATACCGCAATACAAACACATTGCTGTCTCATGGTCATTAGATCGGTATTATTCTGGGGGAACACCCCCAGGTGTGACGATTGTCTGAAGCCTGTATAGAATCACACAATTCATTGGCTGATGGCGTTTGATACCGCCCCTACGTCATACGTGACAGACATAGACCCGTGCTCGCGTCGCTCCAGACAAAAGCTTAGCTCGTAGGAACTCCAGCACTGAACAAACTGGGCAGCTGACTGGGTCCACAGCATGAGCCAGACACCAGGATTCAAAAACCCAACATTTGGAGGAATAGAGCCTCCGAGTGGAAAGGGCCATGGCACTATTAATGGTCTCATGTACCCCCTTTCCACCAGCAGGAACCAGGCGCTAGTTTGGAGCTAGTGCTCTCGCCGGTTCTTAGTTGGTTCGACTGGCGAGCCCTTTAAGAACCGGTTGCTTTTCCACAGACTAGAGAGCCAATACAGAGCCAGGTCTTACGTCACAATACGTTTCATGTTTTGGTTCCCTAACGCAGCACAACATGCTTGTTCGAGGTGCATCAGCGCCACGCAGACCGATCAATCGATTGGGAGACAACACACTTACAACACCCCGAGAGAGATCGAAAAGCATAAAGACCAGTCTGCTTTCCATTTGCTCCCGCATCACCCTGATGCCTCGCACGACCGGTCCGTGCAGCGCCGATCCATACAGAACAAGCCTAAACAAACAATCAACAATGGCAAATGTTGCATTGCTATTGATGTTCATGGCTTTGTGAACATACATCGGCATCAAAACACGGCGAATCAAATGTGTTCGCACGTTTATATTTAAAATAGCATTTAGCTGCTATTTCAAATATGGCGGTTCAAAGTTTATGTTCGTCTTGTTGGTCATGGTAACCCCGCCCCCAGCCCATGACGCAAGCGGTTCTTCCTTCTAGCCCAGCAATGTTTTGGTACTACTTGTGAACCACTTTTCCTGGTTCAGAGCTGGTGCTTTGGGTGTCGAAAGACAAAGAACCGGTTTGAAACTAGGCTTTGGCTCTGAAACAGCAATTGAACTGCTTTGGTGGAAAAGGGATAATGGACTCCATCCGAGAGATCGAAGTTTATGGGCAACCTCTGATCGGCCACACCCACAACTTCCAGATCTCTGGATGTGGGTGCCAAAATTCTTCCTGATTGGAATCTCCCAAAGATCACCTTCCAGAAGGGAGGTCAACCCTGAGAACCACGTCTGGGAAGGCCAGAACGGGGCTACTAGGATAAGATAGACTCCACACGTCTTTATTCTGTACAAGACCACTGGGATGAGCTTGACCGGAAGGAAAGTGTATAGTTTCATGTCCGGCCAGGGGTGCGCTATAGCACATCTGGGATGTTGTGAAGATAGGTTGTGTTTGTGCTTGTATGTTTTATATGCAGATTGATCCCAAAATTGATTTTTTTTATAAAATAAATTATAATATTGTTAAAAATAGAATAGGTCTTCATTTTAAATAAATATTAATTATACAAATGTTGGAAAATACTTTGAAATGTTATGTTTTGAAATAACTAAGGAGTTCAGAAAAGTTTATATAATGTTGTGTAGTGAAATGTTGTAATGTTTAAAGTGGCTGTATCTGATTGGTCGCAGGTGTGTGCAATGTGTAAGTTGTTTTTTTGAGTTAAAAATCACATGAAACGATCGCGCCACGTTAGCATGTGGCTAATATGCACTGTAGGATTCACGTGTGTGTGTTGGGCGATTTAATATAAATTTAGCGATTCTACTGTGAGTTAGGTTCCTGTTGTTAATCAATTGTATTGTTATATATGTTTAAAATGTGATAGTTATAGTGATAGCTATAGACTAATACCACACGTGGTGTTTGTGCATATACTGAATCACACGTGCAGATGTGAACATGTGGTGTTTACACTGTGAATTATTCAAGTTAACAGAAGGTAAAAGTGAATATGGAGCTAAATTAGTTGCAAACTGTTGGGTACAGTGATTATAAGCCTTCGATGTAGAATGCATACTACCTCAAATTTATTTAGATGTTTTGAGATTATGCAGTTTATGTTGTATGTAATAATTGTTGATTCATTGCTACAGTTCACTCTCTAAGTAAAGCTGTGAATGTGAAGCATCACATGTTGTGTATTCACTGTTATAATAACTTCCCTGACAGACAGGGGTATTACACATGTATTCCCAGAGAGGTAGGGTGAGAAAGGGAGAGTCAAAGGGGACATTGGGTTGACTCATAACTGTCTAAGGTGCGCGACCGGGAGCCTCTCTGACAATTGATGTGTGACACCACCACAATATTGAACTTCAATGAAGTTTAAAGAAAGAAAGGTTGTAGTATGCACTGACTGTATGTTTTTATCACTTGTCATTTCAAGGAAATAATTAGCGGTCAAAAAGAATACATATGACTCAGTTTATTTAAATAATGTTTGAGACACTTGAAAATAAATGTTACAATATCAAACTATTTACAAATACAAAGTGCAATTCGTAACTGCACAGTGAAGTGTGCAGTGTGAATATTATAGAAAAGCCATTCGTTTTGAATCTATATTTCTGGTGGTGAATGCTGGCTCTCTCAGTCGTGGTCAACGTAAGCCAGGTGGCTGTCGAGGCTCTTCAGAGTCCTGCAGCATTTGCCGCAGCGGCTGCAGATGAAGGGACTCTCTCTGGCGTGAGAGCGCCAGTGCAGCCGCAGCTTCCTCCAGTGTCTAAACCTCTTCCCCCGCAGGCCTCCTCTGCTGCTGCAGCTGTTCTGCAGGATGAAGGCTCTGGGCACAGTGAGCTTCGTGGCTGCTGCAGCGTTCTGCGCTGAATCTCTGCAGTATTTTAGGCCTCTGGATTCGCACAGAGCAGGGTCTTAAAGGAGCATCGGGCGGATCCAAGTCCTCCTGCTTGTGTAAATGGCCAATCCTTTCTGATGATGTTGTGTTTATAAGACAGCTCTGTGTAATCTGGCTCTGCACAGAGCTGAAATACCCGCCAGAGGAAGACGGGCTCCGGTGAGAACACGGCTGGAAAGACTCTTCTGGTTCGTGAAGCTCATTTTCCTCAGGCTTCAGCTGAGCTCCAGCACTTTCACTTGAAGTCTGGCACGCTTGTGTCTCCACGAGACTTCTGATTTCCCACTTGTCTTCTTCAGTCGTCGCATCTACGTCTTCGTATTCCTGTTTAACGTCTGGTTTCGGCTCTGGTTCAGTCGTGCTCGATGCTTCTGGAGGATATTCTTCAGATACATTGGGAAACGTCTGCATTTCGTTGTCGCTCAGGGATAAGGTCATTTGTATAATTTCTTCTTCTGCAATGGCTAACAGAGTTTCTTTCTGTTCTGGCGGATCTGTTAAGACAGGCGGTGCCTCCTGCGCTGGATACGTACTGGGGTTTTTCTGGGAGTCTGATTCTAGCTTTTCAGATTCATTGACTGGCTCACTGCATTGAAAGCTCATTATCGGCTGTGAATCTCCAGACACATCTCTGTCCTGTAAAAACAGAGGTGGACAAAGTACACAACTCCATTACTTGAGTGAAAGTATAGATATAGTAGCAGTATAGATCCTGCTGGTCAAATATAACTCCATTTTACAAGTGAACGTTGTAAAGACAGATTTTTATGCAAGTAGGAGTATAGAAGTACTTGCTTTTAAAGGGGCCATATTGTAAGATTTAATTTCCGCATAAATTAATGGTCCTGGCTATACGTGATTTTTTCTACACATTCCCATATCTGCTGAAGATTTATCTCACAACATCCAACCTATTACTGATTTGAGTTTAAGGGTGACCCAAAACACAAAGTAATTTAGTGTTCATAAGAAACATGAAGTTTTACATAGATGATGCAATTTCTTGTTTTCCTTTTCTTTAGTGTGTTATGTAGAGGTTTGTGCATGTATAAGATCTGCAGAGTTACAAAGTTATTTTCAGGCCATTTTAAAAATCTGCAGAGTTACAAAGCTCAAAGTATCCCACAAAAGGATGTGTTCGATCTAAAAGAGAAGGCGGATCCAAACCGGGCTAAAACACCTTATTTAAACACGTCCCCACATGTCTACATCACGATGTGAAAATAGTTGCATAATGCCGCCCAAATGTTAACACCAAGAAAGAAGGCATGATTTCAGTAACCAAAGGCTATTTCTAAAAACAAATAAAACATTATAAATACAGGTCGGTTCTGACTTTGCGCTAACAATCTGGCACTTCTGAATCAGCGTCTGTATGTTATTAGTTTAAGTATTTGCTATTGACTGTTCAAATGCAGAGTTTTGCACATAATGTGTCATGTGTGAGAGAGTTTGTGTCTGTTCATGTGTGTGAGAGTGTGTGTGTGTGTGTGTTTGTGTGTTCACGTGTGTGAGAGAGGGAGACACTGTCACATCACAACCACGGCTTGTGTGCAAATACATATGAGCTTCATCACCGTCTGTCACACGACTCTGTTTTTTTATTCCCTCGTATTTTTGTAAATATCTTGTTATATATTTTCATGTGATAGCACTGAAGAAATAACACGTTGCTACACTGTAAAGTAGTGAGTGTACAGCTTGTATAACAGTGTAATTTTGCTGTCCACTCAAAATAACTCAACACACAGCCATTTTTGTCTAAACCGCTGGCCACAAAAGTGAGTACACCCCTAAGTGAAAATCTTCAAATTTGGTTCACATTTTCAATATTTTGTGTGGCCAGCATTATTTTCCAGCACTGCCTTAACCCTCTTGGGCATGGAGTTCACCAGAGCTTCACAGGTTGCCACTGGAGTCCTCTTCCACTTCTCCATGACAACATCACAGAGCTGGTGGATATTAGAGACCTTGCACTCCTCCACTTTCTGTTTGAGGATGCCCCACAGATGCTCAATAGGGCTTAGGTCTGAAGACATGCCTGGCATGTCCATCACCTTTACTCTCAGCTTCTTTAGCAAGGCAGTGGTCGTCTTGGATGTGTGTTTGGGGTCGTTATCATGTTGGAATACTGCTCTGCGGCCCAGTATCCGAAGGGAGGGGATCATGCTCTGCTTCAGTATGTCACAGTACATGTCAGCAGCACTCATGCAGCCCCAGACCACGACACTCGCACCACCATGCTTGACTGTAGGCAAGACACACTTGTCTTTGTACTCCTCACCTGGCTGGCTCCACACATGCTTGACACCATCTGAACCAAATAAGTTTATCTTTGTCACATCATACTACAGGACGTGGTTCCAGTAATCCATGTCCTCAGTCTGCTTGTCTTCAGTAAACGGTTTGCGGGCTTTCTTGTGCGGCGTATGGTCTGAGCACTGACAGGCTGACCCCCCACCCCTTAAACCTCTGCAGCAATGCTGGCACCACTCATACGTCTATTTCCCAAACACAACCTCCTGATATGACACTGAGCACATGCACTCGACTTCTTTGGTCGACTATGGCGAGGCCTGTTCTGAGTGGAACCTGTCCTGTTAAACCGCTGTATGGTCTTGGCCACCGTGCTGCATCTCAGTTTCAGGGTCTTGGCAATCTTCTTATAGCCTACGCTAGGGCTGTGCGATATGACGATATATATCGGATGGACGAAATAAAAAGTCTATCGTTTCATATTATGTTCTATTGATTAAATCGTGTTGTCGCAAAATACATTGTTTCCGGTAATACCTTTTCATCATTTGAGTGACTGCGATCTGTATACGCCGGTCTTAAGAGCGAGTAAACGGCAGAAAGAGAAAACGCAATGTAACAGTGTATTAGATCCGGACTTCGGTCTTAAAGGGGAAGCGTTCCAATATTCATTAATGTTAATCATAACACACAGCTACATCTTTCACTGCTCTGGACTAAATCACTTTTGTAACTTTAATGAGAATAAATAAAAGATAATAATGATATATTTATAATATGTATAGAATCTATACATAATACATGTGTTAATTATATCATATATATATATCATAGATAATTAGATAGATATAATTAACACAGTGAAGACTAATTAATTTACACAATGTATGTAGTGTTTCTTATTTATTGTATTTTTTGTCCTATTTGTCCTATTGCAATTAGTTTCTTATCCTTATTTCATCACTGACTGTTTATTTATCTTCAGTGAGGTTGAGTTATTTTTTCTCTCTCTCTTTAGGCTTGTATTAGTTTTATATTGACATTGGTGACAAGGATTATGACAATTATATGGTATTAAATATTTTAATATAATAAAAACATTAAAAAAAAAAATCACTATACCGTGATATATATTATTATCGTGATATATATATATTTTTTTTCATATCGTGATATAATATTTTATATCACGATATGCAGGAAGTGTCCACGACTGAGGTAAGACCCTTGAGCAAGGCACCGAACCCCCAACTGCTCCCCAGACGCCGCAAAGTCGGCGGAGTTTAACTCCACTTGGATGGGTTAAATGCAGAGAACACATTTCACTGCTCATTATACTCTGTATAATTGTGTATGTGACCTATGTGACAAATAAAGCTTAATTTGTATTGTATTTGTAACTGTGGATGTTAAAATAGACGGTAAAACAGGTCAAACACAATTACCGTAATGTTCCTGCTCTCAGGTCAGTTATCGGCACACCGGTCACCTGCAAACAACAAAACAAAATTATTTCAGACCGCAGATTGCACAACAGTTACAAATGATTAAAACCTTTATTTATATGCCTATTATTATTATATTTTATGATTTCATTTGAGCCACTGAATTGCTTGATGAAACTCGAGTTACGACACATTCATATCACCCTGCAGCCCAAGACCGGGCCCCACTGAAGCGTAGCAGGGCTGAGCTGGTCAGTACCTGGATGTAGGGGGGTGGCGATATGACCAAAATCTTATATCACGATATGACATTTTATATCACGATAACAAATATATATATATATATATATATATATCACGATATAGTGATTTTTTTATTTTAAAAAGGTTTTTATATTATATTTTAATATTTGATACCATATAATTTTCATAATCCTTGTCACCAATGACAATATCAAACTAATACAACCCTAAAGAGAGACTCAACCTCACTGAAGATAAATAAACAGATAAGGATAAGAAACTAATTACAAGCAATAGGACAAAAACTACAATAAATAAGAAACGCTACATACATTGTGTAAATTAATTAGTCTTCACTATGTTAGTTATATCTATCTATCTATGATGATTCTATACATATAACAAATATATCATCATTTACTGCCGCTCAAAAGTTTGGGATCAGTATGATTTTGAATGTGTTTTCTCTTCTGCTCATCAAGGCTGTATTTATTCAATCAAAAATACAGAAACCTAAAATAAATAAACAGTAATATTGTGAAATCTTATTGCAATTTCTAATATTGGTTTCGTATTTTAATATACTTTAAAACATGATTTATTTCTGACACACAGTGATTTCTTGATTTTTGTACCATGTGATACTTTAAAAAACACAAAGTTAAAAAGAGCAGCATTTGTTCAAACTTAAATATTTTATAACAATATAAGAATTTACTATGACATTTATTCTTTTAACACATCCCTCCTGAATAAAAGTATGAATTTGACCGCAATTTTTTTTTAATATCATTGTATATTGTAGCACATGTATTTATTTAATTGTTAATAAATGCTGCTCTTTTTAACTTTTTTATTAATCAGAGGATCCAAAACAATATGTATATACAAATAAAGTAAAAATATAAGTTACAAAAATACAAAAAATAATTAATCAATAAATAATTTTGACATTTGATTATGACATAATTGATTATGACATTTTTAAACTTAAATGCTAAATCACCAGTCCCACTAAAGAACTGCGGTAAAGTTGGTTTTATATTCACACATTCGGACTTCCGCATTCAATAGCTTTGTTAATATGCATTTAAAGAGTATACTTACAATAAATGTTCATTACTGACTATAATGAGCAGTACCTACAATCCATTTTCCTGCAGAAGTCGATGTTTTTATAAGGCTGAAAACGTCCCAGGTTACGTATGTAACCCTGGTTCCCCGAGGGAACGAGACGCTGCGTCGAAACGCTAGGGGAACGCCATCAGCGATGTCCAGCTCTGAATCATAAGTGTAATCAGTCAAAATTGACAGCCAGACGTCAGGTGCGGGTGACGTCACGACCAGGATGCTTAAAAGCACGTGATGTGCAGCCGCGCCAGCTTCCAGGAATGAAGCAAAGCTCTAGTAGGGATGCGGAAGTATGGCCTTGCGGCGCAGCGTCTCGTTCCTCGGGGAACCAGGGTTACATCGTAACCTGGGACGTTCCCCTCCGGGAACATCGAGCTGCGTCGGCGCTAGGGAGCGAGATGTCACGCCACCAGAATTACCAATCCTGCTCAGTGTGTGGAATGCACAGCTATGGCAAGAGAACAGCAGAGCCAGGGTGGCTTGCAGATCTAGGTCATAGAATCTGGCGAAGGTTAGGGCGTAGACCACCCAGCAGCGTCACAAATGTCCTGAATAGGGACACCTGCGAAAAAAGGCCTTGGAGGCCGCCATACCTCGGGTTGAGTGAGCCTTGACCCCCAAAGGCGAGGAGATCAGAGGACTCATAGGCAACTATGATGGCATCCACTATCCACCGACTAAGGGTCTGCTTAGCAGCTGGAAAACCCTTTTAGGAGGACCGTAGCATACCAGCAGTTGGTCCGATTTTCTCCACAGGGCAGTTCTGTGGGCGTGTCGTCCAGTGCTCGCACTGGACACATACAGTTAAGCTTTCCTGGTTGGGCTCCTGAAGGGAGGAGGACAAAAGGCCTGGAGTACAGCAGCGGTACCGAGGAGGGACCTTGGGGACGTACCCACGGTACAAAAGACTTTCGCCAGCCGGGCGTAAAGTCTATAGAGGCCACCGAGAGGGCCTGTAGATCCCCAACTCTCTTCAGCGAAGATATGGCTAAAAAGTAGCACCGTCTTCAGCGTGAAGGCGGCTCTGATACCTGCTCGATGGGTTCAAGCGGAGGTTTGCAGAGAGCTTCTAGCACAACAGTGAGATCCCAAGGAGGGACCCTGGACCGTACTCTGAGCCTGAGCCTCAGCACACCGCGGAGGAAAGCGTATGATCAGGGGTCCTTGCCCACTGATTGTCCACCCATGGGGCGTGGTAAGGCGCTATAGCTGCCACATAAACCCTCAGGGTGGAGTGGGATAACCCTGCGGAGAACCGAGCCTGCAGAAACTCCAGTACTGTACCAATCGGGCAGTTAACTGGGTCGAGCTGGTGGTCTCCACACCAAGAAGTGAAGAGTCTCCACTTGAGGCCATACAGTTTCCTCGTTGAGGGAGCTCTAGATTGGAGAATGGTCTCAACAACCTCGGTTGAGAGACCTGGCGCTATGAGTCGTGCCCCTCAGGGGCCACGCCCACAGCTTCCATAACTCCGGGCGGGGGTGAAAGATCATACCCTCCGCTTGTGAGAGGAGATCTCTCCTGACTGGAATCTCCCATGGGGAGCCGTCGAGGAGAGAAATCAGGTCCGAGAACCATACTCGGCCCGGCCAGAGCAGGGCTACTAGCAACAGCGGACCCGTCCGGCGCACTCTCTCTAGAACTCCGGGAGCAGAGCAATCGGGAAAAGGCGTACAGGCGAAGCCTCGGCCACGTCTGTACCATAGCATCCAGCCCCAGCGGGCGGATGAGTCAGAGTACCAGAGGGACAGTGCGATGTCTGGACGAGTCGCAAACAGATCCACCTGTGCCTGGCCAAAAACTCTCCAAATCTGCTTCACCACCTCGGGGTGAAGCCTCCATTCAGACCTCGGCCCCTGCCTCGACAGGATGTCTGCTCCTACATTGAGATGCCAGGAATATGGGGCAGCTCTCAGCGAGAGGAACTTGTCCTGGGACCACAAGCGATCTGGTGCGCCAGCTTGCATATAAGGGCGAACGTTAGATCTCCCTGGTGGTTACATATAAGAAACCACAGCTGTAAGTTGTACTAGCACATTGTGATTTCTTAGGTCCGGAAGAAAATGTTTCAGTGCCGTTTCAAACACGGCCAGCATCTCCAGGCAGTTGATGTGCCATGTGAGATGGTGACCCACAGACCGGGCAGGGTGGCCACTCATGACCGCCTCCCCAACCGGGTCAGGGATGCATCCGTCGCAGCATAAGCCGGGCGGCAAGGAGCCCCAGGACCGCCCTGAGACAAGAACCGAGGTTTTCTCCACATGTCCAGGCATCGAGGGCATCGCCGCATGACCTTGATCATGCGGAATGGGCTCGGGAGAACCCTTGGACTTGAGCCACCACCGTAGGGGTCTCATGTACAGCAGGCCAAAAGGTGTCACGTTGGACGCTGCTGCCATCAGACCCAACAGTCTTTGAAACTGCTTGACAGTGAGTGACAGGCCTTCTGACTCTCCTGACTGTGTTGAGAATCGACTGATCCGAACAGGGACAACCGTCGCCTGCATCGTGGTCGTAATCCCACACCACCCCTAGATAAGTGGTTCTCTGAATGGAGACAGCAACACTTTTCTTGCATTTAGTCTTAACCCAAACCCCTTTTTCATGTGAGCGAACGATCCTCGATGTCGAACCGCCAACTGCTCTGAATGAGCTAAATCAACCAATCGCCGATGTAGTTGAGTAGGCGGATGCCCTGGAGTCGCAGCGAGCCAGTGCAGCATCCACGCACTTCGTAAAAGTTCGGGTGAGAGTGTTAGCCCAAGGCGAAGAACCCGATATTGGTAAGCTTTTGCCCCTGAAAGCGAACCCTCAGGAAACTTCCTGTGACTGTGAAGGATGGATATGTGAAATGCGCTTTAGATCTATCGTGACGAACCAGTCTCGGATCTGATCTGAGACACCACCCGTTTTACAGTAAGCATTCTGAACTTCAGGCGGCTGACTGAGCGGTTGAGTAGTCAGCAGATCTAAAATTGACGTGAACCCTCCATCCTTCTTTGGAACAAGGAAGTACCGCCAGAACCCGACTCTCTGTCGAGAGTGAGGGACCACCGATGGCCTCCTTCCTCAGAAGAGAGCTGACCTCTTGTTCTAATTGGCTCAGAGCCTGCTCGGATTTGTGCTCGTGAGACACAACCCTTTGAAAGGTGGCGCGGAGCGCCTAATTGAATACTTACAGCCTTTCACAGTCTGCAGGACCCAACGAGATACATTTGGCAGTAGTTTCCACGCTACAACATTCCATTAAGGGAGCCAGTCTCGAGACTGGCCTCTGGTGTATTTGGAGCTGCCAGATCGATGCCCTGACACGGAGGACCGCAGGAAGCCATCGAAGCTGCTCGGAGATCCCCTGGATCCCAGCGGCGATAGGCTCTCTAGCTCCGCCACGCTTCCGGGGCGTGAAAGAACTGAGAAAGGCACTCGCTGGAGACCGCCGCCATGCCTGGAAACTCTGGCAGGTGAGGACGATCTCCAGAGGGCGCTTGAGGAGAGACGGACACTGTACACGCGGTGCACCCTGGCCTTTCCGCCAGCAGGGGCCGCCTCAACAGTCCTGCCAGAGACGTCGCCAGGACCGCTTTCATCGAGGGCTTCCTAGACCGAAGAATGACCTCAGGTCGGGCCTCGCCTCCGAAAAGCTCTCGATTTTCTAGAGCGCTTGTCGAGCAGCCCAACCCGCGTGTGGGGAGCACGAGCTGCAACGCCTGCCTTTTGACCTCTGATATGAGGAGCTGGTACACGTTAGCTGCTCCCCGCCCAGCAGCCCTCAGAGCTACCGAGCGGCGAGGGAGAAACCGCTGAAATGCCGTCATTGTTTAGAAGCCTCCTGGAACCCGTCGACGACCGAATTCAATGGCGCCGCCGAACAGCCCAGAAGGCGAAGCCGGGCATCCATCGCCACTCTTCGTCCTTCATGTCGGACAGATTCAGCCATGCCTCCGCCGCCACCATTAGCGCCATAGACCGCCCATTGGCACGTGGCGGTTCCCTTAGTGGCCGGAGAGCTAAATCAGCGTTCTCCAGTTCTCCGATATCACTGAACTGATTTGCTCGCCTCGCTTCCAGCCTTTTTTCAGCAGGTCTGCTTGATATGCCTGGAAGCACAGTTACAGTGTGAAGGCATGCACCTGCCTGACCGCGTTTTGCCTTGCACAGCCGCTGACGACCCAACGCGCTTGGTGGGCAAGACCGAGTTTCAGAGACGATGCCGCACCGGGCTGGGATAGTCGTAAGCGCCTGTTCAACCCGCACGCTGTAACCACACCACTTAACCCCGCCCACATTACCATAATAATCAGAGGCGGGATAAATAGGCGTGAAGAAAAAGGTTTCTTCCACGATCTCACACCTCAGTGTGAAGATCGGGAAAGAAAGGCTTCGCTTAGAGGTAGGGACTTACTATGCAGAAAGCGTTTCATCTAGCTTTCGCTGTTTCTTCAGTTTGGATTGGCGCGCCACGACAAGCTAATTTAACTTGGCAAACCGCCCCGAGTAACTACCTCTAATAACTCCTCGTGATTGTGGGGATAGAGGGGCGAAAAACCAGTGCTCTCCACATCTTCCTCCTCGAGGGAGATAGGTGAACACTGGCCCCGCCTCTGAGGGGAAGAAACCAGAACGGGCCCGAACCCAGAGAACGGGCAGTGGATCTGGCAGGTGAGGACAGAGATAGGCTTAGCCGCTCTAACCTCTGCCAAATCCACTGCGCCCACGAGTGCATCCACCGCCGCTCAGCGGAGGCGGGCCAGCATCAGGAGCGAAGATGTAAAACTCCCTCAAGTGAGAGAGCTTAAGCGTGGAATGGGAAGCCGCCACGCGGTGCTTTTGACATGTCTGTACTAATCTTTCGCCCGCCTTTTAAGAACAAACTTTCTTCCTAACTGGATAATAACAGACGGCCGACTGGATACACACAGAGAGCTTTTGCTGAATGACAAAGCTGGCTCACAAATACGCTTTTTAAGCATCCTGGTCGTGACGCCACCGCAACCTGACGCCTGGCTGTCAATTTTGACTGATTACATTATGATGAGCGGATAACGCTGATGATGCCCCACGCTGACGAGTCGATGTTCCTGAGGGGAAACACGCCTATGGCTATGGAACATGGACGTCATCACCATCCAGAGTGACCGCCACCAGCAAAGGATACATCATGGTGCTAAAGACTATTTTGAGCTGAAAAGTGCTGCTTGCTTTATTTAAAACGTTCCAGAGCATTTGACATATGAGACATATGATATATTTAATAAAGAATTTGTGGCTCAAGTCGGTTTTTATGCATACTATTACTATTGTGGTTTCTTCAATAACACATGATTAAGTTCAATAGATTTTAAAAGGCTTACGGACTGGTCCTGGACATTGGACAATCTTTAACCGCCCTAATAAACACACCACAACTTATTGTGCAGTACTTTATGGTCAATTTGTTTAATAATGTTGTATTGGTTTTTCCAATGACACACCATTTAGTTCAATAGCTTTTAAAGCTGGATGGACTATTCTAGAACATGGTGGAAAAATATTTGAACCCAAGAACATATCACAAGTATTTATCAAGCTATTATTTACCTAGATGTTTCAATATATTATCACTGTATTCTATGGGGTTCTTCAATGGAACATCATCCAATAACTTTTGAAAGAGGGTCACCTTCTCCAAAACAAAATGCTAAATATTTATTGGACCATAAAGAACATACTACAAGTCCTTATCGCGTATTACACTCTACCAAAATCTCTTGATGTATTAATCCCAATAGACATCCTGTTTAATGTCATGTATACCCTGTTTGAAGACTCTTAATTTAAGGCAGTAATTATGGACAGTTCTGCAAGTTTGAAAACATCAATCAATGCAAATGGATATGACATTTTTAAACTTAAATGCTAACCAAAAGCAAATACTTTTAGAAGATATAAACATATCCAGTTTATTCAATAGGGTCCTAATAACCCATATGCACAAATCCTGTCCTGAAAGAGGCGACGCCACTTACGCAAAGGAGACTCAAACCATGCGACCTGCAAAGGAATATTCAAAAGGAAGTGGGTAGCAAATTTGTCCTTCAAAACGCTTGTGATTCTTGAGTCTTGTTTAGCTCCCTGGTGCCACATTGATTGTTCATAGGTTGTTGTTGTTGAATTTAATTGTATCATCCAAATTTAGGCTGAGGTTCTATTAGTACTACAGATTATACACTGCGTCTGACATCCTGAAGCTTTTTTAGCTTCAAATCTGCTTTAGAATTTGACACATGTGTTGTGAAGCTATTAAACCTGAGGACGGTGTATAGTACTACTGTTCTGTATATGTAAAGGCAAACAAATATTCACGTTCTTCAGCGAACACTGAAGTAAGCTGAGCAGAGATTAACAATGTAAAATTATTTTGGCATCAAGAGGACATTCGTCAGTAATGTGGTTTACTTCAGACAAAACCTCTACTATTTCATGATGTCGAAGTCATGAATAAGTCGCCATCTATTTTGTCTGCTTTAATTACAAGCAAAATTGGAGTGTTACAGTAAATCCAGTTATTTTGCTAATACCCCTGCCTTCAATAAACCTTCAATAGTGTTTTTATCCTACTCAGCACTGATGCTTTTCTGGGCAGACATGTATTTGCCGGTTAAATCAAAGGTTTGCTGATGTTAGTAATCCCATATCGTGGTGTTGAGACCACAGTTCGTGTTGATATCTGACGCCCACTTCCTGTTACCCAGTCTTCACTGAAGCGAGCATCGATAGCGCCTTTTCTTTTGACTGATAGCTTTCTGAGGAATTCGCAAAACATTGCAAACATAAAATTTTGATGTAATCTTTATCAGCTGAATGAAAATCAACCAATGTTCTGTTGGTTCCCATTAGCTTTCTGCCTTTCCACATTGATCCTTTCCGTATGCGCGAGTTCAGTCGCCAGAATTAGCTCCGCCAAATATATTTTTTTTTTCATTTTACCTTTACAACGTAGCCCTGCGCAATGATTATGAAACAAGAGAACACTTTTGGACATAATAGCCGCAAGACCCAACCTGATCCAGGACACTTTATATTGCGATCCAGCGGTTATTTGGAGATTCTTTTTCGAGCAATGCTGACAAAGGCTGCCCTAATAATACCAGGAGGCTAAAGAAACAGCGGAACGGGAATCAAGAACAGACTGGAGGAAAAAGGGCTCACAGTCCCCTCTACCGAGTATTTCATTGCTCGCCAATGTCCAATCCTTGGAGAAGTAAGATGGACGATTTCAGAGCTTGATTAGTTTCAATGGGACATTAGGGACTGTGAACATCCTCTGTTATTGATCGAAACATGGCTTACGGCCGACCGGTCCTGACACCGCCAAACGCCGCTCGACAACTCCTCTGTTTTACTTGATGAACAAGTCAGGCCGGAAAACCAAAGGTGGTGGAGTGTGTTTCCTTCATTAACAAGAAATGGCATTCCAGGAATATCTCCATTCTGTCGCTGCCCTAAGCTCGCTTCATCTGGAAATCACCTGTCCATTATCTGCCGCCCATTCTGCCTGGAAGTAATCACTGACCGTGGTTCGTCAGTTACATCCCAACCCATAGCAGATACTAGCGTGGTTTTTCCAAACCAACGATTGAACTCAGCGGATATATATCAACAAACATCCCGACGCTGTATGTATCATCGCTGGAGACTTATAACAGCTAACTCAAAAGGTCATCCCTAACTTCAGATCAGCACATATCCTGTCCAACCAGAGGGACTGAATACACAATTAGATCACTGCTACACCCAATTAAAAATGCCTACAAAGCCCACTTCACTGTCGGGCGCTTGGGGAAATCAGATCATGTCGCTTTTTCTCGCCAATCGGATTATAAACAACGGATAACGCTTGTCTAAGAACCCCCAGTGGTGAGGGGAAGCGATCGCCATTGTCCTCTCCCACTCCCGAAAGGTTGACGCTTACAGGCGCGCCTTCTGATGACGCCGATCAGACAAGTGTTCGGTTATTCAGTTCATTTGACGCCAGCGAATCTAACGAGGTAGCATTAAGCATTGCTTCAGAACATACACCAACAGGCCACTGCAGGCCACGCAAACGTAACAATAAAGACTTTCAAATCAGAAACCGGGTGGACAGAACAATTCGTGACGCTGACGGTTAACCATCGAACTGCCGTGACAAGCACAATGCCGTCAGGTTCTGTGAAACATGAGGAGCAAGGTATCTTTAAGTGCTCTATCCGTCATGCTCTCCGTCAGGCAGTTAGAGCCGCTTAAACTACCGATACAGTGAGAGAATTGAGTCACATTTCTCAGCTCAATGACTCGACTTACGCATGTGGCAGGGACTAAAACCATCTGTTCCTCTGGAAACAACTCCTCTGTGGAGGTGTGAGAGGATCCAAGTATACAGTCAAGAGCTAAATACACCTTTCTACGTCACGCTTGAACGTAATGGCGGCGCTGCCGACTCAGCTGCCGACCTCAGCGCCACAGGAAGCAGCGCCATTAGAGCAGCAATCAGGAGTAAGCAAATCATAAAATACTGCGTGCGTCAGAGGATGAAATTTGAGGGAACTGAGGGGAAGTGAACGCTGAAAAGCAGCAGGACCCGGCGGGATTACTGGCATTGCTTTTGAGGTCCTGTGCTGATCAAACCTTCAAGTTGGTTTGTTTACATCCATATTTAATGAGTCTCTCATACCTCTGTGGTTCCCACCCCTTTAAAAAATCTGTCATCATCCCTGTGCTTAAGAACAGTTAACCTCTTGCTTGAATGGGATTTACCGTCCAGTTGCCTTGCCATCACATCGATAGTGTCATGAAGGTTTTGAGAGACTTAAAGAAACACATACATTGCTGCCCTCCATCACTGCTACTTTGGACCTCTTCAGTTTGTCAGTTTGCCGCCAAATATATCTCTACTGATGATGCCATCTCCAGGTACTGCACCTCCTCCTCACTCACATCGACAGCAAAAATGGCAACTATTTAAGGCTGGTTATTCATTGACCATATAGCTCGCTTCTACTACTATAGTCCCTACTAAGCTGGCTGTTAAACCCTCAGACCTGCCTAACACTTCACTTTGTGACTGATCTCAAGATTTCCTCACCGCCAGACCACATAAGTGGTGAAAGTCGGCCAGTTCACCTCCAACTCCAATCACCCTTGAACGTAGGGAGCCCCACAGGGTTGCTGTCCTGAGCCCTGCTCTACCTCTCTACACACACAACCTGCGTGTCCTCTCTCACAGCTCCACTTCTATCATTACAATTTGTTGATGATACTGTGGTCCTGGGCCTCCATTAACTAACGAAGACGTAGGCCAAGATACTCTGGATGAGGTGGAATTACATCATGAAAGCCAGGACAACTGTCTCTCTCTGAACGTGAGCAAAACCGTCTCTGAAACGTGAGCCCTAAAAACCCTTAAAGAGCTGATCGTGGACTTCAGGAAGAGACAGCAGTGGCCCCAGTACTTCAAGTACCGTTTAAACATTCTGTGAGAGGACCTAAGTACCGCCTTAAAACACATCTCCAGGGACTACTACACATATCAAACTCAGGTTAAGAAAGCTACAGGCAAAAGGCTACAATGTACTGCGACAGCTGAGGTGAAATTCAGGTCTCTACCAGCTATCCTGAACGCCTCTGCCGGGTTACTGCGCAGAACCCTTGTTCTCTGAATAGGGAACAGATGACACCGCGCTGACCGCATTTCGAACGCCTCCGCGTGGACCGAGTCCTGAACCTTACATAGAATCACGCCAATTATTGGTTGATGGCGCGATTGCCTCTCTGATCATTCTAGCACGACGCTGGCCAGGTCATACTGGGCGAACGCGCCATCCACTCCTCAGATTTCTCTGCCGAAAAGAACTTGTCGGCAGCTCTGAGAAGTAGAAGCGAACGAGTCCGCCTATTCAGAGAACAAGCGTTACGCCGGTAAACCCGAGACGCTCTCTTCATAGGTAACTCCCACACCGCGCTGACCGCTTCCGGAACGCATACCAAACAACGCCGCTGGAAGCGCGCTCATTCGGCCTAATGCTGAACCAACAACATACACGGTCGTTCAAACAGACAGGACCTGAGAACCTGAGTCAGACAACGCCAAGGCTAAACCTGACAAAAGGTGGAGAGGACCATCCTGCAACACAAATATCTCCAGGGTACCCCTAAAAAGAGCTTGAGAGGAGGCTACGCCTAGTAAATGCGCCCAAGACCAAGAGGTGAAGGGAGTTTCGCTATAATAGCCAGCAAAATGGCGCTCTCTCACCCAGTGAGAAATTTCGCCACGGGTGAAGCCCGCGCCACCAGCACCAAAACAGATCAATAACTGGGGAGACTTTCCAAACCTGAGCTTATCCACATAATAGCTTCAATGCCCTGACCGGGCAGAGTATGGAGTCTCTCATCCTCACTTGAAGCAAAGGAGGGGGATGGAAAGAGTGAAGAGGACCACTTTGAGAACGGAACGACGTGACAAGACCTTGAATCAATTCGCCTAGGCCGCAGGGGTAACTTTGACTAGACCCGGCAAAGTCCATATCACCACAGAAAAGCCTGCAGATCTCCAACTCTTTTCAGTGACGAAGCGCCAGTAAAGAACAACCTTAAGAGCTGTATCCGATCCAAGCTGACTTTTGGGGCTCAAAGCGCCCAGTCCTTCAAGGACGACTGACAAGTCCCAAGAAGGAACTGCCATGTGGCGAACAGGCCTAAGCGGCTCACGCATGAAAGCGGAGACCAACCGATGCCTCCCCTGGGGATCTCATCCAGCTTTCTGAGCTGCAATGGCAGCTACATAAACCCAAGGGTGGTGCAGCCTGCTGTCAGCCTTTTTGCAAAAACTCCAGCACTGGACCAACAGGGCAGTTAACTGGTTGAGCACGAGTCAAACAAATCAACGATTCAAAGCCCACTTGAAGAGAAGCCCTGCCTGGTAGCTCTGGCACTGGCCATGGCCTGAACCCGCAGGCAAACCATCAATCACAGCCCTTGGCCCTGTATGGGCCATACCACAACTTAGAGCTCCGCTGAGGATGCCAGATCTGTTTCTGAAGCTGACAGGGACAGTAAGTCCCGCTTGATCGGAATTCCCAAGGAGGTCGACACAAGAGGGAGTTAGCTCGAACCAGGTCTGGGAGGCCAGAATGGGGCTATGAGAAGGAGACGGCACCGCCACCTTCCCCTGCATAGTACCGCCGACCCGGAATGACATGGAAACGACAGACTGACATTCGCCATGGGTGGAACGATCTATGCCTAGAGTCGCTGAAAACTCAGGAGAACCAGAGCGGCACTGGGATGACTTTTGAGAAGCAAAGAGGTCCACCTGGCTAAACAGATCCTAGATCTGGATACCGCCTGACGGTTCAACATCCATTCCCCGCTTGAGCTCTGTCTCGACAGAAAATCGGCTGCCAGGTTCAGTACTCCCAGAACGTGAACCGCCTCAAAGAGAGGAACTTGTCTTGGGACCAAAGGAGAAGATGGCGCCGGCGCAAGCCTGTCCAGGGTGCGCCGACTTTTGAAGTCCTCCTTGGCGGCTTATGTGGGACACAACCGCCATATTGTCCGCCCTGACTATGATGATGATGCTCCCGAGAACGGGAGAAAATACTTCGTGCCAGGAAGACAGCCCTGAGTTCCAGGCAGTTTATATGCCAAAAGAGGAACTTCTTCTTCCACTTTCCACCGGGCCGCCTTCCTTCAAGACCGCTACCAGCCTGTCATTGATGCGGCATGTCTGCCGTGATCATATGGCGCGACGGTGGATCGCACCCATTCTCACCCCGCCCGGAGAGACGGGTTCTCGCCATTAACAGGTGTCGGCAACCGCGCGACACTCTGACAAGGGCGAGTAGCTGGTACAGTGGGTAACCTCAGCTCCTTCAGCCACCAAAGGAATGGCCTCATGTGAAGCAGCCTTAGGGGCAACACAGGGAGGCTGCCGCGGCCCAACAGCCCGCGGCAGGTACCTACAGAGACACGATGGCCTAGCTTGAAGCGGCCAAACATGCCAAAACTGGTATCCGGGCAGGAGCCAAACGGGCCTGCATCTGAACGGAATCCAAACGAACTCCTAGAAACACAGTTCGTTGAGAGATGGAGGAGCACACTTTTCTTGGGCGCTCATCCTGAGGCCAAGAGAATGGATGGCCGAGAACGATATCCCTGTGGACGCACTCACTAGCCCCTGGAGTGAGCCAGAATGAGCCAGTCGTCCAGATAGTTCAGTACACGGATGCCCTGGAGCCTCAAAGGCCAGTGCAGCATCCATGCATTTGTAATGTCCTCGCCAAAGCCAGGCCGAAGGGCAGAACTTGTATTGGTAAGCCTTCCTCCAAAGGCGAATCGGGAATCTCCTGTGTCTGTGAAATCCACCTGGATGTGAAAATACGCATCCTTCAGGCTCGATAGGTGACAAACCAGTCTCCCTCCTGGACCTGAGACATGATGGTTCTCATCGCTGTAGCATTTTGAACTTCCCTTTGTAGAGGGAAAGATTCAAACGTCAGAGATCCAGGATAGGCTCAGTCCTCTTTGAACGAGAGTAAAGGAAAGTATGAAGAAACTCGCTCGACTACAACAGGCTCAAGTGTACTTCCTCTATTGCTCCTCCGTAGGAGGGAGGAAAGTTCCACTGTTGTAGAACAGAAGCCTTGGTAGCGCTTGCTTTACTACTGTCAGGTGAACCCCGCCGAAACGGGGGGATTTTTCCCAAACTGAAGAGTGTAACTGGTTCGGAACCAGCGGGAGGAGAACCCACAGCGATACCCCGGGTAAACGCTCTCTGTGAAGGAAGTATGACAGAGGATCAGAGTGTCGGCAAGGAAGACATACCTGAGATTTGTCGCAGTCGAAGGCCTGGAAGCAGCGGCACCCTCCACGCGGAAGGAAAGCCCTCGCGCCCTGCTCGACCGATGGCGGAGAGAGAAGTGCTGGGCTGACGGGTACGGTCGCACGGTTCCAGGCTATACCGCAGGACGCAGAAACAGCTATGTCTCTAACATGCCCGCCGCGGCGAGTGGACGGGCTGCAAGGGGAAAGACGAACCCCCAACTGCCAGCCCGAGTGAAAATGAGGAGGCAATTGAATCTGCACACCAAGCCTCAAGGGTGGTTGTGACAGATTTAAGTGATGAGAGCCGCTGGGCGGGCAGAAACGCCGCCGGGTCTGGCCTCGCCAGAACGGTGAAACGACTCTCCTCATTCCGACCCGGAGGTCAGGAACGACCTGGTTAGCTTGCCGCAGGCTTGTTGGGCCGCTTCATGTTAACCCGCTATGCGTGGTTGTTGGCGGGAAGAAGACCGGGCCTGGCTCCCAAACCGTAGTGGGGGCAAGGCCCAAACTGGGAGGGGGGCTATCTGCTAGGGGGTTCCTTCCTGGGGGGCGGCTGCTCCTAGACACACAGAGGAGGAGGGAGTTGAAAAATCCCTTGCCTCCTCGGCATGAACTGATTGAGAGCAGCCGATTGAGTTTTGGCACGAGCCGGAACTTGTCCACTACAGCGCTTAACAGCCTCCTCTAACAACCCAGATTGTGAGATGGGTGCGCCCATTAAAACGCTCTTTTCCTCTCCTTGACCTCGTCAGGTTGAGCCACAGATGGCGCTTCATGCGCCACCGGGTTGCCGATAGAGCGCTCCCACGCACGCGCATGGTGTGTTTGGTGGCTCAGAGCCAAGTCAGTGGCTCTTCGAGCCCTTCACGGCTTCAGGAGTCAAGCCGTTCCTTCAGCTCCATTACCTCTTCAGGACGTCCGCCTGGTAGGGCCTGAAGGATGGGCCACGTGAAGGGCCATACCTGCCTGACCGGCCGCGATGTAGGGACTTCCCAGGTGCGCGGAAGTGGTCCCACACACGGCTTGGAAGGAAGGAGGGGCAGGACTTCCAAGAAGGAGCCAAAGAAGGTGAAAGATGGAGGCTGTATCCTCAATCACCGCATGGCGGTGTAACCCTGCTCCACAGAACCCACAAGGCGGTTGGTGAAGTCAGCGGCTGCCGCTAGTAAGGCATGGAGGAAATGGCTGCTTCCAGGAACTGGAGATCTCACGATGCAGATCGCTGAAAATGGCAGCTCTCCTTCAAGCTTGAGTGCGCGCCGATGAGGAAGCGATCGCCGAGCTCGTCGAGACCGCTGGGCCCATCGGGCCAACTGCGCAGCTTTTCGGTGGCGCGAAAGCACGCCCACGAGTTCAGAGTAGGCTGAAGGCCGCGCCCCTGGCTGCTAGGCGGAGCGCATCTACAAAGCAGGCCCGAAACTCGGAGTCGGAGGCTGCCGGTGTAGAATATCATCTAGCCCGAAAGAAACGAAATCACGCGGCTGGCTAGGAAATTGAAAATCAGGCAAAATTGACCGGCGACCAAGACGCGGCCGGAAGAGGGGAGGGAGAGAAAGGCGAGGCCTGTCTGCTCACTACATTCTCCTCGAGCCGACATCCGAACCCCAGCTCGCCTGGCTCACGAGAGGCTCACGAGGAGGCGCCGGAGGTGCTCGATGCGGCCGAAAATTTGAGGATTCACGCTCATAATCCCGCCGAGAGCCGGAGTGTTATGAGACGGAAATCGCCACAAATTTTGCAGTTAGAAGTCCCATAAACCGCTGGGCCACGCATGCGAAAACCCAAGCACAAAATACACTTACTGTGTGGGTCCTCGCGAGCGATGAAACACGCCAAGACGGGCGGAATACAGCGATTTAAACTCCATGGCACTTCACCGCGAGGAGAAACAAGTTCCACTGAGGCAGTCGCCGGCGCAAATGGATAATCGCAATGTTAGTAGATGGGTAGGAATGCAACAACGGCGGCGGCGATGTGGCCGCCTGGGTGAAGGCAGAGAAATCTGAGGAGTGGATGGCGCGCTCGCCAGTATGACCTGACGACGCCATTAAGGCCAGAGACGGCGTCACCATCAGCCAATGAATTGGCGTGATTCTATATGGGTTCAGGACTCGCTAACGGATGGTTTTGAGTGCCGCCCGGTCCCGAGATCATCCTCGCTCGAAACAACCGCGCTAACCCCACCGACGCCCCTCGCTCCAGCGCTTTAGCAGGCTTGAGGTGATAAATCTGACATGCATCACCCTATCCGCTCGCTTGACCTCGCAATCGAGCCCCCACTCACCGTAGACCACAAAGGGTCCTTGCCACTCATGAGTAATTTAGAACTAGACGAGGGAAGTAATACAGCACCTTATCTCCCCAAGGTGAATTGGACGCAGCCGCAGACCCCTGTTGTACAGCCGCTTGTCTGTCTTGTGCCTGGAGCAAATTCTCCATAGAGAACCGCCCAATGTGTGAGTTTTGCTCGGAGGTCCAGGACATACAGAATTTCAAGCACGGCTGTTTGATGGCCCCTCCTCCCACGACCCTTAATGACGCCACAACCCCGGGCTGGCCACCATACAGGAGCTCGAATGGGGAAAAACCCAGTGGAGGCTTCAGGGACCTCCCACACCGCTGAACAACAGGGGCTCAAGCCATTTATCCCACTTCTTTACGAACTTTTCACGAACCATGTTTTCATCGTGCGATTAAATCTCGGCCCAAGCCGTCCTGCTTTGTGGTGACGCTGGTAGGACGGTGCGAATCGATTTAATGCCCAATAGCTCGTATAGTCTTTTTAGAAGCGCAAGGGACATAAACGCCAGCGTTCTGATCCGTGAGAATCTCTTTCGGGATTCCCACCGGAGATGAGTCGAAACAGTGCCTCGGCTACGCCACGAAATGGAGCGCAGGGGCACTGCTTCCGGATATCGCTGCATAATCCACCAAGACCAATGCAAAGCGGTATCCTCGCGCCGAACGCCTAATGGTTCGATGAGGTCCATACCAATTCCCTCTCGAAGGGGACCTCCATCAATGGTAATGGGACGAAGGGCGCTTTGATGTTGCCGGTGGATTTACTAACCGGCATTCCCGACACGCCGCACACCACCGGGCGGACGCTTTGAATGCCCGCAAAAGAATCGGGCCATGAGGCGCTGTCTTTGCCTCCCCCAAGTGGCCTGCCATGGAGAGAGTGCGCCGC
Source organism: Gymnocypris eckloni scoliostomus (assembly GCA_027564155.1). NCBI lineage: Eukaryota > Metazoa > Chordata > Actinopteri > Cypriniformes > Cyprinidae > Gymnocypris > Gymnocypris eckloni. The sequence goes on along the minus strand of CM050413.1, from coordinate 1,600,409 downwards.
CTGGAAAAAGCATTTCCGACGGCTCTTGGGGACTAATAGCTGGGTTGTTATCTCCTTTGACTGGGCCTCTTGGGTTACCCGATACAACCTCTTTTATAAGGGAAAAATAGGGTAGGAGAGAGGGAGGTCCGGCTGGAGAAGCGGACCCGTCAGACGCTGCTTTTTGAGCTGCCTCATCCGCTGATTGCTCCAGAGGAAGTCGCCCAGCCCGGGTTCTCACCCTCGCTGGCTCTCGCTTCCTCCGAGGCAGGTGGGACGGCCTCGCCAGCGCTTCCCGGTCTGAGCCGCCGCCTCCTCCCGCCCCGCCTAATCGCCAAGAGGCATCCGCACACACTATCCCAACAATTGAGTGAAAGCCGCCAATCGGTACCCAAAATCATGGATGCTTGAGGTGGAATTAACCGCCACCTCCATTCTATGTATTTTTCCCGAAATTTTATTGAAACAGGCACTAAAGGGTAATTCGCCACGCCACCGCACACACCTCACCTTAACCTTGCGCCCTGCATCCAACGCCTTTGTTGGATCAGGCTTTGATGGATGGAAGTTTGCTCACAGCCCCGAATCCACTAAGGCCTGATATGTACCCCTTGATACCACAGGTATCTGGTACTGCCCGCTTGATCGGGGCAGCCTCGGGAGTCGGGGACCCGACCAGCAATCCCACCTCCATCATAGACAGTGGTCCTGAAGTGCCCTGGTCCCCGTGAGATCTCCAGCAGGCCGGCCCAGGGTTTACCTCCAGCGGCAGAAGGGTGGGCAAGGGATTGCCGGAGAGAGTACGGTGAAGAGGTAGTGGGTTTGCCCCTCGCCGGGGTAACGGGTCGGTCTGGCTATTCCCACCCGCGGGCGGGCTCGAGGGCCACCGCAGCCGCGACCTGGGAGCGGGACGGGCAAGAGAGAGAGGAGATGAGAGGAAGGGGAGAGAGAGAGAGAGAGGCTTGCTCGACCGGGCACGCCGCCAGATGGTCCTCCGCCAGCTGGATGGCCTGAGCCAGCGACGCCGGGCGGTGGCACTGGACCCACTCAGCCGCTCGCCGGGTAGTCGGGCGACGAACTGCTCCAGCACCACCAGGTCGATAACTCCTCGACGCCGCTGGGCTCGCCAAGAGCCACTGGCGGCACGCGTCCCCGAGCTGCTGAGCCATCACAAACGGTCGGGCCACAGTCCCCAGCTCCACGGAGCGGAAGCGTTGATGGTGCTGCTCGGGTTTCGCCGACACGCTGGAGGATGGCCCGCTTGAGATCGTCAGAGGCCAGGAGGTTCGCGACAGGCAACTGTTGGGCCGTTACCCGCGCTCTGGCCAGCAGGGGGATCAGGCGACCGCCACTGGTTGCGCGCCCAGCCACACGCCCGCTGTTTTTTCAAAAGGTCCACGAAGGCCTCCGGTCGCCGTGGGGTCCCATCTTCATCAGCGTGACGGGCGATCGATGGGCTGCGACGGGGTTTCTCCCGCCCAGCAAGCTCCAGATGGCCCGCCGTCCTCATCCAGCGCCTGGACTAAGAGCCGGAAGCAATCTTCCTGCTCCAGCTTCATGTCCATCAGCGCTTGGTGTTGCGCCTGATGAAGACCCGCTGAGCGATTTCACTAGCTCCGCAAGTGGGTAGGCTGGGCGGGTTGCATGACGGCGCATCGCTTCCTCGCCCGGTTTCGCACCAGTGTAGCAAGGTTCAGGGATCAGGAAGGAAGGATGAGGAAGTCAGGGGTGACGAGCCAAAAGGGTGTTTGATTACACAAAATAAAGCTTTAAACAACAAACACGGCTCGCTCCTTCGGGCTCTCTTCTTCGGGCTCTCTCGGTCAGTCGATGTCCGTGATTCGTTTCTAGCGCCGACTTGCCTGGCCGGGCGGGACGCTTTTGAACTCTCTCCGCAATCACTGGAAACAGATACAGGTGTTAATCATCATTCACTTGCCCACTGTTTCCCCGCCGCCTCCGAACCCGCCTCCCCTTAGCGCATTCCGCCTTCCCACGCCCCCCTCGCCACAACTATTTATTAAGTCCCATATACTGTTTTTGCACATCCTACTTGTTTGCACGGTTTGTACTTTGTACTTTGTACAGGTTGTTTTGCACTTTTCTTTATTCTCCTGCACATTTTACTTTTTATTTCTTTTTTTACCTATATATATGCTCTTGTGTGGTGTTACTTTTATATAATTTTTTATTCTTTACACTGTCCACTGAGCGGACCTGATTTGACCTACATTTCACTTTTGATAATACCCTGTATAATTTATTATGTGACAAATAAAGAATAAAGAAACCTTGATCCTAAATCTTTTGCTTCCCGATTTTTTCCTACATATAGTGCAATATGTGGGACAGAATCAGTTACACTGAACCATTTTTTAACAAATTCACAATCTGGTATATTTAAAGCTGCTCCCTGTTTACATATTATGATGTACTGTGAGACTATTTCAATTTGTTGTTATTTTGTTTCTTCCTGCCATTTTTGTTCATTTTTTTCATCTTTTTCTGAATCATATATAATTGTGCAATGAAATTCTGATTTTGGTAACTGTGCTTCTGGAATCTGAGCCTCAATAAACTTTCCCCATTTATGAATTGTCTGACTCACATCTGGTTGTATGTGTCCTATCCAATAAACGTTTGCTTTTGGCTCTACAACCATCATCTGCATTTCTATCCCAATTGTGTCTATATAGACTCCTTCTGGAGAACATAAAATGTGTAGGCCCATTTTACATAGAGCATCTCTCCCTAACAAATTAACAGGAGTCTGATTTGACACAAGAATGGGCATTGTTACACTTTTATTTTTCATTTGTAGACACACTGGAGCTGTCAATGGAATTAGCTGCATTTGTCCCGAGAATCCTATTGTCTTTGTGCATTTTACAGACAAGGGGAGATGTGAGGCATAATTTGAATTTACACAAGTATAAACAGCTCCTGTGTCTACCATCATAGGTGTGGTCTCTCCCTCTAAATCGATCTGCAGAATAGGTTCTTGATCTGCTTTTAGTTGTTAAAATTTGAAGCTGACTCTCACCCTAGGATTCTCCGGGCACCCTAATATCCTTGATTTGGACCTCCCAAGGGTTTACTGGGCCCTGTGATGACCTCGTGGCTGCTGCCAGCTCTCCCCTTTCACCCCAGGTGGCTGCAGCCATGAATTGCTGGACAGTCAATTTAGATATATGTCTGTATTGTTTACATACTCAGCACATTCCTGGAGGACCAGTATAAGGCTTGCCTCTTCCTCTGTCCTCTTTGTACAGGTTGTCTTTTTCCATCACATCGCCCTCAGGTTGTTGAGTATAGACATTAATTATGGGTACAGGAATCAGGTGTGCATTTGAGGGACTGCTTTACAGCTTGTGGCATGGCATCAATCACAGCATTTCTAAACAGTATTGCCATTAATGGGTCGCCTTCTGGATTCCCTTCAGTCTCTTTTTTCCATCTTTTTAGCTGTCTCTGAACATATGTGATTGGATTTTCTATGTCCAACAGCTGTTCTCCCTTTAATGATTTAGGGTCTAGTCTGATCGGATACTCAGTACGCAGTGCCTGGCACACTGCTGGACAGTATGCATCAAAAACAGAGTCCACAGCTCTATTTAATTGGACGCTTGAAGAATTTCTTCCATCTTTGCTCCTCCTATATTCTTTGCCAGAAGTGCTTTAATGTCCCCCACAGCAAAAAGTTTGCCCATAGTGTCTTCTTCGAACACCTTAATCCACTTTCCAGCCCCCTTATGAATGTCTGGGAGGCGAGTGACCAGCCCCTCGAGGTCATGTGAGGCCCAGGGGACATACTGTCCATGTGCACCCTTGATTCAAATTGGGAGTTGTGCAGCCAGTGGTCTGAGGGCCTGAGGCCCTGTTCCCATTTTCCTTTATCAAATGACTCCTCACCTTCATTCACATCCTGATTTTCCTTCCTGGTTTGTTTTCATAATTTCTAATGCTATGCATGCCTGTCTATAACAATCTATCGGTACATATCCTTAACTTTCTTTTTCTGTCGCCTTTGTTTTTACATCTGTTTCATTTTCTTTGTCTCATTGTCTGCCTCCTTTTAGGATTTGCCTTGCCTCTTTATACTTTTGAATGCGCATTTTCTTCTTTTTAAACATGGCTATCACTTCTTTCTTTTGTCATTTTACTGCTCTTTTTTACTGATACTTTTAGTTTTATAGTTTTTATCAAAGTTTCCATTTTCTCACACCTTGCTACATCAAATGTCCCTTCCTTTGGCCATTTTGTCATCATATTCTAGTTCTCTTCTGCCATTTGTTTGAGATCTTGTTTATCAGTTCTTTACAAAATTGATATTTTAATCCTAATATATCCACCAGAGTGTCTACCATACTTTTTCCTATAATCTTACAATCCAATATTTAAGACTCTATATTTATTTTTCTATAGCCAATTCATTGACTATTTTTTCCCCACTTAATTTAACTATTTTAACCTATTTTCTCATTTTTTGTCTTTCTTTTGTGACATGCCTCTTTAAACCTATTTTATTTTATTTTTTATTCTGTCTGATGCATGTAAACTTTCTGTATGAATTAATACTATTAACTCTATTTTATATTCACTCAATATCCAAAACTACTAAAATATTTGTTATATTTATTTTACTTATCTTCTATTTTTTTTAATTTTCTCTGTCCTTAAAAGTAGTATTAATATACTTATTTTTTTAACTTAATACCTTGTTTTCATTTCTGCTGCTTTGATCTCAGAAATGTTTTCCTTTTCTTATCACATAGGCCTCAAAATATATAAAAGCATATAACAGATCTTGATTCAATCTTTATTAATACACATTCACTCCATCTAGTCCCTTTATTCACATAGGGCTCGTGCACTCATTCATTCCTCTCAGGTGTGGCACGAGCTGCGTCCAACATTCTGCCAGGCCCCACCTGAGGGACGGTCCAGGAGGGGTGCGTAGCTCTTGCCCACCTGATACAGAATTTATTTTCTCATACAACCTCAGTCATTCACACAGACACAGACACATACATTACAACAGACTACACTACACTCTTCCTGAGTGACCTGTCAGTTCTCCTGCTCTTTCACTGATACATTTCCTCAACACAGTAAAAAAACAGCACCCTGCAGGAATTCTTGCCTACCCGTGCAGACCTCTGTAACCTTATTTGTTGTTTTTTTATAAACAGACCGGTAGCCGTAGGACATTGAACGTATTCTTGCCTACCCGTGCAGACCTCTGTAACCTTATTATTTTTTAAATAAACAGAGCGGTAGCCACAGGACATTGAACGTATTCTTGCCTACCCGTGCAGACCTCTGTAACCTTATTATTTTTTAAATAAACAGAGCGGTAGCCGCAGGACATTGAACGTATTCTTGCCTACCCGTGCAGACCTCTGTAACCTTATTATTTTTTAAATAAACAGAGCGGTAGCCGTAGGACTTTGCACGCTTTCCTATACTTTATCTGCTTCACGTTTAATGTTATCCGTCAAGGCCCACTTAACATTAAACACAGATCATTGCATGCAATTAGTTATTCTGGAATCAAATTTTAAGTGTCCTCACCACCAAAGGTAGATCAGCAAACAGCATAAACAAATTAAGCAAAACTGCTTACCTTTTTAAATATTTATAGTGGCCACTGTTTATGCTGTTCGTCAGTCCACCTGAAGTGGTCGCCCGCCTTGTTGCTCCTTTCCAGTCCCTGTTCGGGCGCCAAAATGTGGTGGCTTCTGCCTTTTCTATGAAGAATCACTCTCGAAATCTTGGGGTTTTGATGCCAGAATGTAGACTTTATTTCAAACAGAGAAATAAAGCTGAGACGTTCCTGCAGGAAAGGCTAAATGGCTAAATTCACCTTGATTATTCTTGATTAATTCATATTTTGACTGATACAAATCTTCTACATTAGCTTCTTATCAAATTGGAAAATTTTAAAATACATGTTTTTCTGTAACATGAACAATTTTGAACCATGGACAGTGACAGTTCTACAAGACTGCAAATATTGATCAGTGGACATGGATTATGATATTGAGTGAATTTAATGTTAGATGAATACAGAAAACAACATAAACATAAAACATAATATATTTATGTTAATTCAACACCTTGTCAACAATGTTGCATACCTCATTATAAGGATCGTAGCTCACAAAGTATCACACAACATTACAGAAACAGAGATGAAAAGACAAGAAAACCTGGACTGTAGTTTGTTTTGTAACCATCTATCAGGGTGGACTACAAGTCTCACCTAAGGGCGCTTATACTGGCGGCATAACCAAGTACTTAGAGAGCTGGCATTAATACTGGAACAGAAGCGAACCACCACAAACAACCTCCCACAAACGTTAGCAGGACAGGTCAACTCACAAATTCCGCACCAGCTGGCCATCATCAAGAGCAACGACAACATCTAAGGATGCAAGCATCCTGCAGTCAGTGCGGGATTGGAAGTGGACTTTGATAAGAAGCTTGTGTTTCCCCCAGAAATAGTGGCTACAACACTCCGGCCAGACATGGTCCTGTGGTCTCCAACAACAAAGCTGGCATATGTTGTGAAATTAACACTACCATGGGAAGATGGGGTTGAAGAGGCTTATGAGAGGAAAATCACAAATATTCCGACCTGGCAGCTGAAGCATCCCAGAACGGTTGGAAGACCAGCATCTTCCCAGTAGAAGTGGGATGCAGGGGATTTGTTGCAACATCTACCACCAGTTTGCTTGAGAAAAATAGGGGTGAAAGGTCGCTCTCCAACAGGCCATCAAGTCCATATCAAGTGCTGCTGAAAAAGCAGTAACTGGCTCTGGATCAAGCTGGACTCCATCTGGGCAGCAAGGTAGAGACAGATGGTATGCGCGGTCAGGCTTAGGCCTGACTCAGGAGAAGGACACCCCTGCCATGCAGAGCCCATCAGGATATAGAGGGTATGGTGGAGGGGTGTACCTGTGACGCTGGGTACACCATTGAGCCTTCTGGAGACGTTAGGGCTTCAATCAACGAAACGTTGATGAAGTAGGGTGCCCACCAGATGACCCCAATGACACACCTACCCTCCTGTTTAACCACTCCACACCGACTGCTACTGCCAAGAGTTTCCTACTAAAGGGATTGAAACATCTAGTCCTATTAGCTTTACTAAGGATTTCTAATTTGTTTTAGAGCAGTTGCTCAGTCCTTTCAAAACTATTGAAGTGGATAATGTGTGATTGATAAAACGTAAAAGGCAAATATATGTACACTGAAGAGTATGCTCTATAGGGTCAAATAAACAATTTCCAACTCGTTCTGGAGCACTACCCTTTTTTCTAAGGCTATTGAAGTGGACCATGTGTCAATGGATAAACCTATACAGCATGTAATGAATAGGTATGAAACGATAAAGCAAAACTTGTACAATAAAGAATTGTAGCTTGGTCTTTGAGACAAAAAAAAAAACAATCTTCATTGGATGACTTGATCTGTTTATTCCAGACCTATTGAACTGTGTAAGGTGTCAATGAAGAAACCAATGCAACACGCTGGGAGCATAAAGCAACAACTCGCATACGAAAGAAAGAGTGGTAGTATGTTCTTTCAATTGAGCTATTCAATTCAAATGAGGTGTATTATTTAAGAAATAATTTTCATGAATATTATGAAAAATGAATATTATATAATGTGTACTGGGTAAGTCAGTGTCTTCCTTCAAAAGTTATTGAACTGATGATATGCCATTGAAGAACCCCATAGAATACAGTGATAATAGAAATTAAACATCTAGAGTAAATAATAGCACGATAAAGACTTGTAGTATGTTCTTTACATTTACATTTAGTCATTTTGCAGACGCTTTTATCCAAAGCGACTTACAATTGGGTCTTTATTTTCAAATTAATATTTAGCATTTTGTTTTGGAGCGTGTGACCTTCTTCAAAAGTTATTGAACTGATGATGTGCCATTGAATAACCCCATAGAATACAGTGATGATAGAAATTGAATATATATGTGAGGCGTAAATTATTTATGAACCATCTTAAAAACATTTTCCACTAGTTTTTTGAGTGTTCACCCAAAATAAACTTCCTGTTTACTGTCATGCTTTCTGAGTACTTGTCAATAATCTGACATAATTAGTACCATTAACAGCAATCTTTTTTGCAGGACTGTAAACATCAATGAATGCCCATAAATTGTGATATTGTGAGAGTTTAATATTAAATGAAGATGTCATACAACAGAGACCCATAAATGTTTAGCCATTATTTTAATTGAACACATGTAGAACACTGTTACACTGTTAAGTCTTTATCACACTTAAAACACAGAGGTGACTAAAACAGCAAGAAATGTGCTGCAATATGTTCTGTAGGGTCCAAACAAGATGTTTCAACTTGCTTTGGAGCGGTCCATGCTTGCAAAGCCTACTGAAATAACCAATACAGTTCTTGTTCATTTTGAAGCAAATAAATGAATAAAACGGTTGTAAAATGAAGCCATTAAACATGTTCAGGAGATTACAGGTGATTTTACACTTATCTGGATTGTTACCAAATTACAATTCATGTATGTTCATTATTTTTTCATTTCCTAAACATCTTTCCAAACACAATTATTATAATACTATTTTTTTTGTTGCTAAAGAAAAAATCTGTAGCATTAGAACACATAATGTGAGTGATATTTCTACATCTGTAGTTGGTTAAAATGTAGTTGTCTGTTTGCACACAATGAAACAAAATACAACTTTATAGACGGTCCCCAGCAAACACGTGACCTCAGAGAGACGTTCAGATCATGTCTGTATAACGTCCGTCAGTTCAGAACCACTTTGAAGTCTACTGACGTGCAGATCTGGTTCAATATCTGAACGTCTGATGGGGACCCCGTCTCTGGACGTGCAAAACTGGTTCAATATCTGAACGCCTCACTAGGGACCCTTTTGAAGTCTGCTGGACGTGCAGATCTGGTTCAATATCTGAACGCCTGATGGGGACCTTTTGTACGCCTGTGGACGGCAAAACTGGTTTAATATCTGAACGCCTCACTAGGGACCCTTTTTGAAGTCTGCTGGACGTGCAGATCTGGTTCAATATCTGAACGCCTGATGGGGACCTTTTGTACGCCTGTGGACGGCAAAACTGGTTTAATATCTGAACGTCTCACTAGGGACCCTTTTGAAGTCTGCTGACGTGCAGATCTGGTTCAATATCTGAACGCCTGATGGGGACCCTTTTGTACGCCTGTGGATGTGCAAAACTGGTTCAATATCTGAACGCCTCACTAGGGACCCTCTTGGACGTCCCGTGGACGCAAAACTGGTTCAATATTTGAATGTCTGATACGGACACCTCTTGGACGCCTTCTGGACATGCAAAACTGGTTCAATATCTGAACGCCTGACAGGGACCCCTCTTGACATCTTTCTGGACATGCAGAACTGGTTCAATATCTGAACGCCTGACAGGGACCCTCTTGGACATCTTCTGGACATGCAGAACTGGTTCAATATCTGAACGCCTCTGACAGGGACCCCTCTTGACATCTTTCTGGACATGCAGAACTGGTTCAATATCTGAACGCCTGACAGGGACCCCTCTTGGACATCTTCTGGACATGCAGAACTGGTTCAATATCTGTATTTTTGTCCAGAAGCCATCTTGGACGCCTGTGGACATGCAAAATTATTTCAATATCTGAACGCCTCACTAGGGACCCTCATGGATGTCTGTGGATGTGCAATACTTCTAATAGTAATTTCATCCAGCACCCATGTGCTCTCCCCACTGCTCTTCTCCATGTACACCAATGACTGCACATCTATACTGACCCTCTGTCAAGCTCAAGTTGACAGATGACATCACACTCAGCTTCAGGACTGTGACAAGTCTGCTGACCAACAGGATTTCGAAAAGTTGGCTGTCTGGTGCAGTCGCAACAACCAGGAGCTGAACACGCTTGGAGATGACTTTAGGAGGAACCCCTGCACTCCCACCATCACCATCATGAATAGCACTGAAATGACAGTGGAGACATTCAGGTTTCTGGGCACCACCGCCTCAGGAATTTACGTGGACATTCACATTGACTTGTTAAAAAGGCCCAGCAGCAGCAGTACTGCTTTTCCAGCTGAGGAAGTTCAACCTGCCACAGTAGCTGCTTATACAGTTCTACGCTGTCACTGAATCTGTCTTCTGCTGTTCTATAATGGTTTAGCTCAGTTACCAAATCAGACCTTAGAAGAAAACTGAGCGAATCACTGGTAACTCTCACTCTCCAAGAAATGTACTTATCCAGAGTGAGCAAGGGCTGGCAAAACCTCTGGACCCCTCACATCCAGCACACTCCTCTTCGAACTGTTACCATCTGGTTGATGCTACAGAGCTCTGAGCACCAGAACGGCCAGCACAGGAACAGGTTCTTCTCAGGCAACCCATGAACAGTTAACTTTACAATAAACGTATTACACAACACTATTTATACATTTATTTATGTAACACACATTATTTACATTTCCTTGCATTGTACATATACCTGTACACACAGATACCATTTATCTGATTTTTTGGTATATTGTGTATATATTTAGTCTTATTTGCTTTAAATATTTTTGTATATATTGTCATTTCCTATTTACTTATTTGTATTATTATTATTATCTGTGTCTTGTCATGGTCATTCTGTTTGTAGTGTGGAAGCTTCTGCCACCAAAACATATTCATCGTATGTGTAAACATACCTGGTAATAAAGTCTTTGTTATCATATTATTTTTTAAATCACAGTGATAATGTTTGCTTTAGTTCTACATAAATGTCATTACCCTTCATTAATCCCCATAGAGTGCACTTCAATATTCCACAAATTGTGCAACCCTATACATTTACTACATTTCGACCCAGATTTGGCATAAACTGGCATAGCTAGAAGGCATGAACCAAGCAGATGTGTTATGCTGCAAGATGTAGGCCAAATGTTGTGAATAATATTTGGACCAAAATGTACCCGTTCTTGTAACAAAAATTTCAAATATTTTAATTTAGGTGTACAGTCAGATAGCAAGTTCCATCATCCCAGCATCAAAAAAGGTCAACACTTTTAGTCTATTTCCACTTTTTTAAAGAATTGTTGTTTGAAGTCTTATAGGTTATGCATAAAGCCAAAATTATATAAATGAATGCCCATAAATAAAATGGGCGTTAACTTTAACGTTGCATCAACCACAAAGGACCAAAGATCAATTTGTATTAGCAGAGGACATGTTAATCTTTCAAAATGTAAAACAAAAAATGTATACACACTCACATATACACACAGAAAATACACAGAATTGGCAAATATTTAATTTCGCCAGACTTTGCAGCAGCGATCGAAATTGATTCATAATCGCCACGCCAGTGACGCCACACGTAACGTCAACTGAAAAGAGATCCTGTACACTGACCGAGACCGCCGGACACTTCAGTCAATTTGAATGCAAGTAACCAGGTAAGTAAAACAATAAATTTTATGTGTTTTCCAGTTTAGATATTTGATGCCCGATCCATATCTGAAAATATACTTTTTAAAAACGGCGGCATTTTGCGCGGGCATTCCAGGCCCATCACATTAACACAAGCAATATCCCTTGGTTTCAGCATGTTTTTGAAATTTTTACTCTAAATATGATCGTAATCAATTGGGTTAACCTTCCATGAGACTTTATGACGGTGGACGACATTTTCCAGGTTAAAATGTCCATGGTTAATATTATATCTTAAGTAGTAAGTTAACGTTTTGCATAAATGTTAGGTCTGATTAACGATAACGTTAATTAATGTTCGGATAATCAATCATTGTGTCATATAGTCGGACAGAAAACCGAAAATTAACAATGAATTTGTGTATGCATATTATTGGTTAAGTAATGTTAACTAAGAAATTAAGGTGCTGTAAGTGTTTACCAGGAGAGTAACGTTAACTTAACGTATTGAGTTTGGCGCCAGGTGTGGAGTGCAACATTTAAAATATGAAACACTTAACGTTAGCAGTGTAAGTCATCTTGAAATTAATCTGATCTGTATATTTCAGAGCGACATATCGGAGTAAATCTAATTTAATCCAATAAAGATATAATTTTATACAATTCGTTTTGTAATAACGAATATTCTTCTTTATCTCTTTCAGGTTGAAGCACAAAGCTTAAAAAGGTAAGTTTCTGTTCAAGCAGAAAACCTTTATCTTATATATATAATATATATATATTTCACGAGATCACCCTTACATCTAATATGATAACAAATATTAAGCATATTTTGGCGTGCTGTCCTGGGGTAACGTTAGGGCTCCGAGCCCGGAATATGGCCCGATCTCAGAGAACTCCCCCTATCTCTAATGGGATAAAAATATATTAGGAGTGAGGAGTTGGGGTGGTCATGGAGGGATTCCGGAAAACTGTCATTGGACAGAGGTAGGCAGGCACTTATATATATTTATATATATATATATATATATATATATATAAGTATTGTGCTCGTTAGGATAGCTAAACGAGTTGCACCTGCACCAAATGTATAGTCAGTCTACATCACATAAACCTTGACTAGTGCATGACTGTTTCAATGAAATTATATTTATACAGTTAGAGCTTTGAGAACTTGGCATACCAAAACATTTTATTTGAAGGAACAGTTCAGAATCTGACTCGATCAAACTGTATTACAGATGGCTTATCTAAAAGTATGGCGAAAAAGGAAGGCAGAAATGGATCTGTTACTGCATTCTGACACTGATGATGACCATGAAAGTCAGAGATCAGTGACCAATAGATCAGCCTGTGGATTACATAACAACCAGGCAGACCCTACAAGCAATTTAGAAAGTATTAATTCTGCAACTGACAGTTTGACAACAGATGAATCTGACTTTGACACTGATGTGGAGTATGTGTCTTCTGACTCAGAAAAAGAAGTTCTAAATGATGATGCTGAATTAGATTTTCCAGATTTAGAAGATAACTTAAGACAATGGTCTACAAAGAACAAAATCACACAAAGATCCTTAAATGAATTATTGGCAATATTAAGAAAGCAAGGACACCTGCTACCAAGGATGCAAGGACACCCTTGTTACACCACGAGCCATAGGATCTGAGCCGAAATGTAGTGGGCAATACATTTATTATGGGTTAGAAAAGGGATTTGTCGTTTACTAAGTCAGACAAAATCTTTCACACATGATCATGATTCAGTAAACCTCAGCATCAATATTGATGGCGCCCACTCTTCAAAAGCAGCAAAGTCCAGTTCTGGCCAATATTGGCAAAGTTTCACAACTTTGAGCCATTTATGGTTGCTCTCTTTGTGGGGAAAACAAACCATATCCTCTTGAGGAATATCTTGATGACTTTTGATGGAGTGTAAAGATCTCACAGAGAATGGGCTGATTCATGAAGAGAAGACTCACACTGTTAATGTTAAAGCGTTGATTCATGATGCACCAGCAAGAGCTTATCTGAAGCGATTAAAAATCATAATGCCTATCACAGTTGTGAGAGGTGCATCACCAAAGGTGCTTACATCACAAAAAAGAGTGGTATTTAATGAACAGGGATGCACCTTGAGAACAGACGAAGCTTTCAGTGCAGTAGCTTACAAGAACCATCAAACTGGTGTCAGCCCATTCATTTCTGCAGGACTGTCTTGTGTTAGCTCTTTGTCTTAGACTATGCATATGGTCAACTTGGGAGTGGTTCGACGGATGCTAATATTCTTGACTCGGGGCCCCACACTTTGCCGCTTATCTGTAAGGCAAAGGCAAGAAATATCACAAAAGCTAAACAGACTGCGAGGAAAGATGCCTAGTGAATTTGCTCGGCAGCCACGGGGTTTAGAAGACCTGGACAGGTGGAAGGCCACAGAATTTCGCCAGTTTTTGTTGTATACAGGACCAGTTGTGCTAAAGAATGTGTTATCTCCCGAAAGATACTACCATTTCCTGTCCTTGGCAGTAGCTATGTCAATTATGTTGAGTCAGATGGAGCACTCTGCAATGCATACCTTCAGTATGCCCATGAACTCATGTCACACTTTGTCATGCGCTGTGCTGACCTGTACGGAAATTATTTTTCAGTTTACAATGTACATGGACTGATTCACCTTCATGAGGATGTGCGCCACTTCAATTGCTCGTTGAATGATATTTCTGGTTTTCCTTTGAAAACCATCTCCAACAAATCAAGAAACAAGTACGGAGTGGGAAAAATCCCCTAGCACAGGTGACCAGGCGATTGTCAGAGATTGAATATGCAAATGCCAAAACACAGCCTGAAGCACGACCTCGAATGTTTCTTTCTACAAAGGAAAGGGACAATTGTTTTCTTGCCGATGAAAATTTGTCTTCATCAGAGAAAGAAGAGGAGATGGCATTGTGCTATGTGATGTCCTGCACCAGCGCTATACACATCACCGTTGTTTGAGAAGCCGTGCAACTCCAAACTTCTCAATATAGTGTACACAAGAAATGGGCAAGGCAGGATGAAAAGACGACAACTGCTTGAAACTGATCTGTTCCAGAAGGTGGCCTGCCTCCCTCATGAAAATGGTTCTGTCCTCCTACCTCTGCTCCATGGTATAGAACACAGAATTTGAAGGTTGGCAAGTTTTATCTTAATTATCCTCTATGTAAGGGATGGCCAAAGTTGGTCCTGGAGAGCCACAGTCCTGCAGAGTTTTGCTCCAACCTTAATGAAAACTCACCTGCCTGTAGCTTTGTAATTTTAGACCTTGATTAGCTTGTTCAGGTGTGTTTGATTAGGGCTGGAGCTTAGTCTGGAAGACTGTGGCTATCCAGGACTGACGTTGGCCACCCCTGCTCTATGTAGATGTGTCCTACACTTTTTTCATAATTAATGAGTTTAGAGAACTTGGTGCTCAAACAAAGGTGGATTCAAACAGTGTTTTATATTGAGCAGACCATAACACAGCCAATCAGCAGTAAGGAGTGTATACACTCACGATGATGCAGGGGGAGGAGACAGCTCAGTAAAGACAGAGACTAGAGAGATTAATATACTCTGTGTCATATTCGCTTGTTTGTTTATTTGTTCAGAGCTGTCAAGATAGAGGTGTGATACTTTTGGGTGTTTGTTTTGGTGATTTTCAAATATCAACATTTCTCATAAATCACTGAATGCACCTATAAGTACACAGTATAAATGGGCGATTGATGAAGTATTGACAATCCAATGTGTATTATTTATTTCTGGTGTCATTTGTGTTTGTTTATTTGTAGTGTTTCATAAAAAAATGTAGGGTGAACAAATGCTAACACTTTATGAATGTGTTTTACTTCCCAGATCATGTATGCCAGAGCTGTGGTTGGAGCATGGTAAAGAAGTAGAGGAACTGCGCCAGACAACTGGATTGATGCTGAAAACAAAATAATTAGATGGCCAAAAAGGGAAAAGGCAGCTTCTCAATCGGTACTCCCTCAGGATGACTGGATGACATTCACCTTGGTGAAGCGAAATGACCTCTGGTAAGTTTTTTTTTTTTTTTTTAATGATCTAATTAGATGCTTTACAATTTGTCAAAATTAAAATTGTAAGGCAGCCAAATGAGAAAAATCAAGTCAAACTGAGGGTGTTCCAATGGGGAGTTGTATCGGTCAAGCACCCATAGTTGTGCTAGTAGTGAAGTCATTTTTATTGTAATGGTATTGTCTGTGATTTTAACCTTCCAGTTAGCATTCGTGAATGCGATGATTATGAAATGACGAGTCATGTTGAGGAGGAAGATGAGGAAGTAGTTCGGAGGAAAAAGACCAAACGCAACTTTGATGACTATGTTCTTGGTACGCTTCTATGATAATTGTTGAATCTGTCTTGAGAATCAAAGTCTATTCATTAAATTAATATGGGGCCTCAAGTTTCAGGTAATTAGTGCATGATATAAAATATATTCATTTGTACAATTACAGAATGTGACGATTTGGAGGAGGAAGAAGAGAACATGACAGGTAACGGTTTCCTAAGCTGTATTGCAAAGTTATAAGATTACAAAGTTAAAGCTCATTGTTTTTACGACTGATGCTTCCATTTAAATTATATACTGCATCTGTCTAGATGCCCTTATCAAGGTGCCCTCCTTTCCCATTCCACCATCAAAGGTGACAAAGTCCATCCAGATGGAGTCTGCTGGATTTAACAAAAAGTTCACTGGTACAAAGTATTCATCACTTGAATCTACTAATTTCTTTCATATTTTTTCTTGCATAATTATAACATGATGGTTACGAAATCATTGTTAATAATGTACATTTGCTAATCTTCAGACTCTGGACACTCAAATTTAGCCAGGTCTCACCAGACAGATATTGGGTCCAGGGACAGGTCAACAGGCAGTTAGTAATCATCATATTAAACCAGTCACATCAAATACCAACTCATTAATCAACCACATTGTGTGTGAATACAGTTGAAGCATATTTTTAAATTAACTTTTTTTGTGCTTTGTTTTTCAGACCCTGGGCATTTAAATGTGAACCGAGCCAGCCAGTTGAAAGGTGCTGGGTCCAGTCATCAGTCCAGCCACAGTGATGTGTCCCAGCACAGTGACAAGTCCCAATACAGTGGTGGGTCCCAGCACAGCAAACGGTACCGACACAGGAAGCAGTCCAGGCACAGCGACCGGTCCAGAGACAGCAACCAGATGAGACAAGGCAAGCGGTCCAGCGCAGCGATTTGTCCAAGGGAGTTTATTAATTTAAACCCTTATGCAAATCACAGAGTCTAGAACGTAAATGTTCTAAAGTAGCGGCCGTGTTATGAGATATTATGAACAACTGATTTTGTGTTTAACATTCTGAGCCTCATGGTTGAGCATAGGGTTGTGCCGATAGATGATAGTGTCGTGTCAGAGATATTGCCTGTTGCTGATACCTTTGACGATAGCAAAACAATTATTATTGTTATTACTATTATCCTTCAAAATACACTAGGCGCCTATCTTAACTGAAGCAGCGCAGAGAGCCTGGGACATGCTCAGATACGTGCTGTGGCACGCCTGGTATAAACACAAGTATTAACTATAGTGGCTGCGATCAGCTTGTGGTCTTGTCAGAACTGTTACGTCCCGCATGCAGTGCAAAGTAAATAAGGGGTAAGAGGTATTCATCATACAGTATACATAGCTTCACTGATTATAACTTGTTTTTGCACCGATTGAGCTTGACTGATCATGGAGTACAGCAGTGGCAAGAATTGCGCACTGGGGTTGCTTGAGTCATCCAAATTAAATTAATCATATGGGCGCAAAACTTGCTACAAGATCTATATCCACTATTACGAACAACAAAATAATACTTGACTAATTTTGTCTTTCAGATTATGAAATTGATCAAACACCGATTTCAAGATACTCTGGAAGGTCTTTCTCAGAGCAGAGTAGCAGGTCCTCTGCACATGAATCCAGTCGTACAGGGTCTCGTAGGGAAACAGACTTAAGATTTCCAATGGATATGGCAAGTAAGTACTTAAGTCAGAACTGGTATCAAAAGCACAATAATGAATTGAACAGGACATATAGCATTAGCAGATTTAACTTATGTATCTGTTTAAGGATAACAATAGCATAATTGTCCTATTGGCTTTTTGCCATCAGTATAAATTGACATTAATTTAACGTGATTCTTTTTTATTTCAGAGTTTCAGAAAAAAGTTTTGTCTAAATTAGTGGATATCCACATGGAGGTCAGAAGGCTAGGAAGAAGCGAGCTCTCATCTGCCCATATAGAGCAGCTGGAGACGATGGAGGACTTTGAGAGAGAGGAGGAGCGCCTTAAGGACAAGCAAGCCTTTGAGTCCCTGGTATGATTTGCAAGACACACACCAGAAGTGATATAATTTTATGCTCTGTTTTATTTATCAATAGTCTTCTTTCATATATCAGTGAAGCGTGTTCTAGTCAAATGTTTTTAACATGATAGGAAAATTACCCACTTTTAAAGGTGTTGCAACTTATGAGAATTGAGGGAAAGATGTAAGGAGTGTGTTCACAAAATTCTTGACAGGTATTTTCAACAGTATCCCTACATATAGAACTTGCCAAACACTTTACATTTCTTATCACAGTGTGCCAGTTGACCGAGGATGTGATATACAGTGGGGCAAAAAGTATTTAGTCAGCCACCAATTGTGCAAGTTCTCCCACTTAAAAAGATGAGAGGCCTGTAATTTTCATCATAGGTATACTCAACTATGAGAGACAAAATAAGAAAAAATCCTGAAAATCACATTGTAGGATTTTTAAAGAATTTATTTGCAAATTATGGTGGAAAATAAGTATTTGGTCAATAACAACATTTAATCTCAATACTTTGTTATATACCCTTTGTTGGCAATGACAGAGGTCAAACGTTTTCTGTAAGTCTTCACAAGGTTTTCACACACTGTTGCTGGTATTTTGGCCCATTCCTCCATGCAGATCTCCTCTAGAGCAGTGATGTTTTGGGACTTTCAACTCCCTCCAAAGATTTTCTATGGGGTTGAGATCTGAGACTGGCTAGGCCACTCCAGGACCTTGAAATGCTTCTACGAAGCCACTCCTTCGCGTTCGGCGGTGTGTTTGGGATCATTGTCATGCTTGAAAGACCCAGCCACGATCATCTTCAATGCCCTTGCTGATGGAAGGAGGTTTTCACTCAAAATCACGATACATGGCCCCATTCATTCTTTCCTTTACACAGATCAGTCGTCCTGGTCCCTTTGCAGAAAAACAGCCCCAAAGCATGATGTTTCCACCCCCATGCTTCACAGTAGGTATGGTGTTCTTGGATGCAACTCAGCATTATTTCTCCTCCAAACACGATAAGTTGAGTTTTTACCAAAAGTTATATTTTGGTTTCATCTGACCATATGACATTCTCCCAATCCTCTTCTGGATCATCCAAATGCTCTCTAGCAAACTTCAGACGGGCCTGGACATGTACTGGCTTAAGCAGGGGGACACGCCTGGCACTGCAGGATTTGAGTCCCTGGCGGCGCAGTGTGTTACTGATGGTAGCCTTTGTTACTTTGGTCCCAGCTCTCTGCAGGTCATTCACTAGGTCCCCTCGTGGTTCTGGGATTTTTGCTCACAGTTCTTGTGATCATTTTGACACCCACGGGTGAGATCATGTGAGCCCAAGATCGAGGGAGATTATCAGTGGTCTTGTATGTCTTCCATTTTCTAATAATTGCTCCCACAGTTGATTTCTTCACACCAAGCTGCTTACCTATTGCAGATTCAGTCTTCCCAGCCTGCTGCAGGTCTACAATTTTGTTTCTGGTGTTCTTTGACAGCTCTTTGGTTTTGGCCATAGTGGAGTTTGGAGTGTGACTGTTTGAGGTTGTGGACAGGTGTCTTTTATACTGATAACGAGTTCAAACAGATGCCATTAATACAGGTAACGAGTGGAGGACAGAGGAGCCTCCTAAAGAAGAAGTTACAGGTCTGTGAGAGCCAGCAATCTTGCTTGTTTGTAGGTGACCAAATACTTATTTTCCACCATAATTTGCAAATAAATTCTTTAAAAATCCTACAATGTGATTTTCTGGATTTCTTTTTCTTATTTTGTCTCTCATAGTTGAGGTATACCTATGATGAAAATTACAGGCCTCTCTCATCTTTTTAAGAGGGAGAATTGCACAATTGGTGACTGACTAAATACTTTTTTTGCCCCACTGTATCTATGCTTATACTATACTCTCCTGTTGTCCCAAATCTGTATCGATTTATTACTTGTGCTGAACAAAAACGATTTTTTTTTTTTTAAATAATGTGGGTAACCAAACAGTTGCTGGTCAGCATTGACTTTGACAGCAGGAAAAATAATGGCAACATTAATTTTTTTATCTTCAACCACTTTGGCATAAATGTCTGCCATTGTTTTTTTTATTTTATATTTGTTTACCTGGTAAGTCTTTGTTTTTATAATAGGAAATTAGTTTGGCTGTACTGCTCAGACAACTTGCAAAAATAGCTAAACCAACATAACAAAGAATCGTGATAAAATCGTAATTGTGGTTTTCCAGGAAAAACATATCGCCACCCCACATGCAAGTTAATCCACTGAAAAAATTGTTTGTTTTAGCAATCTTTAATCAAAATCTGAACATTTGCTTCTGCTCTGGAATATAATTTCTTCTATGGTGATGTCAGTCTGATTGGGCAGAATATCCTTAACCACAGTCCCTCCAACCGTTAGTTTGCTATGAGTGAGATGGATAGGAGGAGCACTACAGTAAATCCCTCCCTACTATGTAATATTCAGTTTCAGTTGGAAATACGTCATTATACTGAAATTAAGTCAGCAGAAAATTCTAGTTTACACAGACTTTAATTATCTAAAGTGGAATCATGAGACTGAATAGAAACCTGATGTGGAAGTTAAAGAGGAGGGTGTTTGACAGATGCAGGGAAATAATGTCATTAGAGCTATCAAATGTTCACCTCCCAGAGGTTTGTTTAATCAATATCAGAAAACTACAGTGTCCAAAACCACATCTCTTCAGTCCACTTTTAGCACACTCACCCATGCTACAGCTGTAGATTACCACACACATGTAATTTTTAAATGGTGCGTTTGTTTCTTTAGGCTCTTTACTAACCGGTTGATGGCAAAATTCAACATGAAGGGGAAGGGGAAGAAGCAGAAACTTCCTCTGGAGACAACAAAAACTTATGAAGCTATTAATGGTACTAAGCATTTTCCCCATGTCATTTAAGTTTAACACCAACTCAGTCATATTCACTACCTCAGTTTTTTTCTAAATGTAGAACATTCTCACTGTAGAAGGGAAAACAATTTAGTCAGTTAATATAATTTTATTTAATGAAAGTTTGTTTTCTTGCTTGTTGAATGAGAATATTGGAATCAAATGGTCAAGCAGAAAGCTAAATAATGCATTATGATGTTAATCCACCATGACCACTTGATATTAATGTTATTTGTTTACCTCATCTTCGTTGAGACCGAGTCTTACTAATTGAGCCGAGAGGAGCAGTGTTTCCTCTAAGCTGCACTGGAGAAATTATATACTGTGCACAGAACAGACACAAAAATGAGTTGTAAAGCCATTTGATTGAATTCTAGTAAGTGTGAAAAAACTGCAATGCTTGGACAAAACACTATATAGTTACTACCATTACAACAATCTAATACTTTAATGGTTGTGGATGAAATAGCTCAACACAAGAGCCAACATGATGTATGAAATAAAACGTCATCATGTTTTAATGAATAGTGGCTTGATTAAGTGATGGAAATAGTGGATGATGGGCACAGAACGTAACAAAACTCGGAGACATTTACAGTTAAACTTGTAAACTGACATTTTTTTCGATGATTGTTGAATAATTCTCATTTACATCTTTTGAAACTATTTCAAATATTGTATATTATATAATATTAGACTAATAAATAATTCACCCCAATAACTGCTTCATTTTTTCATATATTTTATTATATTATTATAAAGAATTTAAATGTTCTGTGTAAGATTTTAATGATTTTTAATAGTTTCTTGGTAAGTAGCACAGCACTTTAAAATTGTTTTCTCAGGTAAACTTAAATGTGCATAATTTAGTTACATCAAGGGTCAAATCAAATATAAATACCACATTATAGTTAAAAGTTTCATACTTTTTTGTGTTTGTGTACAGGTCTGTTATATAGAATGTCCAGAATCGGTAAGTTGCACTCAAGTCGAATCCGAGATGAGTGGCCAAAACAAGAAAAGGAATCTGGCCTTAAATCTGAATTTAAATGGCAACTTGAATGCTCAAAAAAGCTTAACTAAGAAAAACATTCTGTTATTGTTATTATAATAAAGGTATACGCAATTTGATCTTGACATTATTCATTTTTTAAATGATAACCTATTGAAGATGTTTTTGTTTTAATTTTTTTTAGAAGCAAATTGTACATTAGTGTTTAGCTCCAACCCTTACATTTCTTTTTATAAAATTACAAAAAATAAAATTAAAGCGAAAGAGATTAAAATGAAAGAAGTAAATGATGGCGGCACAGACCGAGGACTGTTATTCAAACCCTATTATACATTTACCGGAGGATCTTCAGGGAAAACAAACTATTCAGTTATACATGTACTTTGTACATTTACATTTATTAATTTCTCTGAGAAGTAACGAAACATTTGTCTGCAAAATGTATATTAATAGTTTTGCCCACTGCAAACCTATTAAAAGTTGGCTGTACATGCCTTTTGTTTTCTTTACATATTTGTAATTTTTGCTTTTGTTCAAATCTTGCAGCTGCAGTCATGAAATGGGACAAAGAAGCTACAGAGGCTACAATAAAGCATCATGCAGCAGAACATCTCAAACATGCACCGGGGAGGAAGGGAGGTGGAGGACATACAGGGGTGGAAATAAACTGAGTACTGTAAGACATTTGTATTTATTTCCATTATTGGGGACTTAATACCCCCTCTCCATTTCAGACTAATATCTTAGTCTTGAGGGATTTTTTTGTGTTAATGTTGTTCACTTGAAAGTTAAATGTAACTTATAATTTTGTTTTATCAGCTTGTTAATATTTTGCTGAAGAACTCATTAAACATGGTTAAAAAGTAATCTCTTGTTTCAAACTTTTTATTTCTACTTTTTAATAGATCTGATCCAATTTTCAATTGCAAATAAGGCTACTAAAATTTTTTGCACACCTATATATCTTGGACAGGTACAACTAGGGATATAGGTATTAATTTATTATTTACAATTTTAAAGCCGTACTTCTGCACACTACCTTTACTATGACTAGAATGAACATCTGCACATTTACTCGGTAGACTTGAATGAATATTTATGTCAGGACGTTCTGAACTCTAAAACTTTGAAAAAGACGCTCTCTGGGTGGACGTTAAACGTTAAATATTTATGTCATTTGGACGTTAATACTGAACTCTAAAAGACGCCTGAAAAGACGTTGCAAAACTTTCATTCGGCTCCTCGGTGGACGCCTTGTGAACGTTAAATATTTATGTCATTTGGACGTTAATACTGAACTCTAAAAAGACGTCTGAAAAAGACGTTGCAAAAACTTTCATTCGGGCTCCTCGGTGGACGTCTTTTGAACGTACGACAAAGACGTTAAATTGACGTCTTTTGGACGTGTCTTTGTTTAGTGGGATACTTTTTCAGTTATTTAATTTTTGAAAGTTTTCCAAGTGGCTTCAAAAACAAGTTTTTAAATTAATAATTGTAATTGTATTCATTTAAATTAGGGATGTTCATTTCGGTTATTTTTTCCTAACCGTTGACCGATAAGAATATTTTAAATTAGAACCGACTAAAATTAAAAAGAATAAGTGTCTGCGACACGTTAAAAATACTAACAATTGTTTTATGGGGATTAATTTCACATGCGCAAAAAACAGCAGACAACAGAACATGAGGATTCACCTGATCATATCATATTACATCACGCACCTGCAGCACTTCTGCGAGCAGATAAAAACATAAAGCTAGGCGCTATATATTGCAACGAATAAATAGGCATATACTAGAAATATATTTTCACTTAAATAATAATTTAAGGAAACGAAAGAAAAACTGTGCAACAAGCAGCCTACTCTAAAAAAAAATCCTGCATGGGTTATTTTATTTAACCCAAATGCTGGGTTGAGCCTTTTGGGTCATTTTTACAGTGTTTGGGTAGTTTGTGTACATTTTATTTTATTGTTAAAATTGTTTCTGTCAGTATATTGTTTAAATCTATGCAGAGCAACATTTGCGGTGTGAATCACTAAACGAATGTCGCTTGCATCGGTCTTTTTGCGTGATGAAGAGTCTGATGCTTTGCATAAAATCAACGATTATATTTATAAATTAATTACATCGAATCATCGCATCCATGTTTTGCTCCATCCTTATTCTGCTCTGTCACTCATCAAAACCTGCTTCTGCAGTTCTGTTTGAGAGCTGTGTATTATATCTGCTAGCCTGCTCTGAGCATCGTTGTACATGCTTTGCTCAGACCCCACAAATAAAACGAAGCACTGGTTCATGCATGTCATGCAGCGCATAACGGTCCGAGTGCAGGTGTAACCCCCCCGGGTCCACACCATCACACCAAGCGGGTCTCGAAAATGAGCATTAAGCTACAATATGAACATTAGAAGCTCTTTAAATGAGTCGATGGGTGGCTCTTAAAAGAGCCTTTGGGGGTCTAACAGTCTCCGGTGATCTACTTGGAGCTGGTGTACTTGGTGACGGCCTTGGTGCCCTCAGACACGGCGTGTTTGGCCAGCTCCCCGGGCAGCAGCAGACGCACGGCGGTCTGGATCTCTCTGGAAGTGATGGTGGAGCGCTTGTTGTAGTGAGCGAGACGAGACGCTTCACCGGCGATGCGCTCGAAGATGTCGTTGACGAAAGAGTTCATGATCCCCATCGCCTTGGAAGAGATCCCGGTGTCAGGATGAACCTGCTTCATCACCTTGTAGATGTAGATAGCGTAGCTCTCCTTCCTGGTCTTTCTGCGCTTCTTTCCTCCCTTCACAGCGGTCTTTGTGACGGCCTTCTTGGAGCCTTTCTTAGGCGCAGACTTCGCTGGTTCAGGCATGATGATGATAAAGAGTCAATGATTAGAAAGAGCCGGACAGAGCCGTTTATTCACTAACCTATGCTAATTTACACAGAGATGTGGAGCCTTCTGATTGCGTGTTTCCACAGACCACACCCATATACTCGACTGTGATTGGACAACTCGAAGTCATACGAGCGGATCGACAGCCAATCAAGTTATAAGATAGCCCCCCCCCCCACTGCTCCATGTTTGAGCGAGATCAGCCCACATGACTAAGCTTTCTGTTTTAATTCCCGCTCTTCTTGTTTGTCATATTGAATACAAGAAAACAACTGGGCCTCAACAGTGTAATTTTTTAAAAACCCTTATAGACCTTTTGAGTGAATATGGAGAAACAGAGCAATAATGATTAGACACTATTTTCCTCTGCTGTCCTTCCAATTATAACGTTTTTACCACCGCCTTATTGTTTTTCTCTTTATTTTATAACTGACTTCAATTCAAAGTAAAATGTAAGACGTAAACCCGTGATGGAAAATACACATATTACATACATATGTGTATACATATGTAAAATAAATTATATATATATATATATATATATATATATATATATTATATAATTGCTGTAACACATTTTATTGCAATGATATACTGTTAACTTTCCATATCAGCAAACAATATTACAAATAAAATATCCACACCATGTTCTGCATCACCGATATTTCTGGTGCAAACTATTTATTCCGAAGCATTATTTCCATCATGTTTAATGAGCTTTTACATATATCTGCATGCTTTAATTTATCTTTACAGCCTTTTTAAATGTAAGCATATTTCATGTCAAATTATTATAATTAATCAATAAATTACATCCACACTATAGGGCTGTTTCCAGTCAAATTTAATAATTTAACCAGAAAAATTACAACCTATTTAAATAGATGTTAAGGCCTTTATTAGGAAAATGTTGTTTAAAAAAAATTAACCACTATTTATTTAAGGTTTCTTTACTTGTCACATAATAGTTATACAGGGCATAACTAGAAGTGAAATGCAATAAATAATTTAATTAACACAAAGACGTTATTACAGCATCAGCTCTTTCTATGACCGTGTGGGTGGCTCTTAAAAGAGCCGTTGGGTTTGTTCTCCTGATTGAAGTGTTTATCCTCCGAAGCCGTACAAGGTGCGTCCCTGTCGTTTCAGCGCGTACACAACGTCCATGGCGGTGACGGTCTTTCTCTTGGCGTGCTCGGTGTAGGTGACGGCATCGCGGATAACGTTCTCCAGGAACACCTTCAACACCCCGCGGGTCTCCTCGTAGATCAGACCGGAGATGCGCTTGACGCCGCCGCGGCGCGCGAGACGACGAATGGCGGGTTTGGTGATTCCCTGGATGTTATCGCGCAGCACTTTACGATGACGCTTAGCGCCTCCTTTCCCGAGTCCTTTCCCGCCTTTACCTCTTCCAGACATGCTTTCTGTTTCAGTCAGACAACGAAAACAAATATGGGTGAAAAAGCTCCAGAGAGGTGTTTTAAATTTGCCTACAGGACCTATTTGAAACCCGTTCTGCTTCACACGACACATCCCCCGCCAGCAGTTAGAGCAAGAAACAATGTGGTTTAACGCTAATCTAGGAATCTCTGTCCTTTTTTTCGATTTATAATCCATGTTTTATCAAGTTAATTTGACAATGATTTATATAAGATCAATAGATTTGCATGCATGTATTTGTCAGACGCTTCTGAGTTCGGTAAAGTTGGCAAGATATTCACAGATTCGACTTTTCCGGTTCAATAACTCGCGAGCAAAACGTTTTTACGGCCCAAATGACACCTCATTTCATTCGCAGTAATGTAGTAAACAAGCTACAAGCGTGTTTTCCTCAAAACAAGCTTTCCTCCGCTCCGTGCAAAATACATTGATCTTAATGCGCTGGCGTCTGAGAGACAAGTCCTAAGGGACCGTCTGCAAAGTGCGAAACGCGAAAAACGTTACTAATAAAATACTCAATACCTTCACAGTAACCCATTGTAGTGTCACCAAATTTAGTACACGCGTCACTGCTCTCCTGCTGGTTAAACTACAACAGTTATTTTTTAAAATATTGCTTTTACACATTTTCTATTATTTTTATTATGAAAAATAGTAATAACTTTACTGTAACTCACTGTACTTTCACCAAAATCACTTCACACATCGGTGCTCTCCTGCTGGTTATACTACAACACTTATTTTGAAAATATATTATTTGGCATATTTTTATGATTATTTATTATGAAACAAAATTAATAACTTTACTGTAACACACTGTACTTTCACCAAAATCACTTCACACATCACTGCTCTCCTGCTGGTTATACTACAACACTTATTTTGAAAATAATTGCTTTGGCATATTTTTATGATTATTTATTATGAAAAAAAAAAATAACTTTACTGTAACACACTGTACTTTCACCAAAATCACTTCACACATCACTGATCTTATGCTGGTTATACTACAACATTCATTTTGAAAACAATTGCTTTGGCATATTTTTTATGATTATTTATTATGAAACAAAATTAATAACTGTACTGTAACTCACTGTACTTTCACCAAATCACTTCACACATCAGTGCTTTTATGCTGGTTATACTACAAAATTCATTTTGAAAATATATGATTTTGCATATTTTTTATGATTATTTATTATGAAACAAAATTAATAACTTTACTGTAACACACTGTACTTTCACCAAAATCACTTCACACATCAGTGCTCTCCTGCTGGTTATACTACAACACTTATTTTGAAAATATATTATTTGGAATATTTTTTATGATTATTTATTATGAAACAAAATTAATAACTTTACTGTAACACACTGTACTTTCACCAAAATCACTTCACACATCACTGCTCTCCTGTTGGTTATACTACAAGACTTATTTGGAAAATAATAGCTTTGGCATATTTTTTATGATTATTTATTATGAAACAAAATTTATAACTGCTGTAACACTGTACTTTCACCAAATCACTTCACACATCACTGATCTTATGCTGGTTATACTACAACATTCATTTTGAAAATTGCTTTGGCATATTTTGTATGATTATTTATTATAAAACAAAGTTAATAACTGTACTGTAACACACTGTACTTTCACAAAATCACCTCACACATCACTGATTTTATGCTGGTTATATTACAACATTCATTTGAAAACAATTGCTTTATATTTTTATGATTATTTATTATGAACAAAATTAATAACTTTACTGTAACAAACTGTACTTTCACCAAAATCACTTCACATCAGTGCTCTCCTGCTGGTTATACTACAACACTCATTTTGAAAATAAATTATTTTTGCATATTTTTTATGATTATTTATGAAACAAAATGTATACACTGTACTGTGACTTTCACCAATCACTTCACATCACTGATCTTATGCTGGTTATACTAAAACATTCATTTTGAAAACAATAGCTTTGGCATATTTTTATTTTATTTATTATGAAACAAAGTTAATAACTTTACTGTAACACTCACTTTACCAAATGCACTTCACACATCACTGATCTCCTGTTGGTTATACTACAACATTCATTTTGAAAACAATAGCTTTGGCATATTTTTTATGATTATTTATTATGAAACAAAGTTAATAACTTTACTGTAACACACTGTACTTTCACCAAATGCACTTCACACATCACCTACTTCCTGCTGGTTATGCTACAACACTTATCTTGAGAACAATTGCTATTTAAAATACACAATTATAATACAATAAGCAAATACAAGTTTACTTACATATATCCATGAAACTTCACTGAAGAAAAAATGTCCAAGAATAAATGCATAAACCATGCTTTCCTGATCATAGTTGTAACAGATTAAAACAGGACTGCATTTCTACCACAGTTCACCAGCCAATCAGAAGCAACATTCGTCTCTACATGCAATGATGCAGGTAGAGATTAATTGAAAGTTGCTCCTGATTGGCTACTACTATAGTCACAGAAAAAGTCTATATTAAATACATCAAAATAAAGTTGTCTTCATATATTTACATTTAATAAACAAAAATGAGTTTGCTCAGAATCGACATTACATTAATAAAAAATGAAGATAGGCTTATTTCATTATGTAAGAGCATCCCAGTTATGTTTTCTGGAAAAGTGTCCAAACAATAATACATATTTTCCAAACAATAATACATATTTCTCCTGAAATTATTTGAGTGCATACAATTAAAATAACAATAAACAAATACAAAAAAATACATTGAAGAATAAATGAATGAATAAATAATAAATTACAATTATTTTAATAAAAAAAAAAAACTTCAGTTGTCTGTATATCATCTTGACAGACAAAAACATGAATACAGATATTTGGTAAAAATGAACACAGTGTCTTAAAAAAAGCAACCATGGACGCAAAAAAATTGTTTAAAATGTAATTAATTTTGCGTCTTGTGCAAAATCAAAAAGAGCTTTATTGCCAAGAATGTTTACATTGCACACACAATACATTTATCTTGGTGACAGGTGTTGAAAAATTAGAGACATACCTATAGGTAATGCAAAATGTAATTTCACACAACAGTACAAAATATAAGCAATAAATAAAACTTAATACAATTGTGCAGACATAGACAGGATAACATATATACATATAAATATATATATATATATATATAGGCTATAGATATAGAGTTGTGTGCAAATGGATGTCTGTGCTGTTATTGTGGTACTTATACAGTTCCATGTCAATAAATAAAATAAGGTCATACAATACAATTATTTTATGATGTTGTCACAACAGTTAATCATGATAACTAGGTTTACTTAATCAATTTGAGTTCATACTTCGTGTGTCACGCACTGGATGAAGAGGCACACGAGGAGGAATAAGGTAAGAGCTTCTTTATTAACCAAACTGAAGACAATATCAAAAGGTACGTGCAACAACTAAAGAGTTTGATGAAGCTCAATAAACTGAAGATTTCATAGTGACGTCCACTGTGTGTCAGGAATCCAGCAGGTAAGTGACAGGATCGATGAAGAGCTTGTAACCTCAAGACCAGTCAACGAAGGAGAGGGGTCAGTAGACCTATAAGGTGTATGGAAAGTGGAATCATGTGTGGGTGATAAGTAATCTGTGATTGAGATCAGGTGTAGGTGGATGGCATGGCTGGTGAGTCTGTTACAACGTGTGTTTTGTTGTTGTTGGAGGTTTTTTTTGTGTATTAAAGTTTGAGTATAGAAGTAGATACAATGATTTACACTTCCAATCATGCTCTACTCAGGACTGCAAAGGGAGATAAATGTAGAAATCATAGAAGAAAAAAATAACAGTTGTTGTGCAAAAGCTATGGTTGTTACTGTCACAATGCTGTATATAAAGATGCATGTTTCAAAGGTTTTTAACACACAGGCAATCCAAACACGGTAGTATTGTAGAGCACAGACGTAATAGATGAGACCAAATCATGAACTGAAACAGAGGAACTGAAATACACAGTGCAAACTAGGTGATTACTGGCACCAAAGCTAAATGAAATGGCTTCAAATCAGTGACCATGGCAATGAACATTAGCATTATGTGCTATTACATCCTACATTTGACTGAAAAGTAAATGAATTCAAAGTAGTTATATCAATGTTTAATTTAGTTGAGTTGACTCAATTCAGTGATGTACATCCTGCATTAGGTATCTGAGTTTAAATAACCTGTTTCTACTGTGTGGAACCAAAGATAATAAATTAGAAGTAATTTTATTACATCATGAAGTTATGTTGTTACGAAGTTATTACCAATTTTTTTTTAATGAACAATTATAGAAAATTGGCACAAAAAAAAAATTCAAAATAAATTTTGAAGTACAACCAGCAAGAGAGCAGTGATGTGTGAGCTGAATTTGGTGAAAGTACAGTCTGTTACAATAAAGTTATTAACAATTTTTCATAATAAAAATTCATAAAAATGTGCCAAAGCAATTACTTACAAAATGAATGTTGTAGTATAACCAGCAGGAGAGCAGTGATGTGTGAAGTGAATTTGGTGAGACTACAGTGTGTTACAGTAAAGTTATTAGTTTTGTTTCATAATAAATAATCATAAAACATATGCCAAAGCAATTGTTTTCAAAATGAATGTTGTAGTATAACCAACAGGAGAGCAGTGATGTGTGAAGTGATTTTGGTGAAAGTACAGTGTGTTACAGTAAAGTTATATATTTCTTTCATAATAAATAATCATAAAAAATATGCCAAGTAATTTATTCTCAAAATAAGTGTTGTAGTATAACCAGCAGGAGAGCACTGATGTGTGAAGTGATTTTGGTGAAAGTACAGTGTGTTACAGTAAAGTTATTAATTTTGTTTCATAATAAATAATCATAAAAAATATGCCAAAGCAATTATTTTCAAAATGAATGTTGTAGTATAACCAGCATAAGATCAGTGATGTGTGAAGTGATTTTGGTGAAAGTACAGTGTGTTACAGTAAAGTTATTAATTTTGTTTCATAATAAATAATACAAAATATGCCAAAGCAATTTTTTTCAAAATGAATGTTGTAGTATAACCAACAGGAGAGCAGTGATGTGTGAAGTGATTTTGGTGAAAGTACAGTGTGTTACAGTAAAGTTATTAATTTTGTTTCATAATAAATAACCATAAAAAATAGGCCAAATAATTTATTTTCAGAATAAGTGTTGTAGTATAACCAGCATAAGATCAGTGATGTGTGAAGTTATTTTGGTGAAAGTACAGTGTGTTACAGTACAGTTATTAACTTTGTTTCATAATAAATAATCATAAAAAATATGCCAAAGCAATTGTTTTCAAAAAGAATGTTGTAGTATAACCAGCATAAGATCAGTGATGTGTGAAGTGATTTTGGTGAAAGTACAGTGTGTTACAGTAAAGTTATTAATTATGTTTCATACATAAATAATCATAATAAAAATATACAAAATTGTTTTTCAAAATGAATGTTGTAGTATAACCAACAGGAGATCAGTGATGTGTGAAGTGATTTTGGTGAAAGTACAATGAGTTACAGTACAGTTATTAATTTTGTTTCATAATAAATAATCATAAAAAAGCAATTGTTTTCAAAATGAATGTTGTAGTATAACCAACAGGAGATCAGTGATGTGTGAAGTGATTTTGGTGAAAGTACAGTGATACACACTACGAATTAATTTATTTCATAATAAATAATCATAAAAATATGCCAAAGCAATTGTTTTCAAAATGAATGTTGTAGTATAACCAGCATAAGATTAGTGATGCGTGAAGTGATTTTGGTGAAAGTACAGTGTGTTACAGTACAGTTATTAACTTTCTTCATAATAAATAATCATAAAATATACGCCAAAGTTACAATTGTTTTCAAAGAATGTGTGTAGTATAACCAGCATAAGATCAGTGATGTGTGAAGTGATTTTGGTGAAATATAAATAATGTTACAGTAAAGTTATTAATTTTGTTTCATAATAATAATATAATCAAAAAAAATATGCCAAACAGTTATTTTTTTCAAAATGAATGTTGTAGTATAACCAACAGGAGATCAGTGATGTGTGAAGTGATTTTGGTGAAAGTACAGTGAGTCACAGTACAGTTATTAATTTTGTTTCATAATAAATAATCATAAAAATATGCCAAAGCAATTATTTTCAAAATGAATTGTACAGTATAACCAACAGGAGATCAGTGATGTGTGAAGTGATTTTGGTGAAAGTACAGTGAGTGGAAACTACAGTTATTAATTTTGTTTCATAATAAATAATCATAATATGCCAGAAATGAATGTTGTAGTATAACCAGCATAAGATTAGTGATTGAAGTTATATTTTACAGTGAAAGTACAGTGTGTTACAGTACAGTTATTAACTTTGTTTCATAATAAATAATCATAAAAATATGCCTTATTTTCAAAATTAATGTAGTATAACCAGCATAAGATCAGTGATGTGTGAAGTTATTTTGGTGAAAGTACAGTGTGTTACAGTAAAGTTATTTGTTTCATAATAGTGTTGTAAATAAATAATCATAAAAATATGCCAAAGCAATTGTTTTCAAAATGAATGTTGTAGTATAACCAGCATAAAATCAGTGATGTGTGAGGTGATTTTGGTGAAAGTACAGTGTGTTACAGTACAGTTATTAACTTTGTTTTATAATAAATAATCATACAAAATATGCCAAAGCAATTATTTTCAAAATGAATGTTGTAGTATAACCAGCATAAGATCAGTGATGTGTGAAGTGATTTTGGTGAAAGTACAGTTTGTTACAGTAAAGTTATTAATTTTGTTTCATAATAAATAATCATAAAAAATATGCCAAAGCAATTGTTTTCAAAATGAATGTTGTAGTATAACCAGCATAAAATCAGTGATGTGTGAGGTGATTTTGGTGAAAGTACAGTGTGTTACAGTACAGTTATTAACTTTGTTTTATAATAAATAATCATACAAAATATGCCAAAGCAATTATTTTCAAAATGAATGTTGTAGTATAACCAGCATAAGATCAGTGATGTGTGAAGTGATTTTGGTGAAAGTACAGTGTGTTACAGTAAAGTTATAAATTTTGTTTCATAATAAATAATCATAAAAAATATGCCAAAGCTATTATTTTC
The DNA here is from genome assembly GCA_027564155.1 of Gymnocypris eckloni scoliostomus. Classification (NCBI taxonomy): domain Eukaryota; kingdom Metazoa; phylum Chordata; class Actinopteri; order Cypriniformes; family Cyprinidae; genus Gymnocypris; species Gymnocypris eckloni. Next base: position 1,567,209 of record CM050413.1, on the reverse strand, counting down.
CAAATAAGTCTTGTAGTATAACCAGCAGGAGAGCACTGATGTGTGAAGTGATTTTGGTGAAAGTACAGTGTGTTACAGTAAAGTTATTAACTTTGTTTCATAATAAATAATCATAAAAAATGTGCCAAAGCAATTATTTTCAAAATGAATGTTGTAGTATAACCAACATAGGATCAGTGATGTGTGAAGTGAATTTGGTGAAAGTACAGTGTGTTACAGTAAAGTTATTACCTATTATGTCCAATAACAGTGAAGTTAATAACTATTTTTCATAATAAAGGTTCATAAAAAATGTGTAAAAGCAATTATTTTCAAAATGAGTGTTGTAGTATAACCAGCAGGAGAGCACTGATGTGTGAAGTGATTTTGGTGAAAGTACAGTTTGTTACAGTAAAGTTATTAATTTTGTTTCATAATAAATAATCATAAAAAATATGCCAAAGCAATTATTTTCAAAATGAATGTTGTAGTATAACCAGCATAAGATCAGTGATGTGTGAGGTGATTTTGGTGAAAGTACAGTTTGTTACAGTAAAGTTATTAATTTTGTTTCATAATAAATAATCATAAAAAATATGTTAAAGCAATTGTTTTCAAAATGAATGTTGTAGTATAACCAGCATAAGATCAGTGATGTGTGAAGTGATTTTGGTGAAAGTACAGTGTGTTACAGTAAAGTTATTAATTTGGTTTCATAATAAATAATCATAAAAAATATGCCAAAGCAATTATTTTCAAAATAAGTGTTGTAGTATAACCAGCAGGAGAGCACTGATGTGTGAAATGATTTTGGTGAAAGTACAGTTTGTTACAGTAAAGTTATTAATTTGGTTTCATAATAAATAATCATAAAAAATATGCCAAAGCAATTATTTTCAAAATAACTGTTGTAGTTTAACCAGCAGGAGAGCAGTGACGCGTGTACTAAATTTGGTGACACTACAATGGGTTACTGTGAAGGTATTGAGTATTTTATTAGTAACGTTTTTCGCGTTTCGCACTTTGCAGACGGTCCCTTAGGACTTGTCTCTCAGACGCCAGCGCATTAAGATCAATGTATTTTGCACGGAGCGGAGGAAAGCTTGTTTTGAGGAAAACACGCTTGTAGTTTGTTTACTACATCACTACGAATGAAAAGAGGTGTCATTTGTGCCGTAAAAACGTTTTGCCCGCGAGTTATTGATCCGGAAAAGTCGAATCTGTGAATATCTTGCCAACTTTACCGAACTAAACAAGTGTTCGTTGTCTAGAGCTGCAGGAACGCGCAACAAAGTAAACGGAGAGATGCAGATTTAATATTAAACATTTACCAATGGTTCTCAATTCCTCTTAAATATACACATATGATAACAAAGTTACGTGTATTTTTACATTAAGCATTACAACTAACATTTATGACGCACTTCAAACATGCCAAATTATAATGATCCATATTAACCTTATAAATGATTACACTTGGCTGTATACACCTGCATAATACAAGTAGGATATTTTAATCTAAACTAAAGTATTGCGAAACAGTTCATTTTATTTCATGTTTCTGCTTGCGTGTAAACTCTATTGTAGTGAAATGGGAAATATGAATTAATCAGATCCAGAGTAAAGACAGACAGAATTAACTACATATTTGAGTATATTGTTAATCTCAAATTTATATTATTATCGGTTATATTGTGTTACAGTGGAAACGGTCTCGTTCAGTGCAGTGTTTATATTATTATCGGTTATATTCAGTGTTACAGTGGAAACGGTCTCGTTCAGTGCAGTGTTTATATTATTATCGGTTATATTCAGTTACAGTGGAAACGGTCTCGTTCAGTGCAGTGTTGGTGGCTCTTAAAAGAGCCGTTGGGGTGTCGCTGCAGCGGCGGGTTTAAGCGCGCTCTCCGCGGATGCGGCGCGCCAGCTGGATGTCTTTGGGCATGATGGTGACTCTCTTGGCGTGGATGGCGCACAGGTTGGTGTCCTCAAACAGACCGACCAAATAAGCCTCGCTGGACTCCTGCAGGGCCATGACAGCGGAGCTCTGGAAGCGCAGGTCCGTCTTGAAATCCTGCGCGATTTCTCGCACCAAGCGCTGGAAAGGCAGTTTGCGGATCAGCAGCTCGGTGGACTTCTGATAACGGCGGATCTCTCGGAGAGCCACGGTCCCGGGCCTGTAACGGTGGGGCTTCTTGACGCCGCCGGTGGCTGGGGCGCTCTTCCGGGCGGCTTTAGTAGCGAGCTGCTTCCTCGGGGCTTTGCCGCCGGTGGATTTACGAGCCGTCTGCTTGGTTCTTGCCATCGCGAAGGTTTAACTTCTTTCTCCGTTCTCCGAGTGAGTAGAAAATACTGCTCTCTATTCTGCGCCTGCTTTTAAAGCATAAAATGACCACGAGCTGATGATGTCATGAAGGAGCTGAGGCTTTTGATTGGCTGATGTGTGACGTGTACGCATGACTGCTAGCCAATGACTGCACAGCTTCTGTTTTCAAACGAGGCTGTTTGTGTTCCCGCTCAAAATGCTTTGTTCATTCATTCATACAATTTTATTTCCAGAATCAAGGTATTTTAGCAAAACACACAATACTAACAGTACATGACATGAATTGGATGTAAATATCAAGTCATCATTAACTCATTTCAAATTATCTTTACATTAAATAATTTAAATTAATAATATGTTAAAGACTTATTATTAACATTTTATACATTTATAAATAGATCTTTTTATAACATTGAATAAAACATTTGGTCAGAAACTCTGAATTAGGTACATATTATGTTTGGTTGTACAACTTTTACTCATCAAACACACTAATACACCCTTTATAGATTTCACCAAAACATATTTTTTCCTTATTAAACCATTTATTTGATGTAACTATATTTTTCAGCTGTTTACAGTATTTACAGCTCCCCACAATATTAGTACAATTATGACATTTATTTTTTTCTATTTTGCAGTATAATCTATTATTATGAATAAACAGTATACTAATAAAAAAGCGCTCTCTTTTAGATGAGGTGTGTGATTGAATACGTTACATTATATTATGAATTGGATGACAAAAACAAGTCTTCACTCATTTCAAATTATCTTTACACGAGTTCATTTAAATTAATAGTTGCATACATTAAGAATAACCAACTTATGTGAAATGCAAAACATCAGTCAACTCCAACATTAATATTTATAACTTTTATTACACAAACTAATACACCTTTATAGTTATTTCCCAATAAGTTTTATTCCTTTTGAAACAATTCATTTGATCTAACTTATTCCACTAATTGATAGTAGTTACAGCTCCCCACATTATAAATATAATAACTTTGAATACGAATATTTTCCTTATTTGGGTTTGTATAATTAGTTTTTATGAATAGAAAAGTACACTAACAAGAAGCGCTCTCTGAGAGGTAGTGAGTGGCTCTGAAAAGAGCCTTTGTGTTGCAGAAGCAGACCGGGCTCCGGTTACTTGGCTTTGGCGGGTTTCTCGCTCTTCTTGGGCAGCAGCACGGCCTGGATGTTGGGCAGCACGCCGCCCTGAGCGATGGTTACTCGGCCCAGGAGTTTGTTCAGCTCCTCGTCGTTACGCACCGCCAGCTGCAGGTGACGGGGAATGATGCGGGTCTTCTTGTTGTCCCTCGCGGCGTTTCCAGCCAGCTCCAGGATCTCAGCGGTGAGATACTCGAGCACAGCCGCCAGATAGACGGGAGCACCGGCACCGACGCGATCTCCGTAGTTACCTTTGCGGAGAAGCCTGTGAACACGACCGACGGGGAACTGCAGCCCTGCCCTGGACGACCGAGTCTTGGCCTTCGCTCTCGCTTTGCCACCGGTTTTGCCTCTGCCACTCATTGTTGATTGATGAAATAACTGTTTGATTTACAGAAAGAAATAATAAAGTACTGAGTCCCGCTGTTCTGTGTTTAAAGCAGCGTGCCAGTCGCCCATTGGTTTAGAACCGTGTAAGATTTTAAACCAATCACTGAACTTCCCTCCAACACTCACCGCCAAAGCCACGCCTCCACAGCTGGAGGCCGATTGTGCTGCATTTAGACTAAACACCTGATATTAAATTATGCAAAAAAACATTAGTAAATATGTTACCCTGGATCACAAAAGCAGTCACAAGTCCTTTTTATAACTAAGATGTATACTTCTGAATAAATAGCTGAGAAAATAATATTTCCATTGATGTATGGTTTGTTATGATGTAACAATAT
>CM050413.1:1237200-1562897 GCA_027564155.1 Gymnocypris eckloni scoliostomus | reverse complement strand
CTTGCTTGGTTTGGTCATTGAAGTCTTTGTCTTGTCCTGGTTGACGTGAATGACCTCAAACTTTTTTTCCAATAAACGATCATGTCATGTTCAGTAACAATGGCATCGCTTGCTTGGAAGAATTCCTAGTGCTTGACAGGCTTGTTGTTAGCTGTCTTGAATCCATTCCGTTTCCATCCAGCTAAATGGCAGGTGAAGCATAGATGGGCATAGTTCGAGTTGGTACAGATGAGGAGTTCTTTGATGTTGTGGGATGCAGCCAGTTTAGGGTGATGAGGATGGCTGCTATTTCTGCATATTGGGATGAGCGAGGGCCTAAATTGAATTGTTGCGGTGGGCACGGGTCATTGTTGAGCCAGACCACACCCGCTCCAGCTTTTAAATTGCCCTTGCGATTGTAGGAGCAGTCATCGACATATGCTGAGGGCATCCCTTCACACACTCTCTCCTTGAAGCACCTGTGATTTGTCAGTTGAGGTTGTGATGGTTCTTGGTGCGATGTTAGCGTAGTCCTCGATGAACTGTCGCAAATAATTGCATACTCCCAGAAACTTCGTAGCTCAGAGATGTTAGTTGGTGTCTTTATGCTTTGGAGTGCTTGGGTACGGTTAAATTGTGGCTCCATGCCGTTTCTTCCGAAAAGCAGTCCGACATAGTTCACGTTGGTTTTGCACCATTGTCCTTTGTGAAGAGTGATTTTAGCTCCTGCTGTTGTCAGCTGGTTATGACGTGATCGATATCCTTGAGGTGGTCTTCCACACTTGAGCTTTTCATTAACACATCATCTACGTAGAAGAGGCTGACTCTGGTGTCAGGGCATGCTTTGCTAAGGAAAATGTTGAATTTTGCTGGTGAGTTGGCATAGCCGAAGGGGCACCGTGTGAAGGTGTATTGTCGATTGCCAAAGGTGAATGCCAGCTTATGTTGCTCATCAGGGTGGACAGGGATTGTCCAGAACCTGGAGACGACGTTCAGTGTGGACAAGATCGTGGGGCCTTTGATCTTTGGAATTTCTTGGTCCAACTGGGTCATAGGCCATCGTGACAATGGTACTTGCTGAATCAACTTGCGATAGTCGATGGTGGGCTGCCATTTGCCATTGGGTTTTAGGACTGGCCTTATAGGGGTAGAATATGTGCTGTTACAGGGCCGGATGACCCCCTTTTTCAGCATGAAGTCAACAATTTATTGCACTGGCTCATATGACGCTATTGGAATCTTGTACTGGCTCACAAATGTGGGTGGCGCATTTGGGTTTGTCGGGATGCACATAGGTGTGGATGTTGGTCAGTCCACAATTCAGGGAATCCTTTGCAAAGGAGTCCTTGCACTTGTGCAGAACCTCTTTGAGTCCTCGGCGATCCACTTCATTGTGGAGGGCATCCACCTCACTCAGGATCTGTTGAATTTGTGCATTGAACCCGGCGTAGGGTTCCTCTGCAGTTGCGTTGAACTTCAACCCCATTAACATAAATTCCATGTGACAGTATTAAATCTAAAGTATGATTTCGACAATGAGTAGGTCCTGACACGTGTCACACCCCGATAGAGTTCAGAATGTCTAAGAATGCTGATCCTAATGCATCTTTTTCATTATCAACGTGGATATTAAAATCACCAACTATTAAGACTTTATCTGCAGCCAGCACTAACTCTGAAATAAAATCACCAAATTCTTTAATAAAGTCTGTATGGTGCCCTGGGGGCCTGTATACAGTAGCCAGTACAAACATCACACAGGATTTATCATTAATACTTTTTTCTCTAGATAATGTTATATGAAGCACCATTACTTCAAAGGAGTTATACTTAAAGCCTGTCTTCTGAGAAATACTCAGAGTATTGCTATAAATTGTAGCAACACCTCCCCCTTTGCCTTTTGGATGCGGCTCATTTTTGTAACAGTAATCTTGGGGGGCAGACTCGTTTAAAATAATGTATTCATCTGTGTGGCGAGGGGGGCGTGGTTCAGCGAAGTCTGCAGCAGGAGAAAGACTCAGGAGACAGCGGTAAGTAAGTGGGTCAAGTGCAAAATGAGGATCACCTGTGTCTGATTGCAGTAATTGGCGTGAGAGATAAAAGCCGCCGTGGAACGGCAGTTCAGAGAGAGAGACGGAGTGAAGACTGGGCGCACGAGCTGTCAGAGAGAAACAGTCGGAACGAATGCAGAGAGTGATCGCGAGACAACGAGAGAGTTGATGTTTCCGGGTCGCAGAGTGCGCACCTGTGTGAGTTTATCTGCCTTAAATAAAATACCTGAGTCTTCACGAGCCAACCCTGTCCGCTTCCTTCCTTCCTACGAACTTTGCTACACTGGTTGCCGAAACCCGGGGAAGGAAGCCGGAACGCCGCTGCCATCATGTCCTCACCATCGGGATCGCCATTTGCGGATGTCATCCAGTCGCTCGCGGGACTCCACCAAGAACATCACAAAGCGCTGATGGACATGAGGGCAGACCAGGAGAGGAGATTCTGTGCCCTCGTCCAGAACCAGCGGGAGGACCGCGAGCTGTTCCGGAGCTGGATGGACCGGGAGGTTCGGGCCGGTGAGAATCCAACGGTCCCGGCCCCGCCCACCCACATGCCGGTACAGAAGATGGGGCCGCAGGATGACCCGGAGGCGTTCCTCGACCTGTTTGAAAAGACCGCGGCGGCATGTGGGTGGCCACAAACGGACTGTACAGTGCGCCTCATCCCCCTGCTAACCGGGGAGGCGCAGTTGGCGGCGCAGCAGCTGCCAGTCCAGAACCTCCTGGTCTACGACGACCTGAAACGAGCCATCCTCCAGCGGGTCGGCCGGAGCCCCGAGCAGCACCGCCAGCGCTTTCGTTCACTGGAGCTGGGGGAGAACGGCCGGCCCTTCGTGATGGCTCACCAGCTCCGGGACGCCTGCCGCAGATGGCTGTTGGCCGGGGAAGGCGGCGTCGACCATGTCATCGACCAGGTGGTGCTGGAGCAGTTTATTGCGCGGCTCCCAAGAGCGACCGCAGTGGGTCCAGTGCCACCGCCCGGCGTCGCTGGACCTGGCCATCCAACTCGCCGAGGACCAGATGGTGGCGTGCCATGGGGTTGGCGAAACCCTACCATCCGTCTCTCTCTCTTCCCTTCTGTGTCTCCCCTATTTTCCTTCCCAGGTCCCGTGCGGCGTGGTTCCCGAGCCCAGCCTCGATGGAGAGGAGGACCGGCACCGAGTCGGCGCGGCGGGAGAGCCCACGCCAGGGAGGCGGGGTCAGCCAGCCCCAGCTCGCGCTCATTCCCGTTCCTCCAGGGTCTCTCACGCCAATTCCTTGTCCCACTTCCCGCCACTAGGTGGCGGGAAGCCTGGGCCGGCCTGTTGGCGTTGGGACCCGGGCCACTTCATCGATCGGTGTCCAGTGATGGAGGTGGGGACACTGGTCCGGGTTCCGGACGCCCACAGGCTGCCCCGATCAAGCTGGCGGGTACCAAATACCTGTGAGTATTAGGGGGTACTTATTGAGCTTTGGTGGATTCAGGATGTAACCAGACCTCGATCCATCAAAGCCTAATTCAGCCCGAGGCATTGGATAAGAGCTGCATGGTTCGGTGAGGTGTGTACATGGGGATGTGGTGACATACCCAGTAGTGCTGTTAACCATCCAATTTCGGGGCAAAAGCATAAGGTGGAGGTGGCAGTTAACCCCGCCTCCGGCATCCGCTGATTTTGGGAACCAATTGGCCAGTGTTTAAAATTTTATTGGGAGTTTTGTGTGTGGATGCCTCCTGCGGAAAAGAGAAGCCGGAGGGAGGCGGCCGTGCGCGCGGGAGGCTGAGCCAGGACCCGCTGAGGCGGCACCAGGGGATCGGAGCGCGATCGAGAGGCTAATCCTCACGGAGCGTGATGATTTTCCCTGGAGCAGTCCCAGGACGAGTCGCTGAGAAACGCGTTCGACCAGGTCCGTTCCATTGACGGCCGGCCTCTCCAGTCCGCACGGCCCCTTCCTATCCTATTTTGCTATTTTAAAAGATAGGTTGTATCGAGTGACCCAGGATGCTCAGTCAAAACAAGATACAACCCAGTTGTTGGTACCCAAAAGCCGTCGGAAATGCTTTTCCAGGCGGCTCACTGTAATCCTATGGCAGGGCACCTGGGCAGGCGCAACACTAAACCGTTTAATGGCCCGGTTTTGGCCGGGCATTCACGAGAATGTACGCCGGTGGTGTGCGGCTTGTCGTTGAATGTCAGCTAGTGAATCCCCGGCCTCCCCAAAAGCGCCTTTACGCCCCTTCCGCTAATGCAGGTCCCCTTCGAAAATTGGTATGGACCTCATCGGGCCATTGGAGCGGTCAGCACGAGGGCATCGGTTTGCATTGGTTCTAGTGGATTATGCAACTCGATACCCGGAGGCAGTGGCGCTCCGCAACATTTCCGCAAGAGTGTAGTGGAGGCTCTGTTTAGTATGATCTCCCGGTGGGAATCCCGAAGAGATTCTCACCGATCAGGGCACGCGCGTTTATGTCACGAACCATTCGCGAACTTTATGAGTTATTGGGAATTAAATCGATTCGCACCAGCGTCTATCACCCACAAACGGACGGCCTGGTGGAACGGTTTAATCGTATGTTGAAAACAATGATTCGAAAGTTCGTTCACGAAGACGCCAAAAATTGGGACAAATGGCTGGAACCCCTTTTGTTCGCTGTGCGCGAGGTCCCGCAAGCCTCCACGGGTTTTCCCCTTCGAGCTACTGCACGCCGCCAGCCCCGCGGGGTTTTGGACGTCCTGAGGGAGACTTGGGAGGAGGGACCTTCAGAGAGTAAAAATGAAATTCAGCATGTGCTGGACCTGAGAACAAAACTCCACACGTTGGGGCAGCTCTCCATGGAGAATTTGTTACAGGCCCAGGACAAGCAAAGCCGGCTATACAATCGGGGCCAGATTACGCAATTTCACGCCGGAGATAAAGTACTTGTGTTACTCCCTACTCTAGCTCCAAATTACTCGCCAAGTGGCAAGGACCGTTTGAGGTCACACGGCAGGTAGGGGATCTCAATTATGAGGTGGTTCGAACGGATCGGAGCGGGCACGTCAGATTTATCACCTCAACCTCCTTAAAATGGAACGAGGTCGAGCCGGTGATGCTGGCGACGGTAGTAGGTAACGAGGAAGATCTCGGCCAGAGGCGAGCCTCAAAGTTCCATCACTCACTCTGGCCCGGAGGATCACCTCTCACCCTCCCAGCTCACCGATGTAGCCCGGTTGCAGAGAGAATTTGCGGACGTGTTCTCGCCCGGCCGGTCGAACCAACCTTATTCAACACCATATTGAGACCGAGCTGGCGTGGTAGCGCAGCCGGCCGTATCGTTTATCGGAGCACAAGAAAAAGGTGGTCCAGTCAGAATTAGAGGCGATGCTAGAGATGGGAGTAATAGAAGAGTCCCCGCAGTGACTGGGCGAGCCCGATCGTTTTGGTACCGAAAACAGGACGGCTCGGTCCGATTCTGCGTGGATTATCGCAGGTGAATGCGGTGTCGAATTCGACGCCTATCCAATGCCGCGGGTTGACGAGTTGCTTGATCGGCTGGGTACCGCTCGTTTTATTCGACACTGGACTTAACTAAAGGATATTGGCAGATCATGGACAAAATCCTCCGACCCTTATCGCCGCTGCCTACCTGGATGACATCATCATCTACAGTCAGGACTGGCAGCGGCACATGGTGCACCTGCGGGAGGTGCTGAGAGCGCTGAGGGAGCGGGACTAACGGCCAACCCAAAGAAGTGTGCGATTGGGCGGGTGGAGTGCGTTATCTGGGTTTCCACTTGGGTCACGGACAGGTGCGTCCCAAATTGATAAGGCAGCTATTGCGGCCTGCCCGAGACCAAGACCAAAAGGAGGTGAGGCAGTTCCTGGGGCTGGTGGGGTATTACAGGAGGTTTGTTCCTGACTATTCGGAGCTCACCAGCCCGCTGACTGACCTCACTAAAGGAGGTCCCAGATACGGTCCCGTGGGACGGAGCGGTGCCAGCAGGTTTTCACCCAGGTAAAGGCTGCTCTGTGTGGCGGGCCGCTATTACACTCTCCTGACTTTTCTCCCCTTCTTGCTGCAGACGGACGCCGCGTCGGACCGGGGCTGGGAGCTGTCCTGACCCAGGAGATAGGGGGTGAGGAGCGCCCGGTGCTGTACATCAGTCGGAAGCTCTCTAAGAGAGAGACGATGTACAGCACCATTGAGAAGGAGTGTTTGGCGATCCGGTGGGCGGTCCTCACCCTCCGCTATTATCTCCTGGGACGGGAATTCACCCTCTGTTCGGACCACGCCCCCTTGCAGTGGCTCCACCGCATGAAGGATACCAACGCGCGGATCACCCGTTGGTATCTGGCATTACAGCCCTTCAAATTTCAAGGTGATCCACAGGCCGGGGCGCAGATGACTGTAGCCGACTTCCTCTCCAGGAATGGGGGCTGCAGGCGGAGGGCTTCCGGCCTGAGTCGGGCGGTGGGGGTATGTGGCGAGGGGGGCGTGGTTCAGCGAAGTCTGCAGCGGGAGAAAGACTCAGGAGACAGCGGTAAGTAAGTGGGTCAAGTGCAAAATGAGGATCACCTGTGTCTGATTGCAGTAATTGGCGTGGAGACCGGATAAAAGCCGCCGTGGAACGGCAGTTCAGAGAGAGAGACGGAGTGAAGACTCGGGCGCACGAGCTGTCAGAGAGAAACAGTCGGAACGAATGCAGAGAGTGATCGCGGAGACGAACGAGAGAGTTGATGTTTCCGGGTGACGCAGAGTGCGCACCTGTGTGAGTTTATCTGCCTTAAATAAAAATACCTGAGTCTTCACGAGCCAACCCTGTCCGCTTCCTTCCTTCCTACGAACTTTGCTACAATCTGGTTTTAGCCAGGTTTCTGTCAAACAGAGCACATCTAGTTTATGATCAGTGATCATATCATTTACAAAAAGCGCTTTTGTAGAAAGGGACCTGATATTCAATAAGACAAGCTTTATCATTTGTTTTTCTATGTTATATACATTTTTAATTTGTTGAACATCGTTTAAGTTGTTACTCATAGACTGGTTTAGACGTTTTTTGTATTTTCTAGTTCGGGGAACAGACACAGTCTCTATAGTGTGATATCTAGCTGAAAGGGTGTCTATGTGCTGAGAATTAACTGACTTCTGTGACGTGTGGCGGCTAGCAGACAGTCGGTTTAGCCAGTCTGTCTGCTTCCTGACCTGGGCCCCAGTTAGTCAATTACGAACTCTAAGACTATGTGCCATATTTCTAGAGAGAAGAGCGGCACCACCCCAGGAGGGATGAAGACCATCTCTTTTCAACAGGTCAGGTCTGCCACCAAAAACTAGTCCAGTTGTCTATAAAACCTATGTTATTCTGCGGGCACCACTTAGACATCCAGCCATTGAGTGACAACAGTCTGCTATGAATCTCATCGCCCCGGTAAGCAGGGAGCGGGCCAAAGCATATTACGGTGTCTGACATCGTATTTGCAAGTTCACACACCTCTTTAACATTATTTTTAGAGATCTCCGACTGGCGAAGTCGAACATCATTAGTGCTGACGTGAATAACAATCTTACAGAATTTACGTTTAGCATTAGCCAGCACTTTTAAATTTGCCAAGATGTCAGGTGCTCTGGCTCCCGGTAAACAATGGACTATGGTGGCTGGTGTCTCTATTTTCACGTTCCGTACAATAGAGTCGCCAATAACTAGAGCACTTTCATCAGGTTTCTCAGTGGGTGCGTAAACCTGTTTAATGTTTTAATCGGAAAGGAAGAGCGGTGTTTTGACCCGCGACTATGCCGCCTCACTGTCACCCAATTGCCCTGCTGCACAGGCTTATCCGGAACCGAAAAATGTACAGGACTCCCTAAGCTAGTCGCATCCAAAGCCGTATCTACAGCCCTTACATTCTTACTATCCTCAACTAAAGTTTGGATGCGTGTCTCTAGTTCTAAAATCTTCTCTGTCAGCTTAACTATTTCCCTGCATTTATCACATGTGAATCCTTCATCCCCGACAGAGAGAGATAAACTATACATGTGGCAAACCGTGATTGATTAATTATTCCAACTTAACTTACCACTTACCACTGTTTACCCGTTGTTTGATGAACTTGAGAAAAATGGAGCGAGAGCGAAATGAAACGGAGCGATAAAAAAGAAGAAAACAGTAATAGACAGGAGTAGAAACACGACTGACAAGCTAACCGGCTAACAAATGCTAATGCGCTGCACTCGCGGTTTTAGATTAAAAGCGAACAATTAAATTTACGTGTGAAAAGGTTAAATCAAGTCTTCTAAAAGACACATTTGCTTTATAAGATGAACAGATTTTCATAAAGGCTTTTATTTACATACATATAAACCGTGATCAATTACATTACAAAAGTCTCAGTCTTAAACATTTGCCCATTCTGTGTATTTCTGTCTTTAAAATAGGGTAACTTTGTTACAAGGAAGCACAAGGAAGCTTGATTTCAAACTGAACTGAATCTACAAAAAAAGACAAGTACACAGTCAGTACTTAAATTATAAAACAAATGACCTCAATTTAGCTGAGGTATTTGAAATATGACAACACTGAATTTTTATAGGCAGTGATTTAAGAGCCATATATGTTGTTTATTTTGATAAATGGATGGCTTTGACCTGTAAGGTCTGTACAATGTAGTGATGCAGTTAGACAGACTAGGATATTTATATGTAAAAATCATACAAATATCCCATTCCGAAACATTTCTAGCATAAACTTACATTGTAAAGGAATTTAAAGATCCACCTTTGATTATTGAAAGACTTTCTGGTACATTTCACTTTCAGACAATATAATTTCCAGTAGCATTTTCAACTGTCAAGCGTGGATCTATTCTGAATGGTTGATAACCTTTCACAAAGTTTAATCCAGGAGTAAAGATAAATAATTTCTACTATAAAAGCACGGAGAGATCGCAATAGCACACACTCTGAGTGCGCACAAGCAATATTGGAGTGAAAGGACAGGCAGTTCATTTATATAAGTTAGTCCTATTAGAGAGCTTGCATCCAGTTATCTGCTATTACATGACTGTGTTCTCATGTTACTACAAAGCGTGCGCCACATTTGCGTTGAAATGATTAAAATTATGCGGAATACCTGCAATCCCGCGCAGATATTCAGATTCAGACGCTGTAACTGTCAGGAGGCGGATGCGTGTCAAACTCCCTGTCGGAGAGGAGAGAGCGAGATGCAGCGTGTATCGGTGTTTGTACGGTAGATACTGTGGAAAATGAGTAATGGAACCATGTCAGATATTTCTTTAACGGTATCAAAATATAGATAGTTATGATAACACTACCATGTACTTTGTTTCTCCAAACTTTTGACTGCAGTTACGCTGAGCTCCCACTCTGTCAGATCAGCTCTATACCTGCTGCAGCGGCAGCTTTTCCCAGTTCAGATATCAGGGCTTTTATTGGTCCGTTTACGATCGGATATCTTTATTGGCTACTGAAGTGCCGTCAAAGGTTTGAATATCAATTCAAATTGTGGGCGTACTCAGTAAAGAAAAATAATATAAATGTAACTAAGTAGATTATTTTGCTAAATTTGTACTTAAGTACAAGTAAAAGTACAGCATTAAAAATATACTCAAAAAAGTACAAGTACCCGAAAAAACTACTTAATTACAGTAACGTGAATAGTTGTAATCCGTTACCTCCACCACTGCTCATTGGTTGAGAAGTGTGATGACGCTCATCTCAAGCCAGTACTGATCAACATCAACACCCCTCCCAAACCCATGTTTTGTCTGTATGTGTATTCTGAAACTGACTTTCATAATAATAATTATAATAATAAAGTGTTTAAAATAATACAAATAGTAATAAAAGTGTTAATGCGCGATAAAATTATTTTCGGCGTTAATTAATTAATGCGTTAACGGGATAACGCATTAACTTTCCCAGCCTTAATATATATCTATATATACTTTTACTTACTTTACTTTTTAGTCATTTAGCAGACGCTTTTATCCAAAGCGACTTACGAATAAGAAAAAGTAACTAAAACTATAAGTTAAATGTCTATAAATTCAATATATACACATTTAAATTAAATAAAATGACAAATGCATACAACAACATTTCAAAACTAAACATTTAAATGAAAACTAAAAATAAAGCTAAAAACATTTAAAAAATATTAAAACAACAAAAGGTATGAGTATAAAAATGATTCTAACATGACACTAAGCCAAACACCCATATATATATATATATATATATATTAAGAGTTTGGTTCCAAAACGCTATAAATCCATTTGGATTAATTTGAGTAAAAATGTATTTTCTTTACCAAGAAAGTGGCAAGATGAAAACCACTATTTTCTGTTTCAAACTTTCACATAGCATCTTTAGGTTACAAAAAAATAAAAATCCAGATTTTGATTTTCAAAGATTTATTTTAAAAAAGGATAATTTTTTCCCAAAATGCAATAAATCCATTGAATCAAGATAAAAGTTATTTTTCATATTGAAACTGTTGAAAATACACAACAAAGTAAGTTGATAAACATCTGACAGCCTCTGAACTTGGTCAATACTACTCTTATATATAGGCACTTGACTAAAAATACATTCAATCATCTCTCCCAAAATGAATTCAACGGGTTATATTGTTAATGCGATAAATTAATTACAACAATAAAATTAAATTTCATTATGAACAAGAACATGAACAAGATTATCACATTAGATAACCACAGAAATTCCAAAATGGCATTTCCCTTAATTTCAACTTGCAAAAGTCCATTCATCTTTGCCACATTACATTCATTCAGTTGACTAGTGCTATATGCTGTATTAACAAAAACTTTAATGGCATTAATAAAAACACTTACTTTGTCATATTAAGAACACTGTAAAGAAGAAAGATTCACATATTATAGTATAAATTTTATATCACTTGTAGGCCTAAAATATATTTTTAAAGATTTTATTCAACCCATATCCCTGTTGAGCAAGGTCAGCACGAGTTATTGATAGGTAAAGGACAAGCTATCAATAGCTCACAGTGACCATGCTCAACAGGGCTATGGGTTGAATAAAACCTTTAAAAAATATTTTAGGCCTACAGAATCACTGAACAATCGCAGCCTTTGAGTGCGGTGAACAACACTACTCAACTGTTGGCGTAAACAGTGGTCCAGAGCTGAAGCAGTCATGTTGCTACCTTTTCTATTCTCATGCTCCATCCATGTGTACAGCTGAACATCATCCACTGCTTGCTTACTGCCCTTTCCATGGTGAATAACAACACCAAAGACATACAAATGCAGCTGTCTGGAATAGTATGCCTGACCAATGGGGGTTCTAGGAGTGTCAAATTCTGCATCATGTCAAAGCAAAGAGTCACTGAATCATGATCTACCTTCCCAGCAAATCATAGAACACCCGTGCTCGTCTCCTGTGTAAAATGTAGGATGCGGACTCACTGCGTTTCTCTTCTTCAGTTAAGCTGAGGTCTTTAACTCTCAGTTGAAACCTGGTACATGAAGAACAGGCATCTGTGGCAGGATGCCCAAATCCAAGGTTGAAGTGCTGTTGAAAAACAGTATAATACAGGGAGTAGCTGACTAAATCACGATTTTGCTGGTCAAATAGCTCGTGCATTCTCTTCACACTGAGGTCACTGGGTAGGTATTTCCGGCCAGGTGCTCCCCTTCTTCCATAATGGCTAGCCCTACACGTAAACGTTTGGATGTGATCCATCACGACCTGCTTCTTGGCCTCATTTTCAGCCACCTTACGAGCACCACCCGTGTTCTGTTCTGGCTGTAGCATTGAGTGCATAATACTTTGCCACTCAAGACACACGATCTTTGCTGATACCTGCAATGACAAAAAAATAAGTAAAAATATTTTTGTTTGTATGTATGTATGTGTGTATGTATGTATGTATTTATTTTGTATTCATCTACCTATTTATTCATTCATTCATTATCTGCTTCATTCATTGCTTCATTTAAATACTTCATATTTTAACAAGCAAACAAACTAGCAACAAACATTAAAGATTCATTAGAAAAGCTTATGTCTCATCTTGCAGGGCTGATGGCCAGCATAGGCGTATGCCTACATCTTCACAATAATGATACTATGATGATAACTAAGTGCAGGATGTGATATAGTAGGCTAAGCTTCTATTGATAATTTTCAGTGATGGGCGCATGCGGAGGGAACGCCCCCTTTCGCTGCATCACTATAGCGAAAACTATCAATAAGCTGAAATCAAAGCACACCAGTGTAGTGGTGCCTCATTCACTGCATGATATAGCCTATATATCAGGCTACATTGAAAAGCCAATGATGTGGTTGTTTTTTAATTAAGCTGTCGTTAGCCTAGGCTAAATATAATCACATCAACATAGTGTCATTTAATGATGCACACGTCTAAAGAGCAGGCCGTATGAAAAGTATAATTAATAAATAAAAAATAAACTCACCCAATACGCAGCAAAAGGTGGCCTTGCAGACAGGAATCTTTGTCGGATGATCTTCAGTCAGCAAATGGTATTCGTTTGTGACCTCCCTATTCTTCTGCATATCGCTGTTGTCAACCTTGGGACGTCGCCGCTGAACTTTTTGGATGGCGATCAGCTGCAAAATGGCTTGGTCCTGCTCTGTTTTCGTCGACTTCGAGTAAAACAATTGAAAGTTTCTCTAAAGATCCCCTGAAGTCAATGTGTCAGCGTGACAGAGGTTTGATGCTGTCGTGTGAGAACAAGCAACAGCCGGCATTTTCCTCCTCCCGAGTGCCTCATTTTCTTAATCTCCTCACGTAAATGATTAGATTTCGATGGCTTACGTTTCTTCCCCACCGCAGAAACCCCCACAGGTTCATCAATGCCATCAAAATTATTCATTTTTTGTTTGTTTGTTTGTTGATCACAAAGTAGGTTGGATGAGGAAAACTAGGATGCGGGTTTTTTCAAAGCGCCGCCGTTACTGTTTACAGTGGGTGGAATGGTGCGCTGTGATTGGCTGAGCTGATATATCGCATTCTGCAGAGAAGGGAGACTGGCGTTTGTCACGGTTTGGAAAAAAAGGGAGAAAACATGACAGAATAACACGACAGATATCGCATTTTGTGTAAATTAATTTCAATACCGACTAGATACAATACTGATTTTAGCGAGAACTCTTTTTTTTTTTTAAATGGCGTTTATCGTGTTTTGGAACCAAACTCCTCATATGTTATTTCATTTCCATGTAGTATGTTGAAATAACATTACTAAAATAAATACAATTTATTAAAACTAAAACTAAAGAAAATACCTATAAAGACATAATAAATTCATACATAATTTATCTAAAATTAAAATAGATAACAAATCAAACGGCAGTAGTTTATCAGTAATCCTAAAAAAAGAACACTGCCAAATACACATACTAACAAACAACAACTTCCATACACATAGTAATAATTGGTTATATGGACTAAAACAGAAGTGAAACAAGCAGTAAGAAAGAGAATAAATAAAAGCGATACTTATATCCTTTGCCGTGTCCCTGCCGGTGGAGTCGATACGGTAGCTTTACACTCTTGGTCTTCTCACGAGGAGGGCTTCACTAGCGGCTGCCGCGACGGCTGCCGGTAAACTAAGATTTTTATACCCATCTAACAAAATACTACTCCAATTCAGCTGAACACAATTTCCTGTTAATCACAATAAACGGCCAAGCAAGCGCCCGACACTGACAAGAGACGCGATACAGTACGAGACCAAACGCGATTTCAGCACGTCTCCACACAATAAACAAAACAAGCGTTTCCTAGCAACAACAACAACTGCGCTAAACACCAATGAGACAAGTAAATACACTTACTAGTTGTTTTAACTTCCGCTGATAGACTGCTTCTCTCAAAGAGTTACTTTACACTTCTATCTTCTGCTGGCGCTTAAACACAATTTCCTGTTAATCACAATAAACGGCCAAGCAAGCGCCTGACAAGGGACGCGATACAGTACGAGACCAAACGCGATTTCAGCAAGTCTCCACACAATAAACAAAATAAGCGTTTCCTAGCAACAACAACAACAACAACTGCGCTAAACACTAATGAGACAAGTAATATATATATTTCTATTTTTGCTGTTTATACACATTTTCAACTAAAATAAAACCATAAGATATAATGTAACATTGTTGTAGAACATTTTTGTGTAATGCCTATAGGCCTTTTCACACTGAATGCGAAAATTTGGTGCAAATGTTCGCGTAATGACACTGTTTAATCTAAACAATAGATCCCTATGGGGCTATTCACGCCAGGCGCAATCGTTCACGGTGCGAAAAAGTGGGGATTTTTCCCGTCCTGTTTGACTATTTTTTCCCGTCGCTCTGCGATGAAATTGCCGCCAGTTAGATTTGAGCTGTAGCACAAAATGATGAGAGTGGTGGTGCTGTTTGAAACCAGTGAAAACAAACACAGAAGAAGAGTATTCCAAGAGAGAAGAGATCTTTGTTATCGTTGGTATCTGAGAACAGATTTATTCTCACATGTTCTTTATATAATTTATATTAATTGAGTGTTGAGTCAGAGCCCGTTCACTCTCTAGAGTTTCCATATTAAAGAAAAATTGAGTGAAACATTTTTCTACACATGAAATATGAAAGCAAATATTTATATTTTCTGTATGTGTTTTGTATGCAGCTCATGGTATTTTTTTAAATCCTTTAATGCCAATATAGGATGTTGATGACAAAGTAGTGTAGCATTATTAAACATACAGAGTGCATGTTTGTCTATCATAGAGTCAAAATCAACTATGAACCACAATCAGAAGTTATTACAAGCGCTTGATGATGGTTTAAAGTGGGTTCTAAGCAAATACATGAATAAATATAGCTGCAAGCAGCAATCATCAGGGTTCAAGCATCTAAAGACTTTTAAGATGTTATTCTTTTAGGGTATAGCTGACAGTGAAAAACATTGAAAATGAACAACAGACACACAGAAATTAAATGTTTAAACTGTCATATTAATAATTAGTAAGCATGCTTGCACACACTATGTTATGAATGTCTTATAAAATGACTGTTTATAGTTGTCCAAATGCAAATGTTCAACAGGTTTTTTTTTTTAATTATTGACCTAGAGAGTCTAGAGAATAGTACTGCATTGATTTGATTGATTTTGAGTTAACTCAGGGCTAGTTCACAAAAGTAGTTTTTTTTTTATATAATCTCAAATTTGATTGACCGCAGTGATCCTGGATGCAAAGTTGTTCAGAATGAGGAAATCTATCATATGATATGAAGATATAGTGTATAAGTGAATATTATGAACATTTTATTGCAATTTGAGGTCATTTACTATTGCAATACTGTTTTGAGGTGTTTTCCACTGTTGTAGCACCACCTATGGTCCAATCTTCATGAAACGTTGCATGCTTGTTAAGAGTCATCTGACACGTTTTCACCTAGTTTTGTAAACTTTTGAGTTTTGTTTAGGTTTTATAGGCTTTTGGGTATTTGTAGCCACTCCTCTTTTCTAAATGACCTGTTATAGATAACCAAGAACAAAATTCAACAATTTTCTTTGATAATTATTGATCTAGAGAGTCCAGAGTTATTACTGCAGAGGTTTGATCGAGATTGAGCGAAAAACCAGAGACTAGTTTGCAAAAGTAGTTTTTTAACATATTTGTGAATAATTAATGAACGATTTGACTAATGACAGCATTAGTCCCAGAGGAAAAGTTGTTCAGAATGAGGAGATATATCATATGATATGAAGATCTAGTGTTTGTGTGAATATATGAACATGTTCTACAATTTGAGGTTATTTTATGCTGAAATATTGTGTTTTTGAGGCCTTTTTAACTATTATAGCGCCACTTATGATAAAATCTCAATGAAACTTTGGATGCTTGATAAGAGTCATCTGAAACATGTTTTCACCCAGTTTCGTAAAGTTTCAAGTTTTTCTTTAGGTTTTATAGGCCTTTGGTTATATGTGGCCAGGACCTCTTTTTAAATGAGCTAATTATAGCTAACCGAAGGACACAACTCAATATTTTTTCGATAATTATTGATTTAGATAGTCCAGAGAATATTACTGCAGTGGTTTGATCAAGATTGAGCGAAAAGCCAGAGACTAGTTCGCAAAAGTAGTTTTTTCACATATTTGTGAGTATTTAATTAACAATTTGATTGACAGCATTAGTCTCAGAGGCAAAGTTACTCAGAATGAGGAGATCTGTTAAATGATATGAAGACATAGTGTATTATGTGAAATATGAACATGCTCAACAATTTGAGGTTATTTTATGCTGAAATATTGTGTTTTTGAGGCCTTTTTAACTATTATAGCGCCACTTATGATAAAATCTCAATGAAACTTTGGATGCTTGATAAGAGTCATCTGAAACATGTTTTCACAACAGTTTCGTAAAGTTTCAGTAGGTTTTCTTTAGGTTTTATAGGCCTTTGGTTATATGTGGCCAGGACCTCTTTTTAAATGAGCTAATTATAGCTAACCGAAGGACACAACTCAATATTTTTTCGATAATTATTGATTTAGATAGTCCAGAGAATATTACTGCAGTGGTTTGATCAAGATTGAGCGAAAAGCCAGAGACTAGTTCGCAAAAGTAGTTTTTTCACATATTTGTGAGTATTTAATTAACAATTTGATTGACAGCATTAGTCTCAGAGGCAAAGTTACTCAGAATGAGGAGATCTGTTAAATGATATGAAGACATAGTGTATTATGTGAAATATGAACATGCTCAACAATTTGAGGTCATTTGCTATACAAATATATTGTTTTGAATGCTCTTTTTACTGTTATAAGCGCCACCTATGGTCTTATCTCCATGAAACTTTGCATGGCTGTTAAAGGTCATCGGACAAATTTTTTCAACAACTTTCGAGAGTAGTTCAAGTAGGTTTTAAACATATTTCTGAATAATTAATGAGCGATTTGATTAACAGCAATGGTTCTTGAAGCAAAGTTGCTCATTAGGAGGAGACCTATTGAGGGATTTACATTTTTCTAACTCATAGTAGTTATATTATACTATGAATATAATCAATATGTGATGATTTTTATGGGATTGTTTATTAAAGTTTAATTACAGTGCTTGCTGGGAGTATAATGCTATGAGCTGTAACTGATGTGTTTTTTGGTACATTGTGGAATTGGGTGTGTGTGTGTAAGTAGCCTTGTGTGCAGAGAAAAACCACAGAGGGGCAGTTTGAAGAAGCTACAAGCACATAGAAAACAAAGAAGTACACACTGTGAGAACATTCTGTACCAAGGTGAAGTGGGAAAAATACCCCCACACACATACATAACAGTTGAGTGTTTGGTATCAGTTGATAAGGGAGCAGAAACTGAAGGGGGGAGAGAGTCACATGTTGTTTTGCAGGACCCAAGGGAACAAAGGGAGGAGAATGTTGGTTGGAGGAGCGTTGGACGGTTCTGGCGGCCAACGAGAAGATGACACACGTCGACACATATCTATAAATTCTCTGTGAAATGTTTTCCTGGGGTTGCTTCTTTGTAAGACTCTTGTCTGAGAAACAACCCAGCTGAATTTTGATGACTTCTGATTAATAAACTTCAATACCTTTTGACATGAGCAAGCCTTCCTTCGATTTTTGATCACGCAGGACGATTTGAAGTCCAACAATTTGGTGACCCGGCGTGATCGAAGAACAAGGCTGTAAACCTAAGGCCGTTGAGGGCCAATTCCGGGACGGAACGATTTGAGTTCAACACACGGTGCCGAATAAAAAGGTAAGCAGAAACCTGTTAAATCAAATTCTGCAATTGGACATTCTAAATTTATGTGTTGAATTTGAATTGTATTCTGTTCCATTTAAAGAAAATAAAAACAAGTGTTGATATATATTGATCAGAAATTATTGTAAGTACCGAGGTAACCAGTCCACCCGGTCAAGAACTGAGGGTAACCAGTCCACCCAGTCATTATTGTAAGTACCGAGGGTAACCAGTCCACCGGTCAAGAACTGAGGGTAACCAGTCCACCCAGTCATTATTGTAAGTACCGAGGGTAACCAGTCCACCGGTCAAGAACTGAGGGGTAACCAGTCCACCCAGTCATTATTGTGAGTACCGAGGGTAACCAGTCCACCGGTCAAGAACTGAGGGTAACCAGTCCACCCAGTCATTATTGTGAGTACCGAGGGTAACCAGTCCACCGGTCAAGAACTGAGGGTAACCAGTCCACCCAGTCATTATTGTGAGTATCGAGGGTAACCAGTCCACCGGTCAAGAACTGAGGGGTAACCAGTCCACCCAGTCATTATTGTAGTCCACCGGTCATTTATTGTATAGAGTGTTAAGACTGTAAACAATTGTATACATTTGACATATGAAATTGCTGTATAAATTACTGTAGTCGTTTTATCCGCAGTGTTGGGTTATTATTTTGCATCTGTTGAATGAAATGTTGTTTTGTGATTTGTTGATAAAAGATAAAACTGTTTGATTGTACATTTAAAGAAAAAGGGAACAAGACCTATTTGTGTCTTTCTCGCTTGAGCTGTGTGTCTGTGAGAGGCAGAGAGAGTAAAAAAGGAGGGGGCTTTTTGACTGTGTGAGTGAGTGCATTTATTCCTATGTAATCATTTCTTTCTGTTGCTAATTCTTTCTGTTTTACTTAATCATTTTTGAGAAGACTGAAGGGTTTTATAATCCTACAGCAGTTGGTGAATCTAGAGTGTCAGATTATTAAAGTGCATTGTGTGTATTATTAAAAATGTCTGAATTTGAACGTGAGTGTGAAGAATACGGGTGCCCACCTGTCACAAAGCAATGGGGAAACGTAATTGATATATTGATGGCTCAAACTGAGCCTAAAAATCAGAAAAAAGAGGGAAGAATGTGGGAAAAATAAATGGAGTCAGATATGTATTGAAAACGGATGGGATAATCCCGACAAAATGTTGGTGTTATTAGCACCAAAATTAGAGCTATGGAGAATAAAATTTGTTAAGAACTATATAAGAGTTGAAAAAACTAGAATATACTATGAAATTGGCTTCGTCGGCTATTTGGACATTATCCAAGTTGCCGACGTTGTGATCCAAATTGTGAAAATGAATTATTGATAAAGAAAAAGATAAAAACTGATTGATTTTTCATTCCCAAACAGAGATCAAAACTTGTTGGTATTTTTTCCTTTGTCAGTGTTTGTATGAGAGTGAGAGAGAGAAAGGGGGCCCCACTGTGTGTGCGCAAGAGAAAATGAGCTCACTGAGATTGTGTGTGTGTGTGTGTGCGAGCGAGCAAGTGTGTGAGCGAATGTGTGTGGGAGTAAAACACTGCTGGCAGTGAAGGTCAGATACAGGAGAGAGAGAGAAAAGGAGCAGAAAGTATAAGTAATCATTTTTCTTCTGCCTCATTCAAAGCAGAGTAAAATGTACAAAGTTTATGAATATTATGGTAATCCAATGAATGGAGCAATGAGAAAGATTAATTATAAACTAGAAAACACATTGGTATTATTTTAAAATATTTGAGAAAGTCTAAATTCTATAAAAAGTGATAAGTCCTCCGCCCAGAAAAAATCCAAGTGGAAATCAGGGGTCGGATGCTTTTAGTGATCCTCGTCTGATGAGCCTGGTGAAGATTAACAATTAATTAAAGGGCTGGGATTAGAGAGGTAAATCACTGAAGGAAACAACAATAATAATAATAATAGGGGAACATTTGATGTGGCAATGTGTAAAGAAATAGAGGTCTTGATAAAAAATTACAAGACCAATTACACCTCCAAAATGAGAAAAGGGGTAAATAGTCCAACCAAGAAGAAGAATATAGAACTGAGGTCAGGTTGTGGACCAGAATTGCACTTACTGCAACCGCCTTGAGTTCCACTAAGAGGGGTGGGGGAGAACATGTGAAGGCAGAGAAGTAAGAAGAAAAAAACACACTCACACAGCCATGAGGGAGGGGCTGGAGCAACCAAGAGCGAGGCTGAGATTATCCACAACGCTGTCACAGCCAAGACAGAAAGAGAGAAAGAGAGAGAACTGTCCACAAGGAGGAGCCAAGGAGAGCGGAAAGTGAAGATGGGGGAAGGGAAGGTCTCAGAATAGTAATTAAAGGCACTATGAATGTAGACGGGGAAGTTACATTCCCCATAGCAGAAAGAACAAGAGATAGAGAAGACAAAAAATCAATTGCTCAAGTTGCAATTAGACTTAGCCAGAGCTAGTGGTTCAAAGAAAACCAAGCAGTATCTCAGCAGTCTGTGAACGACCCACCTACCCCTTTCAGTTATTTCCCCATATTTTGGGTATGACCAGGGGTCAACATACCAAACACCATGGTCACGGATGGGTGATTGGGGAGGAGATAGAGTCCAGAGGGGTGGAAATATGGGATTTAGAGGTAGCAGAGGTAGAACACAGCAAGGAGGGGGATGTTTTGTATGTGGCAGCAGTGAACACTGGATAGCAGATTGCCCCTCACAGCAAAGGGAAGGCCAATTCACAGGGCCACCTGCAGGGGGATGGGGTCCTCGCAGAGGTGGACCTGGTGGTCGTGGCAGGAGACCATACACCTCACGATACCCGGGGCAACAGCACCCGTCTCCAGCCAACCTACAGGCGCCTATGCACCCAACATGGGGCCCGGAGGAGGCGCGGGGACTGTTGAAGGCCCACAGAGAACTACCATGAGGGGAATGGCTGAACCCCTCATGGAAATAGTGGTTGACAACAAACCACTAAGGGCTCTGGTGAATACTGGAACTACATACTCCACTGTAACAAGAGGCACAATCACAGACAAAGATCTAAGTGATAAAACAGTGAGTCATGGGTTTCTCTGGTGGGTTAGAACATTGGCAAAAAAAAAAAAAAAAAAATTAACCGTCCAGGTTGTGAATCAAAGCCTGACACACTCATTTCTATACTCCTCGAATGCTCCTGTACCTCTGTTTGGAAGGGATTTACTTATTAAATTAGGGGCCAGCATTTTATGTTCAACACAAGGGGTAATAGTGACTTTTCCAGATGGCACACAGGTTGATTGCTCACAGACTGCTCCAACAGGTTGCAGACAGAATGTTCTGTTAGGAGGGCCATTAAAGGAGGCAGCTGACATTTATTGGGTAGAATTAGACATTTCCCCATCCCTAATGAGTGTAGTGGTAAGTCATATTTAGCATTCACCTACAGAGGCCGCCAGTACTCTTATAACAGATTGCCACAAGGCTTCATCCTGTCACCAGGGATTTTTAATCAAATACTAAAAAACAATTGACAAAATGCACATTTCAGACTATGTCTTGATAATGTATGTTGATGACCTGTTGCTCGCTGCCACAACAAATGAAGAGTGCCTACGGGCAACTAACTTAATATTGCAACTGCTATATGCTTCAGGATTTAAGGTTAGCAGAGAAAAATTGCAAGTCAGCAGGCCATCAGTTACATTTATGGGAAGGTTAATCACAGCTCATTCCATCATGTCATTTGTAAATACGGCAGCTTTCACCTTTTCACCTCTGTGACAACGAAAATTGGCTAAAATCTGTGCACAGACCAAATTGACGTGGTTATCTGTCCTTCCATTGATATTAATGTTTGTACGTTCCTCTGTTAACAGGATTTCTGGCTTTCACCCTTTGAGTTGCTTACAGGTCGTTCTTTCCCTGGACCTTCAACACCACTGAGACCTGATCACATCTCTCCTTTATCACACTGTGTTTATTTTGATAAACTAACTACTCTGATTAAACAATTTTCCCAGCAGGTCACTCCAGACACTGAACCAGAACCGATTCCCCAACCAACCGAGTGGGTCAGACTAAAAAAGTTCAGGAGAAAATGGAATGAAGCACGATGGTCAGAGCCATTAAAAGTCACCTCCAGGACCTCACACTGTGTCCGCCTAGCAGGAAAAGGCGACACCTGGTATCATTTGTCTGCTTGTACTCCGTGTGACCCCCCTAACAGGTCTCTAACACAGACTGCAGTGGACCTGAAGACTCAGGTCCAAGAGAGGGAGGGTGAGGAGCTGCCAGGTGAGGGTGAGCTGCTGCCATACCCAATACCAGAAATACTACACAGGAAAGGTGATATTTTTTCAAGCCCACAACTAGAACCTTTGGCACATTGTGTGAGTGCAGATTGTGCATATGGTGCAGGCATTGCAGTGACATTCAAAGACAAGTATGGGGTGGAGAAAGTGAGACAGCAAAACAAAAAACCTGGTGAATGTGCAGTCACACATGAGGAACACGGCAGAACAATTTTTCATTTAATCACAAAAAGAAAGTGTACTGATCTCCCCACATATGAAGATTTCACTAACAGTTTGAAACATATGAGAGATTGGTGTGTCAAACAAAGAGTGAAAAGTGTTTCTGTACCCCGGCTGGGGTGTGGTCTGGACAAACTAGACTTCCAAAGAGTACAGAATATTTTGAGTAAAGTCTTTACAGGAGTTGATATTGTCATAACCATATATTCACTGTAGAATCGTATAAGGATAGGTAGGTAGTCTTAAACTACATATGTGTATTTGATGTGTTAAAATTCTTGATTTTTCTTTTGATTGTTTTTCCTTATTAATAACAATGTTGTGTTTGAAGAGAATGCTGAGGGACAGGCCGGGAAAACTGGCCATGTATGGGTTTCCTCCTCATCATCTCCATCACTATCGTAGGTATTATTTTAGGCATAGAAAAATTACAGCAAGACTCAAACGTAACCAGGCCTAAGAGATCACTAGAGAGGGACGCGTGTCTGAAAAAGTATGGGGGCATAGAACTAAATTATACCAAAGGGTCAACCACATCGTTCACATTTGATCTATGCAGTGTTATCAAATGTGGAGGACGGAATAGCTCATGGAGAGGGTATGATGTTTATCTGTGTCAACTGGGATACCCAGGAAATCAGAGGTGGTGTCCTACATGGGACCACGTGCTACAGGCAACAAATAGGGATTTTCAAGGTTCCACAGATAAAGTGACCAGTGGTTGGAAAGAGCTTTAGGAAAATGGAAGGCTTTAATACTATCTATCCTGGTCTCAATAGCAGTATTTGTGGCCATACTAGTCACCTGTGGATGTTGCTGCATTCCCTGTATTAGGTCATTATGTAATCGCAATAGTGGCAGCAATAGAGAAAAAGACACCTCACTCCCGCCTTACAGTATGCCACTGCTATCAGTAGACCAGAACCACGAGTGTGGCGATGATGAAGAGGAAAATGATGAGTGACCTCTTTCAGAGGTCAAGAGAGGGATTGAGGGATTTACATTTTCTAACTCATAGTAGTTATATTATACTATGAATATAATCAATATGTGATGATTTTATGGGATTGTTTATTAAAGTTTAATTACAGTGCTTGCTGGGAGTATAATGCTATGAGCTGTAACTGATGTGTTTTTGGTACATTGTGGAATTGGGTGTGTGTGTGTAAGTAGCCTTGTGTGCAGAGAAAACCACAGAGGGCAGTTTGAAGAAGCTACAAGCACATAGAAAACAAAAGTACACACTGTGAGAACATTCTGTACCAAGGTGAAGTGGGAAAAATACCACACACATACATAACAGTTGAGTGTTTGGTATCAGTTGATAAGGAGCAGAAACTGAAGGGGAGAGTCACATGTTGTTTTGCAGGACCCAAGGGAACAAAGGGAGGAGAATGTTGGTTGGAGGAGGCGTTGGGCCGGTTCTGGCAACGAGAAGATGACACATATCGACACATATCTATAAATTCTCTGTGAAATGTTTTCCTGGGGTTGCTTCTTTGTAAGACTCTTGTCTGAGAAACAACCCAGCTGAATTTTGATGACTTCTGATTAATAAACTTCAATACCTTTTTGACATGAGCAAGCCTTCCTTCGATTTTTGATCACGAGGACGATTTGAAGTCCAACAATTATCAAATGATATCCATATTGTGTGGATATGTTAAACGAAACGTAATTTTAAATAAATAAAAATTCGTTAGCGCCAACTAGTGGCCGATTTCTTTCAGAATTCTTACAGACATTTAGAGCCATGAGTTGAACATGCCCACGAGTTTCTTTCTGATTGACCTCCATTAACGTTGTCTAATAGGTGTTTCAATTTGTTTTGCCAATGACGGCCATGTTTTTTAGATACGCAAATATCCTTATAGCTCTTTTGTGCCACTTTCAACAAAAACACTGCATACCAAATTTCAAGTCGATCGGACCAACGGTTTACTCGTTACAGTTTTTCCAATCTTTTAGCGCCACCAAGTGGCAAATCTGCACATTGTTTTTATTTGACCGTGTAATGACAGCAACCTACACATCATCAGCAGTATTTAAAAGTATCAGTGTTTTCTTTTAGTAATAGCTCCAAATTACTGAATGTAATATCAGACTAACTGAAAAGGTGGTAACACTTTATTTTGATGGTCTGTTACGTGCCTGATGTTAAAAGGGATGATACCGTAACATTTATGTGAGACAACTGTTACTGGGTGTGGTGCAGATCAAAGAAGATACCGAAGTGATTTTTCATTCACAAAAGTCTTTACTGGTTGCGTTGAGGAAAAATATAAATAGTTACAAAAGCGAGAAAATATATAAATTCAGCACGACAAAAGAAGTAGGAGTGTCACCCAAATTAAAGAAATGAACAAAACAAAACAATCCTTATACTAACCTCTAAACTGACTAACAAAAAGAAATATGAAAATAAAACCGAAATCTTCGGCGTATACGACGCCTAACTAAACTCATATAATCAACAAACAAAAGTACAAGGGCGGCGTCACACTCAAACCTAATCTAACAAAGTATAAACTAACCCGATGCATCAACATACACTTTACTTTGAACTTGACATAGTAAGACTGAAACTCCAATACGGGCATCAGCGTTATCTTCAACACAGAATTCGATACAAGTCAATAGACAAGGAACAGATCTATAAATAGATCATATCGCACAACACAAAGCATGACTCGTGAGACAAGATACATTAAGCATCGGTAGACTATTGGTGTCGAACACAAACTGCTGATCGTGTTGGAGCACAGGGTATGCTGGCAAGGCGCACACACACACAATCAACTCGCGTCCTCAAATTGGCAGACATCATGACGTCAGAATGATGATTGGCAGTCGAGTCAGCCAATAAACACCGACCTAGAAGCGGAGCAAAAAGGAACACGCTTCCAATGCACTGATACGTTTTATTTATTGATATGGAACACAGTGAAAACTAAACAGAAACAAAGAAACCACGTGTTGTGTTTTACACACAACATTACGAAGGACATCAAATAAAAAATACAAAATACAAAACCTTGACAGTTTAACCATGTTTACCTGGTAACCAGCAGTAGAATGGTCGGTCAGGAGCACTAACTTGTGTATCTGAATTCACATTTCGCCATTTAGTTTGCGCAAACACTTCCAGGTTAAATTAATCAGGAAGGGTGACAATTCAATTTAGACAAATTAAGTACTACAATAATAAAATACTAATAATTATGAAGTTGGCACAAATACACATTTAGATTATGAAGCCATGAAAAATACAAAATATAAACATTACCCACATTAAAAAAATACTATAATAATTTATAGTAAATATTAGTGTTTTTGAACCACACTATAGTAGTGTATTATACTGTATATATTATAATATTTACAACATTTTGTTAATGAACGCTAACAGCATACTGTAGTATAGTTTTTACTACAGTAAACTGTAGTATATTGTAGTATAATATACCCTATATTTGTAGAAAACTCAGTACAGTATTGGGTAAGTAATTTGTAAACAAATAAGTAATTTGTTTATATTACTATAGTTGTTATATTATCGCAGCAACTATAGAATTACCACAACAAATTAATTCAATTACTTTACTATAGTATGGTTCAAAAACACTATAGTATTAATTACTATAGTATTTTAACCTAACCTCTGAAAATCACATACATCATACATAACCCATAGCTAACCTATTAGCGTCAGCTACAAAGACATACATTTTGTTTTTGTGGAGAATCATCTGACTGGTACACGCTCACATGAATGAAAACTGAACTGTGTATAGTTTTCTAAAGAAAGGTTTTTTTTATACATTACAAATGACACATTTTACAAATATACACTATTAAGTGCACCATGGAAAATTACATAAAAAAATACACAAACTTTAAGACTGATTTAATATTAGTGTTTGTGTAAGGCTGCTTTAGATAATTTGATGCTGTTCCACTGAAACACCTCTGTTTTACATTATAAATAAAGTATGTTATATCAAACCCTTTATCTGATTTCAAGCTGGACTTAAGAAAAGATCACTGAGAAATTAATACATTAATAACCCTACAAGGTTGATGTACAAATCTACTGGTCTCGATTAGGGCTGTGCGATATGACAATATATATCGGATGGACGAAATAAAAAGTCTATCGTTTAATATTATGTTCTATCGTTTATTTCATGGTGTGGCAAAATACATTGTTTACGGCAATACCTTTTCATCATTTAAGTGACTGCGGTCTTTATACGCCGCCCACCACGGGGCGTGAAGGGGAGACAGAAGCAGGTGGAGAACAACCAGCCAGGACAAAACCAGGAGCTCGTTCCTAAACAAGAGACTACATCTATAGCATGGTCACGTGTTTTTAAGCACTGCAATTTTAAAACAACTGATTTTAAGCCGTTGAAACTCAAACAACAGATATATACGCGTGCGCCGTCTCTTTCTGTGTAAGAGGAGTGCGCTTTTTCTTTTTTTCCCGACTTTTAACAATTACATAAACACACTTATATGTATCAGAATCCCCGTCTTTGCAAGTATCCTCATAAACGCAGCGATTTAGGTCTTACGAGATAGTAAATGGCAGAAAGAGAAAACGCATATGTAACTGTAATTCCGCTATATTGGATCCGGACTTCGGTCTTAAAGGGGAAGCTGTCCAATATTCGTTCTGTCTGCCATTCATGTTAATCATAGCACACTGCTAGAACATCTCTCACTGCTCTTGACTAAATCACTTTTGTAACTTTATTGAGAATAAATAAAAAAATAATAATGATATATGTTCCTGTGGCTCTGTGGTTAGAGCATTGCGTTAGCAGCGCAAAGGTTGTGCTATAATATTTATCATAGAGAGAAGACTAATTAATTTACACAACGTATGTAGCGTTTCTTATCTATTGTAGTTTTTTGTCCTATTGCTTGCAATGAGTTTCTTATTCTTATTTCATCACTGACTGTTTATTTATCTTCAGTGAGGTTGAGTTTTTTTTTAGTTGTATTAGTTTGATATTGACATTGGTGACAAGGATTATGAAAATTTTATGGTTTCAAATATTTTAATATCATAACCTTTTTAAAAAGAAAAAAAATCACTATATCGTGATATATATTGTTATCATGATATAAATATCG
Source organism: Gymnocypris eckloni scoliostomus (assembly GCA_027564155.1). Lineage (NCBI taxonomy): Eukaryota > Metazoa > Chordata > Actinopteri > Cypriniformes > Cyprinidae > Gymnocypris > Gymnocypris eckloni. The sequence goes on along the minus strand of CM050413.1, from coordinate 1,535,488 downwards.
CCCACCCCTAGTATCGATCATGCTAATGTGGATAGAACACAACTGCAATTACAAACAAATGTAGCTTATATGCCATTGCACAATTAATAACATTGAAACATGTTTTCTATTGACTGTTGCATATTTGCTTGTATTTGAGTTTTTGAGTAATCTCTGGGCCTAATAAAGGTTAATTTTATTGACAAACGTAGTTCACTGTATAACAGTAAAATAATGAGGCTTACAAGATTTTGGTTATGGCACTATAAAATGCATTAAACAAAAATAATCCATTCTCTTCTTTTTGGGGGAAAAAAATAAATGTTTCCAATTGAATCTGATTGCACACAATTAGCCAACATTTAACCAGGAGTTGAACTATGAATAACTCTGGTATGGTATTTTTTTTTTAATCTGCATGTGTGTATGTATATGTATGTGTTTCATGTACTTTTGAAATGTTGGCGTGTGAACAGGACCTTTATTTTGGTAGGGCGCGGTGACGTCATAAGTCTGCGCCGCTCTACTGCATCTGTTGAGATTCGGCTGAAGAAAGGTGTGTGTTTTTACACATTTACAATGTTTGTTTACATCAATACAAACCGTTCAATCTTATAGTTTTTACAAGCGATGTAAAGTTAATTCAGTAATATTGATTGTAACATTGTAGCGCGCCGCTTATCTATCGATTATATGCACGTTGTTTTGAGCAAGTAAAGTGAGGAACTGAATCGAGAATCAGTTTATCATAAACACGAATTCAGTCATTCAGCGCATGTAAATAGGCAAGCTAAGTTTATTTATATAACACATTTTAAACACTGGTAATTCAAAGTATTTGTATACACCAAGAATACAACGAGATCAACAAACACATACGTGTGTAATAATGACAACTTTTCCAAACAACTAACGTTACAAATGTTTGATAAAAATAGATTCTATTAAATGTAATCAACAAACCATTACAATGCAAATGTAAACAAATTCATAAATATCGAAAATGAAATTTGTGTTCTTGTATTAATTTGTTGTGCCTGTTTTTAGTGTTTTTGTCTATTTATAGCCTGGTTTCACAGACAGGGTGAAGGTTAATCCAGGATTTGGCCATAGTTCAATCATTTTAAGTAGTTTTTAATCAACGTGCCTTAGAAAAAAAAAAATATTGGTGGTGAGCATCTTAAGACAAAACAATGGCACAGACATGTTTTAAGATCAGTCAGTGCACGTTTCTTTCATTTGAAACAGCTCAGACTTACATTTTAGTCTGAGACTAGACTTCAGCCTTGCCTGTGAAACTAGAGGTGTGCCATTTAAGGCCATTAATTATCACAGTGACCAAGTCCCTTATCAGTGTGCTGACTACTGGACTAGGTAGCTTGTTGAGACACACCCAGTGATTTAGTTTGTATTGATGTTTCTTTAATTATTCTCTTCTTAAACACGACAGTGTGTGGATCTCAGCAGGAGTTTTTCTGTGTGTTTGGACACTTTTACAAAAATGGCGTTTATTAAAGAGGAGAGTGAAGACATTAAGATTGAAGAAACATTTAGAGTCAAACAAGAAGATACTGAGGAACAAACAGTGGCCTTTCTTAAAGAGGAGAGTGAAGTTGTGAAGATTGAAGAAACCTTGAGAGTCAAACAAGAAGATACTGAGGAACAAACAGGTTGGTTTTCATTCTCATTTGATGCTTATTAAAATGCCAAGCTTTAGAGAAAAATGCATTATATTTTTTAAACAGATCCAAGGGTGTTAAATTCGTATGGATTTGTATTGTACTGAAGTACAGTTTAAATTTAAACTTATTTTATTTTTACTTGGTTACATTTCTGAAGGAGAAAAAAAACATACATTTATTCATTAGAATTGAAAGGTGCTGTATGTAAGTTTTTGACTCTACTAAAGCATAAAAACACCATAATATGTTTGCAGATATTTAAGAAACATGCTAAGTTAACATACTTGTTTATCTGAAAAACAACGCTACAGTCCGTTATTCTCCTTTGAAAATGTGCGTTCCGGCCCAGAATGTCGGCGTATTTCATGTCATTCATCGTCATGTGTGCTTGTTCCTGTTTGTGTTGTTAATCTGGCAACCTGCATGTGTGTCAAGTCTGAGGAAGAGGGGCCGGGTGAAAAAAAACCCCTCTCCAATATTTTGAATTTGGACTGCAATACCTAGTTCAACCGCTGTCAATCCTACATACAGTACCTTTAATTTCAACTTGAGAAGTACTTGTTACATTTTTTTGCATTTTATTTTCTTCCATCGTACACATTAAATATGGTAAACGGAAGCTCATATGTGTGCTTGACCTGTGAGAACCAGTGATGTTTGTGTTCACGAATATGAGGAAGCATATTGAAGTAGCAAAAAAAGTAGCAAAGTTGCTCTATCAAAAAAACAACAACAAATTAATATAACCATTAGCTGTCTATGTAGTATGTAGCAATCCCTTGGATCCGAGAGCCACGACTGATGTGTGACTTAAATTCACCACGACAACACGATGTACTCAAACAGCATCTTTATCACGTACACCTTAAAGCGACTCACAACACCCCCACAGCACTGTGAAAACTGTTTTAACACATACAAATGATAAGATTCATAATTCAAGCATAGACTCGTAAACATGTTGAATTGCAGAAATAAGCATCACAAACGATTACATTACACAACAAACGTTCAAGTATTTCTTTAAAAACAATCAACATACCTCGCTACGCTCACCAACCCATCCTCCCACAGTCTCTTCCAGCTCCTACCATCAGGAATACGGTACCGGAGCATCAGAACCCGCTCCGCCAGACTGCTAAACAGCTTTTTCCACAGGCTGTGAGAGCCCTGAACTCAAATCCCCCCGCCTACCAACCCATACATCTCCCATACAAACACTCTGCCTCCTGAAACATGGTACACCCCCCCCCACACACACACCCGCCCCCAACCTTACCACATCACAGAAAAAACTCTGATACTTTTTTGTGTAATTCGAAGTGTGCTACACACAGGGGAGTGGGCCTGTACAAACCACCTGTAGTAACACACTGTCCTCTATCCACACTAGACACTTACTATGTGTACATAATCCCACAAAAAGACTCAATAGTATATGTATGTTTACATGCTCATGCACTACAAATCACCTTACACTGTTCCCCAGCCAGCTGCTTGACTTACGATATTTCTCTCTGCACATGTACAGTATTCATTTGAAGCATTCGTACGGTTTGTATAGTTTGTATTTTCTATTCTATTTATAGGTCAACATTTATACACAGTATATTTATAGTCAAAATCTGTCAGTAGGTTAGTTGTGTATAGGTTTATAGTGTTCCTTTTTACTTCATTGTTTTATCTCTGTAATTCTGTGAGGCATGACGTTTCATTCCACTATGTACCCACATGTAGCAGAATGACAATAAAGCTCAACTTGACTTGACAAGGAATGTAAATCAAATATGATAATCCTTTCGTCAGACAAACAAACAGACCGATATATAGATAGACAGACAGACACACAAAAAACAGATAGTCAGACAGACAAACAGACACACAAGCAAACAAACAGATAGTCAGACAGACAAACAGACACACAAGCAAACAAACAGATAGTCAGACAGACAAACAAACAACTTTTGGTCATCTAATCGGGCATCTTCAGGATTCTTCTCGGCGAGAAGAACAGCAGTTTGCGAACAGACTCCATTTCAGAGCATAGGCATGCCTTGTACAGGGAGCTCTAGCCTGAGTCTGCCACGTCCCATCCAGGAGCCACACATGGGGTTCCAGAGGTCTGGACGCGGGTGCCAAATGGTGCCGAGCCCCTGAAAGAGAAGGGCCTGTCTCAGGGGCATGCACCAGGGAGGGGCTGTCCCGAGGAGCATGAATTTCGGAAGCCAGGTCCTGGTGGGCCAGAAAGGTGCAACCAACAAGACCTGCTCCTCGTCCTCCCTGACCTTGCACAATGTCTGTGTGAGAAAGCTCACTGGGGGGAAGGAGACTCGCGGGAAGCAAACAGGTCCACCTGTTCTTCCCCGAATCGACTCCAAATCAGCCGGATCATCTCAGGATGGAGTCTGCATTCTCCGGGGAACGTGAGCTGTTGTGAGAGGGCATCGGCTGCAGGATTGAGCTCCCCCCAGAATGTGGATGGTGCGAAGTGGCTTGAGCCGTGTCTGACTCCTGAGAAGGAGATGGCGGGCGAGCTGTGACATGCGACGTGATCATAGACCTCCCTGCTAGTTGATGTATGAGACAACCACAGTGTTGTCCGTGTGGACCAACACTTGCTTATCTTGCAGCAGAGGCCGGAACAGCTCAAGGCAGTTGATGTGCCAAAGCAGTCGAGGCCCTGTCCAGAGCCCCGAGGCAGACTGCCCGTTGCATGGAGCATCCCAGCCCGTACTGGAGCCATCTGTCGTGACAACGACATGCCGGGACACTTGTCCTAAGGGCACCCCAGCCCGTAGGAAAGCAAGGTCCGACCAGGGTCACCCGATGTGTACTGCGGCGCTATGCCCACCTCGGGACTCGGGAGTGTAGCCAGTGCTGAAGTGGTCTCATATGAAGCAATCCGAGCAGCGTGGCTGCGGATGCCATATGCCCCAGGAGCCTATGAGTTTCAGTGATACCACTGTCCTGCCTCTGAGGAAACTCAGGCAGTTCAGCACTGACTGGGCACGCTCGTTGGTGAGACGCACCATCATACTCACCAAGTCTAACTCCACACCGAGAAAAGAGATTATCTGCACAGGGGAGAGCTTGCTCTTTTCCCAGTTGACCCAAAGCCCTAACTGGCTGAGGTGACGGAGCACCAGGTCCCTGTGATCGCACACAACTGCTCTCGTGACCGGGCCATGATGAGCCAGTCATTGATGTAGTTGAGGATCCTGATGCCCACTTTCCGTAACAGGGCAAGGGCGCCCTCCGCGATCTTTGTAAAGACATGGGGGGGACAGGGACAGACCAAAGGAGAGGACTCTGTACTGCCATGCCAGACCCTCGAACGCAAACCGAAGTGTAACCTGGATAACCTTGGCTACTAGTGAAAATAAAATGAAAGAAGGAAAATAAACCTTTAATATATGCAAGTTAAGGAAGAATCGGAGAGAAATCACTTATTAAATGTAGCGATGGGTTCTTTAAGAGCTAGTAGCAGCAGTAAGCCAAGCCCTGCCTATCTGCTACTTGTTGAGCACATGGAAGCTCTCGATTTTGATAGAGAGAGAGAGGGAGCGAATGAGACGAGACAGCTACACGCAGCGATCTTCAAAACCCTCTCCATGTAAGTGATCAATTTAGAGAAAAGTGATCAGATACAACAGAAAAACAGGATTTCTGATCTGAAGCTATGATATGAAGGAGCTGTTGCTGGAGTAAGAAGTGAATGAGGTGGAGACTTGTGAAACGGATCGATGCAGACTCACGGAGCATCAAAGTGCCACAAATGAACTTCCTTGTTTGAAAATATATAAATTCCTTACCTTGGTAAGTTATAATTCAAACATTAACTTTATATGTATGCATGGAAAGTGACGCAAATCGGATAGAGAATCGATACGAGGTATTTATATAAGCCGTGCAAGCCGAAGTGGATAGCACATGGGCTAAAGCTAACGCACATGTGAAAATGCTAATGAGCTAACAAAGTATAGTAAAGTATGGTATTTAAGTGTCCATGTGTTCAATAAGTGTTAAAGTGTTGAGTTCATGTGTTATTTGAAGTGCATACACGTGATTTAATGATGAAATTATTTAAATTGAAAGATTAATTATTGTTCTGCCTTGTGTTTCTACAAGGCTGTTTTTTTTTTGTGAGATTCAAGCTTTTCTGTGACGAGTTTCCTGATTCATGCTGGATGCACGAGGTGACATTTGTATATGGCGAGCCACCCATGGAACCGTTTTCTGTTAACTGTTTTGAGCCATCAAACTGGTAGTCACTAACTGTGACTCTAAACTATTCTAAAGGAACCAACAGTTCTCTGAACTTATCGAATTAAATTCATGAACTCAGGTTAACTGAATTAAATTGTCAAATCTTGAGCTTCTGATTTACATTGGACAGATAACTGAGTTTTGAGGAGAAAGTGATTAATTTGCAACTGAAAGTGTAAATTCAGAACTTCATTCTGTATATTGAAACAAGGTGATTTTCTATTTGATCACATTTTTGAGGTATTTAAGTTATTGAGCACTATTTTGGGTAAAATCATTGTCTATTGTTTTCTTTAATGTTGGTGTGTTACAAGCAATCCGACACAGTGTTGAAATTTTGCAAGAGTTTTTTTATTCTTTTATTATTCATAAGTGTATAGAATCTGTTTTCAATTGAGTCGAAAGTGTTCAAAACTGCTGTCCAAAACAGAGTCCACGTACCTGTAAAAAACCCAGAGAGTGTGGATATTATCATTTATTGTACTTTGTTTACCTATGTGATTTACACATTTTGAGCAAAAAAGCTAGAGTACATTTTTCCTAATACAAAATCAAACTGAATCAGAAAACAGGACTTTGTGTTGATTGTTCACTCCCTTGCTGTGCTGTCTTCCTCTCTCCAGTAGTCGCACCTTTCTTCTGATCAATTGGCCCATACTGAACGTTACACTAGTGTGACACGCTAAACGCATACCCCCGCTACAGAAGGAACGGCCTGTGTCGAGGGAGAATTGAGACATGAAAGTAAGCATCTTTCAGGTCGACCGCTGCAAACCAATCCTGGGGCTGGATACATCTGATGATGCACTTTTGCATTAACAATTTGAAGGAAGCTTGTGCAAGGCCCGATTCAAGACTTACAGATCCAGGTTTGGCCGGAGGCCACAGCCTTTCTTTGGTACGATGAAGTGAGGGCTGTAAAATCCATGCTTCATCTCGGCTGGAGGGACTGGCTCGATTGCATCCTTTGCCAGGAGGACAGCAATCTCCTCGCGCAAGACAGGTGTGTTTGATCTGACTTTGTGTACTGATTTTAGTTGTTTATAAAAAAAAAATAAAAATAAATGTACACTCATGGATGACAGTACTTTTGCCAGTAGAAAAAGCTCATTAGCCTGTTACCTAGCACCAGGACGACATCGCACTGAACGCTGTTTGTTTGCACATGTCATTGTTTACAAATAGATTAAATGGAACGGGACAAAATTAATCTTGACAAACTATATATCATTCTGAAGGTCTAAGCCTCAAGCATCGACAATAGATCACTGTTGTTCGATGGAAAGCTTACAAGGAATGTATTTGCTAAATTTGTGTAAGCAGTAACATCAAAACATTCATAATACAAAAGCAGTACATACCAGCTCCGTGTAATATTGAGTCAAACGCATCCACTGCTGTAAATCCCAGTTTAGTTCAAAAGGTAAGGATCCATGGAACAACATCCCATAGAGCACTTTAGTCCAATGAAGCAGTAACGTTGTTCTATGGACGGATATTCCTTTTGTAGCAGAGTGAGGTATAGCCCAACAAGGTAACAGTGTGATTGGCTGGAGTGAACCAATCAGTGTGTAGTTCATTATGATTGGTTAGTTGTGCAAGTTTCACGAGCATGTTAGTGCCTGTGTTGTGACTATAAAAGAGGGAAGTGTTTGGCTGCTTGGTACCGCCCCTTTGTGACATGTGGCACATTGAATGAGTGCTAGCAGTTGGGTTATCCTCCTGTCTGTCATGCATGCTGGTTGTTGGCCAGTTCTCAGATTAGTCCCTGTTTAGCCTTTTGCCTATTCAATGGTCAGGCTTACTACCTTGTTTGTTTTTAGCAAGTAGCTGTAATCCTGCATGGTGAGTGACCATGTGTATTGCAGAATTTTACCAGTATGTATGAAGAGTTTATTGTTCGTTTTTAGTAAGAATTTGAGTAACTCTTTCTGTTTAATGTCTGGCAGGCTTGATTGCATGTCCAGGGGTTTCCAATGATCATAATAGAAGCCTAACTATCATCAAGTGACTGACTGCACTGCTGCTCTGTTTTGTCTTTTGTTAGTTTCGCCATTTTTTTCTGGAACTCACCTGGGTCTATTCTGTTATTTGTTTGTTTTATTTGTGTTTGAAGCACTGGCACAGGATTGTGCTAGTTTGCGCGTTACCTGGGAGGCTAAATTCTTGTAATCTGGCTCTTCTTGGCCATTTTATTTCCCTCCTCAGTGACCGTGGCTGTGTTTGTTTGTGTCTTTGTGTGTAAACTGTTATTGAATTGACTTGATTTATGTATTTTGTATTGTTTTTAAAGTGGGAGGGGTTGGCCATGGTACCCTGTACTGGTGTGTCCAAATGGAGTATTGTGCTTAACATTTTGCCATGTTTTTCACAAGAGTGTGTGTCATGGGTATTGAGTGTGGGGTAGAAATTTGAGGGTTTCTGTTGGCCACCTCCCTCTTTATCTGTTGATTTTGTTTCCTTTTTATTTAATTTTGTATGTTACTCGTATTGTTTTTGATTTGAGACCTTGTGTGACATTGTATAGACTGAGGGTTTTTTATTAATCGTGTGTTTGAATAAATAAATTAATGTTGATATATGTCTACTTTTATGCTCACCCTGCCTTTGGCAACAAACCTGTGTGCCCTTGTATTGGCTGTTCTGTCCTGGTGTATTCCTGGTGGCGTTGTCGATTATAGGATTTTTCTTATTATTGGTAACTTCACCTGCCTGACCACTCCTTGCCACACTTTGTTTATGTCTTTTTTCTTCATGGAGAGTTATTGTTTGTATTATTAGAAATTTGTTTATTTTAATCTGGCGCGCTCTTTCGCGAGGGCTGTGGCGCATAATGTGATGTACCTGTCAAGTGATGTGGGCGGAACTTAATGATCGGCTTTTCGGACAAAATAAACCTTTTTTTAACATTGTTAATATATGAGTGTGTGTGTTTTGTGGGGAATGTGGCTTTATCTGTATGATTAGCATCTGTGTGGATGAATCAGCTGTGATTACGCTGACTGAATGAGGGCTATGAATGACTATATGGCCCATATCTGTATGATGATCATTTGTATTACCCCGCATATCAGTGTGTGATTCTGAGCACGAAGAGCATTGCTGCTTGAATGCTGATTAACCGGCTTCTTTTATTGGAAGAGTACAATCAGCTGATCCATGTGACGTCACGGGATTCCCTGGCGCGTCGCGAGCTAACTCTTGCGAGAAGAAACAAGGTCCAACAACAGGACAATACAAACAAAGAAACATCAATAACTGTGATATATCAACAATTAAATTAGCATTTCATCAACAACTTTATAAATATCTCCCTCTTATGTGGCCGTGCTACACGACTATCACACATTTTGAAATTAACTTTCTAAAAATGTTTTTAAAATTAATTTCTAATGATTTTTAAGTACGTTAATGTTATTGTTTATTTCGTCATTTTATATAAATTTCAGTCAGTTTGCAAACTGTCCCTTTGCGCCACCTGGCTGTGGTTTTGTGAAAAACTTCAACAAGCAACTGACTTGCAGTTAACGCCATGGCCCTGTGGTGGCAGTACATGTGGCGAAAGAAGTCATTTTGGTTGGCCACCTACTTTATGCAACATATTAGTGTTTTAAAGGGATCCATCTTGGCTCCTATTCTTTTTTTTCATTGTATATGCTCCCATTGGGTTCTATATTTAGGAAGCATGGTCTGTCTTTCCATTGCAATGCAGACGACACTCAAATCTATTTGAGTAAAACAGAGTTCTAATGGTCTGGAAGCACTTATGTAATGCCTGTCTGATGTGAAAGCCTGGTTGTTTTTAAATGTTCTTAATTTCAATGAGAGTAAAACTTAAATAATTGTGTTTGTTCCATCAGATTTTCGTAGTACACTGAAAGTACATCTTGGCGATTTAACCTCTTCTGTGAAGCCTTGGGTAAAAAATCTGGGTGTTATTTGTGTTGATGGTTTAAAATTTGACAGGCAGATAAATACATTGGTTAAGTCCTGCTTTTTTCAGCTTTGACTTCTAGCGAAAGTAAAACCTATCCTCACTAGTAAAAATTTTGAAAAAGTAATTCATGCTTTTATTACATCTAGATTAGACTACTGCAACTCTGTATTTTGGGATTGGTCAATCAGCTCTATCCCATCTGCAGATAGTTCAGAATGCAGCTGCAGGCTTTTAACGAGTACCAAAAAAGGGGATCATATTACACCAGTTTTACGTTCTCTGCATACTACTAGAGGGAGCCTGAGTATCACTAGTGGAAGGACCACTAGACATTAACTAGAACCAATGACATTATATCTAAACCCTGAGTGAGCTGAGAGCTGTCCGCCATTGTGTCAACTCCGGTGCAGGGGAAGACAAGATGTCTCCGATTAAGCAATTTAAGTGTTTAGTTGTTGGATGCAATAATGAATATAGCAGTCGTCATTTACTCCTGACATCTGAGTCACTGAAGATGCAGAGGATTAACGTTACTTTTACTTTGAAGGGAATGCGCTGATCCCCAATCAACATAAATGCATCTATGTTCACCTGAATCATTCGTGATCCAGCTTAATCTACAGAAGAAGGGAGTATAAGGGTTTTCGTGAATCTTTGCAAATCGCCTTTCCTAATAATGTGCTAGTTAGACGGTTTTGTGGCTGAAGTTTAGTATGCTCCATAGATATATATACCTAGATGTTCCTGTGGCTCAGTGGTTAGAGCATTGCGTTAGCAGCGCAAAGGTTGTGGGTTCGATTCCCAGGGAACACATACTGACAAAAAATGTATAACCTGACTGCACTGTAAGTCGCTTTGGATAAAAGCGTCTGCTAAATGCGTAAATGTAAATACCTCATTATTGACTGTTTCTATGGGCCGCGATACGTAAGCTATCCGCCATTTTTGGAACAGTCTGCGAATCTTTGAGCGCATTGACTGTGTGAATCTACAACAGCTACGCTTGTATATCTTTGAATATTCATTGATTATTATGGTGAATGCGAGATGGCTAGCACGTCAATGTATCTGGAGCGGTCGAATAGGGAATCTACACATCTATGGTCTGCTTGTCACTCCACAGAAGAGAGGGGCGGAGTCAGCAGAGCTCACTAACATTTAAAGCAACATGAACTAGACCAGCGTGCTGAAAACAGAGCTGATTTTGACAGGGTAAAGAAGGTGTTTTTTAACACTACCATTAAAAAATTTGAACCAAAGTATGTTATAGACTTTTTATTAAGACCCTAAAAAATCATATCAACTTTGTGTAAAATGTGCATCCGATGACCCCTTTTAAGGACAGTTTTGTTGCAATGGAGGAAGAAGTGAAAGGTGGTAAATCCTATCTATGTGATCAACCTGTACCCCACTTCGAAATGAAAGAGATAATTTCAGTCATGCAATGTCAGCTTCAGATAATGATAGTGTTTGGAGCCAAAGGGACATCTCCTTTAATGAAGCTTACTCACTTACAAATTATAAATGGTTTAATTCCTAAATATCAACACAATGTGTGCCTTGGAGTCACTCGGCAACTGTCCACATTGTGGTTTGATTCAGAAAACAGTGAAGCCCCCTGGTATATTGGCAAACATATAGAAGAGGTTGATATGCGAATTGTAAAAATGAAAAATCTCCTGTTGAGATAACTAGGACACCAAGGTCAGTGAACAAAAGGATGTTCTGGAAAGCTTCAGAATGGAGAGCATTTCTCCTATTCTATGCTCTTTCTGTACTGAAAGGCACACTACCTGGCAGATTTTGCAATCATTTGTTTCTATTGGTGTTTGGTATATATACACACATTACTGCACATTAGGATAAGATCAAGACTAGAAGTGTCTAGTTGTCAGAACTGGTTATTAAAAATTTGTCAATGAATTTCAAAGAATTTATGGGGAATACCATATGACTTTCAACATACACTTGCTCACACATGTTGCACAAAGTGTGAAACAGTGGGGACCATTAAGGGTTATGTCGGCCCTCTAATTGAATCCAATATGGGCACTCTATTGAAGTATTTTAATGGAACACAGAATGTCTCAAAAATAAATGTTGTGAAGAGAATTGCCAAAAAAGGCCAAACATACGAGTGCAAAGGTTCAGTCATTTGTTAAATAACTTTATTTTAATGAGCAAAGAACAGATAAATGTGACATATTTAATGACAATGTCAAAGTTTTTTTGTTTATTTAGCAGACACTTTTATCCAAAGCGACTTACAATTGAGGAATACAATAAGCAATACATTATAAAGAGGCAAACAGACACAGGAAGTGCTTGTAATACAAAATTCTAGGCATTGTTCAGAGCAAATTTAGGCAGACAGTGAGAGGTTAAGGGAAAGAGAGCAAAGGTAAAGAAAGAGAGTGAAAGATTTTTGTTGTTGTTGTTGTTGTTTTTAAGAGAGAGACAAGTGATGACGGAAGAGATGAGTTTTTGGGTGTCATTTTTTCGGAGGAAAACATCACAACTGCATATAGGCTTGCCGTTGTTAAGTTATGTGGAAATGTAAGTAACTGCTTCTGTTCTTACAACCGTATCTTAGATAATGGAGATTTTTATCACACTCAAAAATATGACAGACTTAAGAAAAGATACAACCAGTGCTGTATACTTGAAAGATGGTACGTTATGTTTTATTAATGACTTATTTATTTTTAAACATGTGCATTAAAGCCCTGCATATTTTGCATGTACCAAACATTGCTGTACTTTTGTTAAGGTACTTCTTAAATCTAGCATGATGAGATATGATAAGAATGAAATGTGTTGTTGTTGAATCAGCTGACAATTTGTACATTATACCTTTGCCAAATCCATATGAACGGGACTAAAAAAGCAGTCATTAGTAATATTGACAAGTTTTGTATTGCCAGTGATGACTTGTTCCTTTTCCTGTTTGGCTTGATGTTTTTTAATGAGATTTAAAATTGTTTATGCTGGTATAGTTTATTCTAGAAACCAGTACGAATCAAGTCTGTTACAATACTGTTACATCGTGGAAGATTGGCCAATAAAATCAGTAAAATGTATTTGTTTCTGTGTGGGTTATTATCGCTTTGTACAAAGCAGATCAGCTTCAGTTCATGCATATTTAATTTACTCGATAAGCTATTCTACCCCAAAGCTTGTTACTACAGTATATGAACTTGAACAGGTAAGTTTATTAGACAGTATGTAATATGTGAAAAAATTAATAGGCCACTATTAGTCTGTTACAATACTGTTACATCGTGGAAGATTGGCCAATAAAATCAGTAAAATGTATTTGTTTCTGTGTGGGTTATTATCGCTTTGTACAAAGCAGATCAGCTTCAGTTCATGCATATTTAATTTACTCGATAAGCTATTCTACCCCAAAGCTTGTTACTACAGTATATGAACTTGAACAGGTAAGTTTATTAGACAGTATGTAATATGTGAAAAAAAATTAATAGGCCACTAAGTCAAAAGAGTAAAAACAACTACAAGCCAAGTAAACTTATTATATACGTAATTGTACTTTTAAGAATGTCAATGAACAAGTATAATCCAAATATACTTAGACTTTTCTGTTAGTATAAGTCAAGTATACTTTATTCAGTACTTTCTTAGTGCAATTATAAGTACATTCAGAGAAGTACATAAAAAGTAGACTGAAAGTATACTTTCTTATTTTATAGTCAATAAAAGAAGTATGCTAATAGCACACTTGAATAAACATCTTTTTTGTAAGGGTGACCAGCCTTCCATTGCCTGATGAAGGAATATGGATGTCTTGTACAATTACATGAGAAAACTCATCTAAGCAAACAGTAAGGTCGGTATCTTACCATGAGTTGATCAATGGCCAGGATGACACCACTGATCATTCAAGGTAGACGCATTCTCTCAGTTTTTTTACCAGTGAGTCTACATCCAATCTGCACAGTAAAATACTGTTAAATTATATCATGCTCTCTGACAGATGTTTCAGTGAGTTTGCCTCTCTGCAATCCCTCCTCCCTTCTCTCTTTTTCTTGTCTCGCTCCCTCCTCTCTTCTGTGTTTTCTCTCTCCTCTCTATGTCTTTGCTGTCTTATAAATGCATGCGCATGTACTTGTATCTCCACATGAGTTCAAATGGTGAAATGGTGGAGGGGGTCTGAAGTGATCCAGGCTATTGAGTTGTGACTGACGGAACTGTATAGTTCAGTGGAGAAAAGTTATCCCTGGCCAGATCTTCCTGGTCTAAATCCCATTTTATATAACAATATATTTATTGGCTTGTGCACCACACACGTAATCCATATCTCATTGGATAAACCACCGCACCACCCCTTACGATGTGACTATATAATCTGTTGAAGTAATAATAATCTGTTGAAGTAGTAATACACTTTGAAGAAGTTTGTGAAAAAACAATTGGATTCATGTTCATAATTCTTTCCATGGGCCCATACCAGGACTGAGAATAGTCGGACAGCATCGAAAGATAAAGAGATTAAATATTCTTAATAAATATTTATGTTTTTACATGAGACTCTGGAATCCCATCCAACAGCCAAGTCTCGATGAAGAGTAAGCTGCTCGGTCGATAAAGGCAATCGTACCACACAAGAGCAGTCAATTCTTTCACTTTTTAACCGAGTGGACATTCCCCATTATCACCGAAGGTTGTACTGGTTTATACTTCTGCCAACTGTTCCTAACCCAAACTCCTCCTCTATGACACCTCTATTAAACAATTTCCATCAGATCGACACCAGGAACTAATCTATTCGAAGCAGGAAGCCGCAACTCCAAAAGCTCTTGCCAAGTAAAGGTGATGAAAGGTGGGCATGCTCCAGGTACACTTCTATCCCATAGACCAGGCATTTCAACAACTCTCCAAACATCTGTTCGCAATAGTCAAATAAGGCAAACCAAAGTATGAATATTAAATGCCGCCATATCCACATTGTCAAAATTCAGTCTGGTTAAAAACCATGCATGTAGGTAATTTCATATTTCTTAATAAACACAACCACAAAAGTGCAATTCACACACTCTCTTCAAGTGTCACGATTCGCCTACTGTGGAGGAATGAGGAGACGAAGAGGCATAGGAGATTTACAATAAACAATAATAATCTTTAATAATTCACAAGAGTTACACAGGGCAGGCACAGACACACACACGTAGGACGAGGGGTAGACGTACAATACCGGATGCTGGACATGGGAAAACACAGGGCTCAAATACTCAGAACTGAATGAGATAACAAGCGAAACACAGGTGGAAACAACTGAACATAATGGGCACAGGAACAGGAAATGCCAAATATGGGCAGTAGAGAACACGAGGGAAAACTAGTTCAGGGGGACGACCAACGGCGGTGAAGCAGGTGGTGGAGGAGCCCGAGGCAGGGACAGAGAGCCGATGAGCCAGGGCGACGGGGAGGATCCGGAGGACCAAGGCAGAGCAGATGGCGCCGGCGACCGAGGCGGGGAGTCAGAAAGCCACGGTGATGCCGGAGCGACAGAGGACTGAATAAATGAATGACTGAATGATGCATTTATATAGCGCTTTGTGTATTGCAGTACACCCAAAGCGCTTTACAATCATGTGGGGGGGTCTCTCCTCAACCACCACCAGTGTGCAGCATCCATTTTAATGATGCGACGGCTGCCACAGGACAACGGCACCAGTGCACTCACCAGCTACAGGTGGAGAGGAGAGAGAGACATAGAGCCAATCAAGTGGATGGGGATTATTAGGGGGCCATGACTGACAAGGGCCAGTGGTGGGAAATTTGGCCAGGACACCGGGGCTACTCCCCTACTCTTTACGAGAAGTGCCATGGAATTTTTTATGACCACAGAGAGTCAGGACCTCTGTTTAACGTCTCATCCGAAAGACGGAAAGACGACTGAGGAGGAGCCGAAGGGATGGAGGAGCCGGAGGGATGAGGCGCAGCCGGAGGCGTGGAGTCCAGAGGACGCAGGATGGTCGATGACAGACCAAGGTGGAGCCGGAGGGACGAGGAAGCCCGGCAGAGTCAGTAGACAAATGGGTCACGGAGGAGAGGAGGGAGCTAGGTGCCATGGTGGAGCCGACGGGTCAACGGGCCGAGGCGGAGTCCGGGGCTTAGAGGCTGGAGTCGAGGGATACTCTGGCCATGGCAACGCTGGAGGATGGCAGTCCCGCGGAACTCGCACCGTATAGATGGTGGGCTGAGGCCAAGGAGAGGGGCTGCCAGATTACAGCGGAGGAGGAGGCAGGAGCGGGTGGGAGGGCAGGCATTTGTGAGCCTCTGGGGTTTCAGGGCTTAACTCTGGAACGGGAGCTCTCTCTGGGCTTAACTCTGGAACGGGAGCCCTCTCTGGGCTTAACTCTGGAACGGGAGCCCTCTCTGGGCTTAACTCTGGAACGGGAGCCCTCTCTGGGCTTAACTCAGGAACGGGAGCTCTCTCTCCCTTGATGTGCCATGCTCCATAATAAGCTCACCCTCAACCGCGGTGCAGGGGGCGTAGCTTCTCTTCGCTCACATCGTCCTCGGCTTTCTCTCTCGTGGCGGGCATTGTAGCCGGCTCACGTACCTGGTCTGATGATCCATGAGGCTCTGGCTTCATGGCGATCCTCAGCTCTGTAGCACTTCTTGGGCGATAGCTCGTCGGTTACGACGTGCTCTGGCTCTCTGTCAGCATTGGGCTCGTGCTCCGCGCAGCGGGGAGATGGTGGGCTGGGCACTGGGTTTGGCTGTGCTCTGGATCGGACGTAGACACTCTCCAGACACCGGATGATCGCTTCCCTCCAGCACAATCCAGTGGTCAGCTTCAGTCAACTTCAACAGTGAGTTCAGCGCAGCGTCGTCGAACGCTGTTAAAACGGCGAGCTGGCTGAACTCAACCGCATACTCCAACAGGGAGAGGTCCTTGTGGACGAGTGAGTTAAGCATAGCAGCAAGGGGGTCCACAGGGAACAACAGAAACAAACTGTTTTGGTCTGGTATTCTGTCACGATTCGCCTACTGTGGAGGAACGAGGAGATTTACAATAAACAGTCTTTAGTAATCCACAGGAGTTACACAGGGCAGGCAGGAACACACACGTAGGACAAGGGGTAGTTGTATAATACCGGATATTCTATAATACTATAGACACAGCTAGTTTTACACATTTAAATATTTATTCATTATAAAATAATTGCTTTATAATTGTATTGGAGTCTTACACGTTATACAGTTCATCTGAGCTGTGCATTAATTTGAGTGGTGGCAGCTATTATGGGAGTGGCTTGATGGAGCGCAGGAGATGCAGATAACATGATCTTGAGCCTTAAGAAACTTTAATGATGTTTTATTAACAAAGTTCGGGAGGAGCACATTCCACTTAACACGAGGGGAGCACAATAAGTAATCAACCCAGTTAACAAGGTAAGAGGTGTATATATACACACAGCAGACTCACCTCTGTTTCTTGACAGTTTTCCAGCATCCCTCCACCACCCCTTCTCCCTACTTACAACTATTCTGTCCTAACCTACGGGGGGGTACTCTAGGTTCGGCTAAAGTTCCAAGCTAGGAAACCTTCCCTCGGACAGCACGCCAAATCGGCATAATATGTATTCTATTTATTATTTGTAAGTGTGAACTCGTGAAGTAACAAATCTGTTTAAAAGATATGATTAAATTAATTGATAATTACAACACTGAAATAAAAATGTAAAGCCTGTACAAACACTACAATATAAATCGTGAACATAAATAATTGGGAATCATATTAAAAAATTACAAATAAATTAAAAACAGTGCACATTTTATTTATCTATTATAACATTTATGTAGTTTTGTTCGTTTGGCTATTTCCTTATAAAGGTCCAGAAATTTGTCAAGTTTTTTGTCAATTGTCTTTTTGAATTATATGATGTCATTACATTGCTGTCTTGCTGCCAGCCAGTTACTGCATTGCTGATCGTGGTTTTGAATATCAATACATCTGCCCTTTTTTGAGGAACACGAGAATGCGCAGTAATCTTAGACAATTAAAAAAAATATTTTAATCAAATACGCAAATTTGTTTGAAGAACCAAATTTGCCAGAGATCAGTTATCAGGATTAAAATATCCAGCATCTTTCAAATCATCTCAGATGTATTAAGCGAGGAACGAAGAACGAGCCCCAGGTGGCAGAGTCATCAGCAAAGGACTGGTACCTCTAGTAGCACCAAATGCAGTGGACCCAAGGGTTCTTTTCCATTTGTTATGCTTGCTCATATCTCTGGAAAGCTGACAACACAGTCCTAATCACTATTTAATAAAAAAATATATATATTAAATAAAAAAACATCAAGAAAAACCACTAGCAGAGATTTTTCCTCCTTTGTGTCCCAACAAGGAATGAGCACAAAATACATAGCAGGTGCTTAACTGCAGCCTGCCTACATCTAACAAAAAAGTGTACTAAATCTCACTGTAGTCTACTTTGTAGGGTTTTTATTTCTTTTTTTTTTTTTGAAGATGTTGTTAAATTAGTTTTTTTATATTCCAAAGATACAACATGCAACCACATGATCAGTGTTGGGGGTAACGCATTACAAGTAACGCGAGTTACGTAATAATATTACTTTTTTCAAGTAACTAGTAAAGTAACGCATTACTTTTTAATTTGTTAGAAAATATCTGAGTTTTTCAAAAAAGTTACGCCAGTTACATTTTTTCCATTTATTGACTGACAGTGCGCTGTGTGAACATGATCTCACTGTAGTTCTAGACTAAATGTGAATGTGCATTAATTCATCCCACTCGCAAATAACAGATTCAGTATTCATCAAAATGAATGAAAACTCAAAACACATTCTGCAAACTCAGAATGTGACGCAATCCTGCAATAATTAAATATGTTAAACAACACAAATATATCTAATCTAATCAAATTGCCTATCACAGCTATGCTGATGATACCCAGATCTACCTAGCCTTATCTCCAAATGATTATAGCCCCATTGACTCCCTCTGCCAATGCATTGATGAAATTAACAGTTGGATGTGCCAAA
Source organism: Gymnocypris eckloni scoliostomus (assembly GCA_027564155.1). Classification (NCBI taxonomy): domain Eukaryota; kingdom Metazoa; phylum Chordata; class Actinopteri; order Cypriniformes; family Cyprinidae; genus Gymnocypris; species Gymnocypris eckloni. The sequence goes on along the minus strand of CM050413.1, from coordinate 1,516,584 downwards.
ACTTTCTTCAGTTAAACAAGGAGAAAACTGAAGTCATTGCATTTGGAAACAAAGATGAAGTTCTCAAGGTGAATGCATACCTTGACTCTAGGGGTCAAACAACTAAAAATCAAGTCAGAAATCTTGGGGTGATTCTGGAGACAGACCTTAGTTTTAGTAGTCATGTCAAAGCAGTAACTAAATCTGCATACTATCATCTCAAAAACATTGCAAGAATTAGATGTTTTGTTTCCAGTCATGACTTGGAGAAACTTGTTCATGCCTTTATCACCAGCAGGGTGGATTATTGTAATGGTCTCCTCACCGGCCTTCCAAAGAAGACCATTAGACAGCTGCAGCTCATCCAGAACGCTGCTGCCAGGATTCTGACTAGAACCAGAAAATATGAGCACATCACACCAGTCCTCAGGTCCTTACACTGGCTTCCAGTTACATTTAGGATCGATTTTAAAGTACTTCTACTCGTTTATAAGTCGCTCAATGGCCTAGGACCTAAATATATGTCAGATATGCTCACTGAATATAAACCTAACAGACCACTCAGATCATTAGGGTCGAGTCAGTTAGAAATACCAAGGGTTCACACAAAACAAGGGAGTCCGCTTTTAGCTATTATGCCGCCCGCAGCTGGAACCAGCTTCCAGAAGAGATCAGATGTGCTAAAACATTAGCCACATTTAAATCCAGTCTCAAAACTCATCTATTTAGCTGTGCATTTGTTGAATGAGCTGTGCTACGTCCGAACTGACTGCATTGTATTTTATGTATAATCATTTTCTATTTAACTGTTTTAAATCTCATTTTAAATCAATTTCTATATCATTTTAAAACTCCTTGTTTTATTATTTTTAACTTCTTGTTTTTATTGCTGTGAATGATTATTTCACTTTCTTTTATGTAAAGCACTTTGAATTACCAATGTGTATGAAATGTGCTAAACAAATAAACTTGCCTTGCCTTGCCTTGCCTTGCCTTGCCTAATCTCATTTTATTAACCAATGTGTTTGCTGCTGACCTTTGATGATCCAGTTCAACCATACTAATAAGTAAAAATTACTTTAGATAAAATAACAATTATGCTTCGTTGTTTTTTATTGCAAAAGAGTGTTGAACCTTTTTTCTGCGTTCTGCTGTAAAGACCTGATTTACTCTTCCTTCAGCCTGAGGTTTATTCATTTATTTTACACTTTTTGGTGTGAAAGGGCTTTTATATTTGCTATAAATAGAACTTCTTGTATTAAAAACAAACAATCAAGCCCTGCTCATATTTAAAAATGTAACGCGAAAGTAATATAACTAGGGATGAGCGAGTACAGCATTATCTGTATCTGTTAACCATACGAATTATCTGTATCTGTACTGGACTGGGCCTAACCCGGAAGTGGACGGATTTAACCTGGAAGTGGGTCGGGTTGTCTTGAAATGGGCGGGCTTTAACCGGTATGTTATTTTAAGCATGCAATTGATATGGGTTGATCAGAAATTGTTATATTTATTGCTGATTAGAAAACTATTTACATGACAGCATCAGCAACTACCTTTATTTTTTATAAAATACAGCAAGTGTCACTTAGTGCGTGAAGTAAAAAACTGGTTAGAACCAGCTGATGGTTTAAAAAAAAAAACTCAGATGACCGGCAGAGAGAGGGAGAGAGAGTGTGTGTGTGTGTGTGTGTGTAGCTAATTAATTTGTAATATAGTTTTATACCACTACTTCCTTTTTTTTTTTTTTTTATGAAATACAGCAAGAAAGTGTCAGACACTCAGTGCATGAAGTAAAAAAAACTGGTTAGAGCCAGCTGACGGTTTAAAAAAGAAAAAAAAATCTCCGACAGGCAGAGACGCGAGTCGCATTCTACCAAGCACCACGTCTGAACAAACCCCAAACCCCATTTACCAAAACTCTACTGGTTAATAAGTAAGTACTACAAACCAAAGTAAAAAACAAACCTGAAGCTGAAGAAACCCTAAACGTTAACGGAAAAAACCCGCGAACCTGAGTGACTGAGGGAGAGACAGAGAGAGAGAGCGCGCTGTTCTCTTCTCTTCTCAGTGTTCTGTGTGTGAGTGAGCAGAGCGGGACACAGCAACACAATAAATCTGTATGTGTGTAGGGGAGGGGCGCTGTGACTAGCCTATCACAGAACGCAGACACAGTCAGCTACCCAATGAGAATTTTTATTCAATCCGAGCACAGATATTGACTCATAATAATAAAGATTTAATCAAGATCTTTTATATGCCTTTATATATTTTAGAGGTCTGTGTGATAAGAGAAGAAAAACATTTCTGAGATCAAAGCAGCAGAAGTGAGAACAAGATATTAAGTTAAAAAAGTATATTAAAAAGACTTTTAAGGGCAGACAAAATAATAAAAAAATAAATATGAGAAGCAAATAAATATACAAATTATTTTAGTAGTTTTGGATATTGAGTGATTATAAAATAGAGTTGACACTATTAATTCATAAATAAAAAGTACATGCATCAGACAAAAAAATATAAATAGGTTTAAAGATGCATGTCACAAAATAAAGACAAAAAATAGGACAAAATAGGTTAAAATTGTTAAATTAAGTGGGAAAAAATAGTAAATTAATTGGCTATAGAAAAAATATATATAGAGTATTGGATTGTAAAGATTATAGGGAAAAGTATAGCAGCCACATCGGTGGAAATATTAGGATTAAAATATCCATTGTGTAAAGAACTGATAAACAAGATCTCAAGGAAATGGCAGAAGATAACTAAGAATATGATGACAAAATGGCCAAAGGAATGGACATTTGATATAGCATTGTGTGAGGAAATGGAAACTTTTATGTTTAAAAGGAAGGAAATGACGCATTAAAAAGTATAAAACAGGCAAGGAAAATCCTAAAAGAGGCAGACAACGAGACAAAGAAAAAGGAAAGGTTGTGTTCTACACAACCACCATGTCTGCCCCTAGAGGGACAATTCCCAATACTTAAGGGTACGGTAGAAGTGTCAGGAGAAATGCAAATGGAATGACAAGTAGAGTTGGAAAAAATTAGGAACCAGATGTAAAAACAAAGAGGCGACAGAGAAAAGAAAGTGAAGGTTATGTACCGATGGATTGTTATAGACAGGCACGCGTAGCATTAGAAATGATGAAAATAAACCAGGAAGGCAAAACAGGATATGAGGATGTGTTGGAAGAAATGAGGAGAAAAGATAGGGAAATTGAAAAACAAGTAGAGGCTATGGAAGAAGAAATAGAGAAGAAAATTAAAGAATCAGGAAAAAAAGAGGTAAATAAATTGGAGAGAGGGAGAAGTAAGTTGTTCGACAGTAGTGAGGATGTGAATGAAGGTGAGGAGTCATTTGATAAAAGAAAATGGGAACAGGGCAGAGAAAAGGGGACCCTCAGACCACTGGCTGCACAACTCCCAATTTTAATCAAGGGTACACAGGGACAGTATGTCCCCTGGGCCTCACAGGACCTCGAGGGGCTGGTCACTCGCCTCCCAGACATTCATGAGGGGGCTTCGCATTCAACAACAAGCAGGCCCCTATGAACAATCAATGTGGCACCAAAGGGGAGCTAAAAAAGACTCACAAGAGATCTGGCGTGCACATGAAGGACAAATTGTTGCACCAACTTCACTTTTGAATAGTCTCATTGCAGATGCGCATGGTTTTCACCATTGAGCAATGGGGGAAGTAATAAGGAAAATTAAACAGCAAGGATATTGGTCTCCTTATTTACATGCAATGGATTATTTTTTGTCCACGTGAAGTTTGTGCCAAATACAATGCGAGGAAAGGGATAGCGACACCAATAGGCCATATACCAATACCAGAAGGGTAATTTAAGCATTTGGTAATGGACTATGTGGATATGGTAAAGCGAATACAAGGCAAAAGATACATGCTTGTGATCATAGACAGATTTAGCAGGTGGGTGGAAGTAGTACCATCAGCAGATCAAGGAACAGGAACAGTAATTACATTTCTAACAAGAGAAGTAATTCCTAGATTTGGCATACCATCAGAAATACGTTCAGATAATGGCTCGGCATTCATACAAAAAAACTGTAAAACAAGTACTGCAACAATTAAGAATAAAGCAAATACTAGGGTGTATTTACCATCCTCAATCAGAAGGGGCAGTAGAGAGATTGAATGAAACCATCAAGGCCAAACTAATCAAAATATGTGAATTGTCTTCTTTACCAATTGGATGGAAAGGTATTTGCGTAAGAGTATGATTACTACAAGAAATTAACATGGCCCAATGGTGAACAGAACAAACACAAACAAAGAAGACAATAGAATTAGAAGAGGTTACGAGCCAGACCCCAACGTATATACTCTTATACACTTTTTACTCTGGCACTCAACGGAGGCGATCGCATTTTTCACTCCCCGTCCTCCCTTATTTTCCCTGCTTGCTCTCCAGTATTGTCTGATCTATTGAGAGACAGGGACAGAGACAGAGAAAAAGGGTACAGCTGTCCAAAGCCTCACAAGGCTGCCCGTCATGACTGAAGCTGTGGGAAGAGCGGTCAGCATTGAGACTGAGACTATTAACCGCAATATGGATTCTATCATGGAGAAGCTCACTGCTCTGCAAAAGAAAATTTATGATATTCGGGATCAGAATGGACAAAGAGAGTAGCTGCGGAATTGGAATGCGGCTACTCGCCTAAACAAATCACAATCTTATCTTTTCTGGCTCCCCCGTACCAGCACTGCCCGGCAAGGTCGTTGTTGGAAATTTATCCCTGGGAAAGAACACTGCAGTGAGACGCTCTTGCTTCCTCCCCCATTCTACAGACATTGATTATAAACTACTACACACACACACAAATATGCACTCACTTCCCCTCCCCCCATCCCTCGCCTCCGTTCGCTTTGAACCCGCCAGCCTGACGGGCGGGTCTGTGGCCAGCGCCGAGAATGGCTGCGGGTCCGGACGGCTGCTTGCCGGAGCTGGATTTGTTTTCCCCTGTTGCAAGAGTCGTGTGTTTATGGTGTATGTGCTTTTTGTGCTGAGGTGTTTTTTTCCTGTTCTCACACTGTACTCCCTAAGGAGCATAGTCTGGGGGTTATTTTTTTTCTCCTCACTTTCCTCCTGTTATGCTGTAATTTTTCTTCAATTCCCTGTCTTCCTGTCCTGTCTACCCCCTTGTCATATATGTATGTTATGTATGGGCAGGTTGATGGCTTATTTCACTGGTACTTGTGACAATAAAGGGCTACTACTACTACATATATATATATACACACACACACACTCAATTGGACGAGGAATTCCCAATGAATTTAAGGCAAGAGATGAAGTAAAAGCAGGTTTTAAGTCAATATTTGTTTGGATCACACCAAACAAAAATACAGAATGGATTAATTATATTTATTATAATCAACAAAGATTCTTTAATTATACTGATTACGCGTTAACCTTATTAGGAGACCAAGTGCACGCAACTGTAAAGAGTCCACTGAAGGCGAGCGTAGTGAGAACCCAAGTGCAGTTTATTTACAACGTGATGTCCAAACAAAGACAGACTTGAAACAGACTTGACCAGAGACAGACTTGGCATGGCATGAACGGGCTAGACTCACCAACAGCAGGTTACAACATTAATACACGACAAGGTTCAAGACAATGACATGGCTACTTATAACAAACAGAGTGGGTCACATGACATGAACAAACCAATGAGAAACAAGAGACATGACTAAGACAACCAAAGGGGACATGGCAACCAATCAGAACATGACACGTTAAACAAGGGAACCAATAGCATGAAGACATGAGGGAAAGGGAAGCATGACACAAACAGGAACCATGACGAAACTTCAAAATAAAAGACATGAAAACAAAGAACAAGACAGAACCACAAAACAGACCTTACAACAACAAGTAGAATGACATGGCAAAACAGACAGGCTCTCGGTTGGCTTTTGGCAGACAAAGGAGGAGTTTGTGTTATGTTTGGAGATCAATGTTGTACTTTTATACCAAATAATACTGCACAAGGTGGAGCTTTTAGTGAAGTTATGACTAAAATTTAAAAATTAAGAGCTGAAGTTGCAGCAAATGCAGGAAGAGACAAACGAGTTTGGGATTAGTTTGATCTGAAATTTGGAGCATGGGGAGCATGGTTTTCTAAACTGGGAATGTTTTTAGGTGTTGCCATAGTAATAGGAGGATTATTATTTTGCTGTGTATTACCCATATTAAGAACATTAATCGTTAATGCTACTGTTAAGCAAATGGAACTGATAAAATTCCCAAATAATAGACAAATGATTACAGAAAAGAACCTGTATGAATATTATGACGGATGGCTAAACAAACAAAACTTAAATGAGCAGACTTTGGATGATGGTTCCAGTAATTCTGATGAGGACGAAGAAGAGGTATAAAGAAGAAACATACCCTGGGTGTAAGGACTAGCCTAACCGCTGCCCAAGGGTGGCCCTCTAACAATGCGCAAAGGATCTGGGCTGAAGATCAACTATGTTATTTTTTGTGATGTTACAATTTTTATGTTTTGAAGTTTAATTCTATTGTCTTTTATACATGACTATGACACCCACAGGCAAGTGCTGAACCAATTACACGCTCATGCTTATAACATTGTTTTATATTAAATGAAGGGGTACGGAGACAGGATCTTTTACTCCATCCTATAGTCCAGTGTGGGGGGAGATGTTTGGTCCTGATGCTCCGCTAGAGTGCTGCTGCATAATCTAGTCATTGTTGATAAAACTGTGTGACTTATTTAGTCGCTACGTAGTGTTAACTGATGAGACTTGATTCTGAAGTAGCACTCTGGGTGAAGATAAGCAAATGTGAGACTTACAAAATCTCAAAGGGGGAAATATGTAGAAGATTTTTATTAGTCAAAATATGAATTAATCAAATAAAATCAATATGAATTTAGCCATTTATGTATCAAGTTCTTCTTCCATTATAAGCATATATATATGTATGCCTGTGTGTGTCCGAGGCCTGCATAGATGGAATGTGATTTAAACTTTTCTGTTTTGCAAATCCTTTCTTTTCATTGATCTTAGGAAATATTCTAATATTTTGAGATACTGATTTTTGACTTTCATGAGCTGAAAACTCTAATCAAAGTTAAAACAAAAAACTTTTTAAATGTTTTACTTTACATGTAATGAATCTAAAATATATGAAAGTTTCACTTTTTGAAATAAGTTATTCTACGATATTCTAATTTTCTGAGATGCACCTGTATATATATATCAGTAAATTAGAATTATGTGGAGAAGTTAATTTATTTCAGTAATTAAACTCAAATTGTGAAACTCATGTATTAAATAAATTCAATTCACACGAACTGAAGTAGTGTATGTCTTTGGTTCTTTTAATTGTGATGGTTTAGGCTCAAATTTAACCAAATCACTATCTCAACTAATTAGAATAGTTCATAAGACCAATAAAAAAAAATGTTTTGTGAATTGTTGGCTAAAGCTAATGTATGTTCATTTTACTGTATATGTACTCAATACTTGGTAGGGGCTCCTTTTGCTTTAATTACTGCCTCAATTCGGCGTGGCATGGAGGTGATCAGTTTGTGGCACTGCTGAGGTGGTATGGAAGCCCGGGTTTCTTTGACAGTGGCCTTCAGCTCATCTGCATTTTTTGGTCTCTTGTTTCTAATTTTCCTTTTTGACAATACTCCATATAATCTCTATGGGGTTCAGGTTTGGTGAGTTTGCTGGCCAGTCAAGCACACCAACACCATGGTCATTTAACCAACTTTTGGTGCTTTTGGCAGTGTGGGCAGGTGCCAAATCCTGCTGGAAAATTAAATCAGCATCTTTATAAAGCTGGTCAGCAGAAGGAAGCATGAAGTGCTCCAAACTTTCTTTGTAAACGGGTGTAGTGACGTTGGTTTTCAAAAAACACAATGGACCAACACCAGCAGATGACATTGCACCCCAAATCATCACAGACTGTGGAAACTTCACTCTGGACTTCATGCAACTTGGGCTATGAGCTTCTACACCCTTACTCCAGACTCTAGGACCTTAGTTTCCAAATGAAATACAAATCTTGCTCTCATCTGAAAAGAGGACTTTGGACCACTGGGCAACGGTCCAGTTCTTCTTCTCCTTGGCCCAGGTAAGACGCCTCTGACGTTGTCTGTGGTTCAGGAGTGGCTTAACAAGAGGAATACGACAACATTACGTCTGTGTGTGGTGGCTCTTGATGCCTTGACCCCAGCCTCAGTCGATTTTGCTTGACAATCCTCATAAGGCTGCGGTTCTCTCGGTTGGTTGTGCATGTTTTTCTTCCACACTTTTTCCATACACTCAACTTTCTGTTAACATGCTTGGATACAGCACTTTGTGAACAGCCAGCTTCTTTGGCAATGAATGTTTGTGGCTTACCCTCCTTGTGAAGGGTGTCAGTGATTGTCTTCTGGACAACTGTCAGATCAGCAGTCTTCCGCATGATTGTGTAGCCTAGTGAACCAAACTGAGAGACCATCTTGAAGGTTCAGGAAAACTTTGCTGGTGTTTTGAGTTGATTAGCTGAATGGCATGTCACCATATTCTAATTTGTTGAGATAGTAAATTGGTGGGTTTTTGTTAAATGTGAGTGTAAATTCTTCACAATTAAAAGAACCAAAGACTTAAACTACTTCAGCCTGTGTGCATTGAATTTATTTAATACACGAGTTTCACAATTCGAGTTGAATTACTGAAATTAATGAACTTTTTCACGACATTCTAATTCATTGAGATGCACCTGTATATATGATGCGATCTGGGAAAACCCGTCGGATATCACGCTGGGATGTTTTCAGGAAATTCGAAAAATAGCTTGAATGTCAATTTTTTTTGTTAAAATTAGGTTTTCATAAAATTTGTATTCTATAACATCTGGTCTATCATCTCTGAAAATATATTGGCAACATTTGTAACTTTTTGTAAATAACTTGTTTAGTGCAGAAAACCAGAGATTTATTGCAGCAAGCAGAAAAGACTGTCTTTCTCTTATGTTAAGAACGCGCTGCGGAGGTTAATTTAACACATTTTAAAGTTAAATTCATCTATCTGGTGCATTTTGAGAGTTCAAAATTAAAGGGGTCATATGATGATGCTAAAAAGAACATTATTTTGTGTATTTGGTGTAATGCAATGTATTTATGTGGTTTAAAGTAAAAAAGAACATTATTTTGTGTATTTGGTGTAATGCAATGTATTTATGTGGTTTAAAGTAAAAAAAAAACATTATTTTCCACATTCTGTACATTATTGTTGCTACTCTAAGCCCCGTCTTTCTGAAAAGCTTCGATTTTTACAAAGCACATCATTCTGAGCAGCGAGGCGTGCTCTGATTGGCCAGCTATCCACTGCATTGTAATTGGCCAAATACCTTAAGCGTGAGATGGCGCCTCACCGTATTGTGATGGCGTTTCAGGGCGCAAGTCACACAAAAACAATAAAACCCATTACAAATGAGGCATTTGTTGCATCCAGTGGGGACATAATTACTGATTATAATGACTTATACTGTCTTTTTACGTTATTGTCTTTAAACATTACCATGTCTGCATTTGTGATCAGAGAAATTACAAACAACAAGCACTACTCTCAAAACTCGCATTTGAATCGTCAGTGGCAGAAATGTACTTACAGTGGTCAGAAGCGCCAGACTGTCCTTGCAAAGTTGGAATTGCCCCACTTTATAGAAACAACCTTTGTGCAAGCCAGCATTGTAGCTTCCAAGTTCAGAAAATAGTCCTCTGTAAAATGTGCTGCACACACTCGAATATTTGGGTTGTACCTCTCTTGAACAGTGTTGTAAATACAACTTAACCACTGATTTCTAGTTGTGTCCTCTTTTGGAAGCCCCAACAAAGTAGTTTTGCTTTCACAATGAATCACATCATCTCCAGGACATGGTGCCGGCAGCAGCAACAACAACACTACAGCGAGAATAATAGCCTGCCTTCTTTCTTTGCGTGTATGTTTGAGCGGTGTTATGAAAATCTCCCCACATCGTGACATAGAGATGTGGGGGCATGTTTGAACGAGCCGTTTTAGGGGGGTCGTGGCAGAGTCTTAACTTTGATAAAGAATATATCTTTGGTTTTGAGACTTTAGTCTTTGCAACTTCAGGGATCTTTTCTATGCACAATCAGCTTGTAACACTCTAAAGAGAAAGGAAAACTTCAAATCGCATCATATGACCCCTTTAAGAGCTCCATTATAGGTTCAGTTTACAAACTAAAATAAAAAAGCTGGGGAATTGACTTGTTCTTGAGGTTTAAAGGGGACTCAATCCTCTTTTTAGTTGTGATAGAGTGTCTCAGTCTCACATTGGTGAATATAATGATAATAATAATAATAATAATTGTATTTTATTATTCCTATGACATTAGAAAACAATTCTGTAAAATAAATGAAAATAATTTGAATGAATGTATTTCACAGGTATATTATTTTACCTTATTCTACAGCAGGGAAATTACAATAATTGTGTCCTAATATGATACAAAGAAAATATTCGGGTTATTTGCGAAAATTGCCCGGCCATAAAAACAATTTCCTGCCATTTTTTTTTAATTTAAATTTTGATTTTATGATTTCAACATTTGAAGCAAAAACAGAATGGTCTGACTTCATAATTGTGAAAATATGCTAAAACTTGCATAAAACAAAAACAGCAGGCAGGCTGAATTTCACTCTCTGACAGCAGGTGGCGCTTCTAGAACAGCAGTGGTAAGAGGGGAAAATACCATTGAAACTTCTCTCAAGTCAGTTCCCTTCAGTAATACATTCATATAAACATCTACCACAATATTTATAATTTTCTTCAAACAGTGAGCTTGCTCTGCACGTACAGTATTTTCTTTGTTTGGATCTGTTAAATTTAGTCCTTGCTTGCAAGAGATAAACCTATGAGGTTTTATTTTGGTGGGAACTTCAGTTGAGCTTTTATTTTGACGAAAAACTCCAGCTTCTGTGAAAACAGGTTTACAAACGCGTCTCATTATAGTGTAATACTGTAACCATTTGCCCAATAAAATGTTGAAAATTATGCTGATGTGAAAAAGCATAACTGGTGGCTACTGCGTTCCCAGATGCGCACTAAACTTGCATTAATGGAGATCAGTACATTCACTGTGAACTGAGAGACGCGGAAAATAGTGGATCACAAGCTGATCACTTCCCTTTGAAACAAGCAGTGTAAACAGACCTGATGAGGGGATAAAGCCATATTAAGCTTAGTTTGTTTGATGGACACTTTGCCAAAGCAATTGCTTTGGCAAATGTTTTTATTTTATTTTCAAATGTTTTGTATTACCAATAAAGTTTTTATATTCAAATGCTTGGCGGGTTGTGACGTGGTTGCGTGCGTGCTATGGTAGGCTGTGATACAGTTATTTGATAGGTAAAGAATTTAAGCTTCTGTATTATTTAAATAATTTTTAGTGTTACCATTGCGCAAAATGTGCATGCTTACTCTAGATTGTTTTGTATTTGTAAAGATTAACGCTATATCCTATAACAGCAGGTGCTAATAGTTAAGTGCGAATAGTGCTAATAGATGTTCAGGCCAGTCGAGTGTTAGCAAATAGGTTACTGTAAGTTAAATACTTAGGACCTTGTATCTTTACATCTATCCATCCATTTTTATTTTAGATATATTAAACCCAGCGTACAGTACAGTATACTTATGATGGACTTTGAGTTTGAGGAAGAGCTGAGGAGTGCTGATGAGCTTCTAGAAAGCTTACGAGCTCGAGAGGTAAAGTTAAATACTTTTACAATCATTAAAATGTGTATGTATTAAATAATGTTTTAAGGCAAATATCATAATATTTTCTTAATATTAACCTTTTGCTTTTTAAAGTCACAATTAATATTAATTTCACCATAACTTTTACTTCTTGGTCAAAAGTGTGCTCTTAGCAACATGAAATTAAGTGTTATTTATTTAACTTAAATGTGTCATGCTTCTAGGAAACACTGGTTAAAAGCAATGTGCTGCCTCTACCTTCAACCCCAACTGTTGAGTGGAGAAAAAGAGATGGCCAAGGGGAAATTATTTACAAATATCCAAGATCCAAAAGGGCAACTGTAAAAAGTAAGTATAAAGTACTGTATATGCAGATGAGAATAGAACATCACATTTTCCATATACAGCAACCCAAATATATTTGGATGCATAATCCATGCTTTAAAAATGTATGCAGTACTCGTACATTTTCTTTCAATTTATTCTAATGGTTAGTTATGTAGTATTGTGATATTGAAAAGTATGTAAACATGTGTTCTTTCATTTTGTAAATAGGAATAAGAGGTGACCACAACAAAATCTCTGGTAATGTTTCTAAATCTAAATGATGGTGTATGTTTTCATGTCGCTTTGGGTGCTCTATTACTCACAATCTCTTTCTCTTTAATGTTTTAGCTGGTCCACTTGTTACAGAAAAAGACTTGAATGTTGGCCATACAGAAGCCTCTGAAACAGTTGGTATGTGCAGAATCAGAATTATACATTATGATTGGCATTCAAATTATGTATTATATATACTTTTCAAATTTTATTTAGATGATATTTTTGAAGAGCTAAAGAGGCTGTTGGACACTCAGGAAGGTGATGCTAATGTTATGCCCATTCAAGATCATCTCCCTCGGTCTGCATCCAATGACTGGGCCATTAGATCTGCAATGAGGGAAGAAAAATGGAAAGAAGCTAGATCTTGTCTTGTGGAGAACATTTTGAAAGGAGAGGATGCAAGTTCCTCAATCTGCCAACAGTGCAGGTCAAATGCAGCTGTTGTGTGCTGTAGGGACTGCCTTCCCTACCCTTTTCTTTGTGGAGCCTGTGATGAGCAAAGGCATGGCAGTTACTTTGTGCTCCATAATAGGGATTCCCTGGTCTCAGGCTTTTTACAGCCCTTACCTCCTTGCACAGGATTCATGCAAGCAGCTGGTCAAATTTCTGTTAAACAACTCGGTAAAATAATGTTATTATGTTCTTGGTATTATTCTGTATGTATAATACAGTATACATTATAATGTTTGTGTGTAGATGTATTTAAAGTGAACTTTTTGCACAGTTCGATTGCTGCCTGTAGAAATACCAGCCCATATTTGTGATTGCAGTGACGGGGCAGTCTTTGTTTCTTCAGGGAGGCCCATGACCCTCATTACTATGAATGGAAAGGAAACTTTTTACATAATTTTGCAAATGTGTATTACATTTTTTTAAACATTTGAATCTCTTATAGTTTGTTTTCCTTCTTTAGGTCGTTACAACCTTAGCATGCCTCACTTTTCCTGTGCTGTGTGTGGATATTCACGTGAGCCATCCCTGACAGAATTACAGAGGAGTCTCTACTGGCCTGGCAACATTCCTGCAAGTACACTATTTAATACAGATGTGCTTGTCTCATTTCGTGAGATGAAAATGGCGTCACCGGGGATATCTTTTCAAGTGTTTGTTAAAATGCTTGATGAGAAAACAATTCTCTTTGGCCGAGTAAGTATTTGGTTTGCTTTGTTTGTTTTATTATTAATCATTGTCAAATATAATAACTACTTTTTTTCTGACTGTAGGAGAAACCTTTGCCTATGTAGATTTAATTACTAAGATATATAATGTAAACAATACACAATGTATGAGTCCCAACTTATCTATTCAAAAATGTCTTTTCTCAAAAAATAAATACAGCTTTTCTTTACATTATGCTAACTTTATATGAATAACAGTGAACTTCATACTAGCCATTAAACATGCAGTGAACAGTTTATCTAATTTTAGTTATGTCTAAGATGAATGCTTTCAATAATACAGATTCTGACAAGCTGTACAGAAAATTTGTTGTGAAAAACAGTATTACCAGTGCTGCTTTTTACATATTTTAGAGTGGAAAAATATCAGCCAATGTATTCAGCTGCAGTTTCAATGAATGGGTTGCAGCAAGATATGAAGTGGAAAAGATGTGCCAGGAGGAGTTTTTCACCTCTCCAGCATGCACTCCAGACATGGTTGCTGTTTCTGTTGATGGAAACCGCAAACACTATCGTTTTAAAAACACATCAAGGTACTTTTCTGTTTTTTTATTAAATTGATCTTTTCTGTTGAATGAAACTAAATAAATATAAGCTTTGAATTTTTTCTCAATAGCACAGACAAAAGTGGATTATTTGACCAACTTTTCATACAGAATGATGTGGAGGTGTCAGACTTTGTGGACTTCATTCGCAAAAACAATAATCACGTAAGTATTATTACTCATGTTCATAGATTTTACTGTATTTTGTTGCTTACATCTTTTATTTAAAAAATCATAAATTTCTCAGTTATTGCTCAAAAAAGTCCAGTATCTGTACTAATAAGCATTAAAATTACATTAGAAGGAAAATGTTAATGCGAATTTAGTCATTCAGAAATATCTTGTGTTTTTGTCTATGAAATACTCTTTAGTGGTGGCCATGATGTCTTTTTTCTCTTGTTTTAAAAAAATATGAATGTGGTGTAGGTTTCAGGGAGAGGACTGTGTGGAGCATCACAATGGGCAGCAGCGAAAGAATCATCAAAAAATCAAGCAGCAAACTTGATGAGGAGGGGTTAGAAATTGCTGTCTGTCGCCATGGGATTCTCCTTACGGCCTTAAATATGTTTCGCGGGGAAATTTTAGCATATCCCCTTTTTCTTCAAAAAAAACTTGCCGAAAAGTCACAAGGGACCATCCAATTCTTCTGCTCAGATGTGGCTTGCAAATACTTCCCATATTTACAGAGAGTATCTAAGAACTGTCCTGAGCTACAGTCTTTACTGGACATGCGTCCTTTTCTTTCTGTAATGCATGCCAAAGCACATTCTTGGAAATGTGAGGTACATAACCATGCATCCAAGTATGTAAAATTAAGAAGAAATACACAACCTCTAAGTTATTTTTGTTGCATTTTAAAACTCAGGTCAAGTATGGTGGTGCCTATCAAGAAGGAGCTGGTTCAACTATTGGTGAAGAAGTGGAGCAAGTTAACAGTTTCCTATCTAGGATTGCAATTACATGTCGAAATCAGGTATGTTGAATGCAGGTATGATTAATGTATACTTATACACATAATTATAAAGTTATATTTATACACATACTGACATAATATATTTGTACTGTGCGTGTGTGTACAAAATATTTTTTTACAGGCCGTGGGGACATGATTACAATGCAGGCCATGTCCTGGAATAAGAGGAAGCTTCTTAAATTGGGACAGGCTTTAGTTGATAGATATGTAAACTTTCTTCTCATTGTAATGTTGTAGTAGGGATTTCTAGGTTTGACAGATTCCTGATTCATATCTATATTAACCCTTTCATGCATGAATTATGAAAAACGTTAGCTAGATTTTTTTATGATTATTTTTATTACTATGCTAAAATTGAAATCCATTTTCATTTTTACAAAATTTAGTTATTATTTAACTGTCTACGTATGTGGACATGCAACAAATGAGTAAAATGGGACATAAAGCCACAGCTGACAATATGGAATATTGTGTTTTTTTAATGGCATGTTATGCTATTTATATCAGCTCAGTTATTAAAAACAATAATATTACAATATAATAACAATAAAACACATATTCTAGGAACAATAACAGTAGTTGCATATGCGGAAACCTATCAGCAGTATGGGCAAATCATGGAAAACATGATACAACATCTTTGCTGGCAGACTGCTGTCACTGTCACTTCCACTGTCTTCTGGGATATTCTCTATTATTCTGTACTGACTCTTTGACCTATGCTGTCCCCTGTTTGGAAGGCAAAATGCAAATTTGTTTCCATATGTATGTGTAAAGTTGCCATTTAATGCTGTAATATGTAATTGCAAATGGTTATTTATGTTGATATATTTGTTAAATGTCTGTTCTATTACAATAAGACAATTCATAACATATTTGAAAAAAACAAATAGATATACTAGCAGGTTACAGAAATCAGACTTTATGCAGTATGACTCCACTGTTGCATGACGTCCACATACGTGGACAGTTAGTTTTTGGTGAATAAAAACTAAATTTTACTCTAAATTTTAGTTTATAAAATAATAACATATTCATCACACTTAACTGTACATGCTAATATATTTTTTTTACCTTAATTGACCACCTTTTATAAAAGTTTTTCACAGATATGCCATTTAGCACATGGCTATCACTGTCAGCCATCTTGGATTAATGATGTCATCAAGCAATGAATATTTGGAAATCAAGATAGTAGCCACTGTTACAATATTGCTGTCAATCTACTGACACTGCCTTCAAGTGGTTTGGAAAAAATTACCATGATAAATGAACTTTAAATGCAGTTAAATTAACTGTCCACATATGTGGACACCATGCATGAAGGGTTAAATGCTGCTTTTGTAATTACTTTGTTTTGTTTCTTGTAGACCCAGAAAGCTTTGCATGAGCAGCAGTGCATCTTTGAGGCACTGACGACAGAGCTTGGACTGCATGATGATTGTGTGGATGATCAATGGGTTTCAGATGTACAGCAATGGGCCGAAGGTGATATTTTGACTTTTTATTATAATTTTAATCATTGGCAGGTAACATATAGTGAAAGTGCTGATCTGAGAAGGTTACAAGAGGAAATAGAGGGGCTGACGGTGAGCATCAAAAGGCGAACACAACGTCTGTACAGTCAAACAGGTAAAACCAAATCATTGGGAATTTGTTATTTTTAAACTATTACAGTGTTTCCCATTCATTACTTAGACTATGGTAACAGTGTAATTTGTTTCGCCATAGTTTTAAAATGAACCAAGTCTTTTTACACTTCTCATAACAACATAAAGATCTCAAACATTGTTTTGAGTTGTTTAAAAGGCGGCAAAGCATGTATCTGTCAATCCCAGTCACCCAAACCCCCATGTCTCAGACTCAGGTGCAGTGTTTACTGACTTTTTTCTTCAGAGAAAGTGCATACCATTTTGGATAAAACTTTTTCCGTATAAAATATTTTTTCTGTAAATACTGCCCCTCAAGCATGAGGTCTTCCTTTTCCTGGAATAGGTAAGCTCTCTTGGCGTCTACTTGGTGAGCGAGAAGCAGCACATTCAGTTCACCGTACAGCAGCATTAAAGTACTGTTTTCTTTTATGTCTGACAACAGAAACAGAAAATGTGTAAATGAGAACAGCCTTATTCGGTATTCAGTTGTATTAAAAAACAGTACTGCATGCAACAGTTCAGAGAGTATGATGTGATGACATCATAAATATGCGGATGTGACATCATTCAGTGCCATTGTTTCACAAAATCCTGTGGGAAACACTGTTACATTTATTTTTGTAGCTATGAGAGAAAAGAAAGGTACTGTAATAATTTAATTCTATAAAATGAATTCCATTTAGACAGCAACAAGCGGCGCCATTCTTTGCGTCATAGAAGGAATGAGGAAAAGAAGAAACTGGCTGCTGCTGTGGATGACTACAATAGCATAGCAGATTCTTCCCAGCAGCTTGGTTCGTTGAAGACTTCTTTGTAGCCGAGACTGTTGCTTGGCCTTGGCAAATCCCCAGCAATACTGGTATGCTACAAGAGATCTCTCTCTATGTCCCTGTTTTTATGAACATGAAGTAGTACTGAATATATTACCTATTTTGTTAACTTTATACATAATATGTCATGCATTTCAGAATCTGTTCCTTTTCTTACCAAGAGGAAGGTGTTTGACAGAGTGATGGCAATGAGACGCCTTCAGGAAGAGAAAAGTCTTATTTGTAAGGAGATGCAACAGCACTGGATGGTCCTGACACATAAGACGTCCAAGCTTGAAGCACTGATTAATGAAATAAGTTCTAAATGTAAGAAAGTCTTCATTTATAATATTTTGACCAATTTGCACACAAACAACACACTTCCTGTTTCCGTTTTTCAGTTCTTGTTGTTTTCAATTTCACATATACGGTACAATTAAGTCTTTGGTGCTTCTTTAACATTTTAGTTCAGTTCTGAATGTTTAGTTGGTTATAATTTTTTACTATTCAGCACTCTAGAATGCTTGATTCTGATTGGCCAGTTGCAACATTCCATGGTATTTAATTTCCGAGATAACAACCGCCTGAAACTAATAACACGGCCTCATCCGAGGACTGAGAGTCATCTTAACAAGCACAGTTTAATACCTACTAATTAATATATAAATATAATATAGTATAAATATGCATATTTAATAACATTTATGAGATTTTATTTACAAGTAATTAAATCGAATGTTCGTCTTGTTTGGACTTTGAACTTGTTTAATGCATCTTGGCTTACAGACGCTAGGAAACGGGTTTCCCTTGCAGAAGGTTTGCATTTCTTAAAAATGAGCTAATAAAAGATATCAAAATGTTGTGCCTATATATTTACACATATACCAACTAACCACGTAATAAGTGGGATAATGTACAGCCAGCCGGGTTGTTATCACAAATAAATCCCTTAAGGGTAATCCAAGACCTGTCCTGAAGTCCTGATCACCCTGTCGGGATTTATTCTGCGATTAACAACTGGCTGGCTACATTATCCCTTAACATTTGCTAACAATTGTGTAATGTTATACAGTAAAACTTAACAGGAAGTGCTTCTAGACCAGTGTTGTTTATGTCTTGCTAAATGCTCTATAACATTGTATTTTTTTGTTTATATATCCTTCTATATTTCCCAGCTGGTTTTTCTACCCTCTCCGAAACTGCGTGCAAGGGGCTCCTGTGCATTGTTTGAAAGAAACAGCATGAACTGAAACATTTAATGCAGCTAGTAAGGGCAGGATATATGAAAATTTTCAGTAACGATATGGTGTCAGAAGAATCTGAGCTTGAACAGGAAGAGGAAGTACAAGAGGAGCTCTCAGAAAGCAACAGCAGCTCAGATGATGAGTAAAATTTACTATATGTAAGGTACTATGAGACTCAAACAAACAAAGAGGACCTACCAAAAGGTAGCAGGCTTCTGAATCTACAGGATTTCTAAACATATACACTAGTCAACATTTGAAGTGGATCAGAACCTTTCATAAAAACACCCTTTCTTGTCTTAGGACAACTTTGCTGAATTTTTTTGATCCACTTCAAATGTTGACTAGTGTATTATATACCTTTAAGACAAAACTATGAGTGATTGTGAACCAGTCTTTCCTTTCTAATGTCACAATGTCACCTTAGACCAAAGATCAAGTTACTATGTGTAACCAATGACTGGTCAGAGGCGAGAGTAGATCCACTTGCAGCTTTATTGATACAAAGGAGGTCAGACAGGCAAATATCAAATAGTGGTATCGAGGGCAACGTAGATAAAACAGACACATAAACAGAGCCAGAGCAATGGATCAGGGCAGGCAGCAGACAGGATAACCAGTAGGCAGGCGGGGTCAGTAAGGCAGGCAGCAAACGATCAGGAGAGAGAGTCAACGGTCCAGGTAGTACACACAAGGGAAAATGCTCGGAAATGTTAGCCAGGGCAAAACAAGACTTCGCAGTGAGTGCAAGTGAGAGTGCTGCTTAAATGTGAGTGTGAGAATGAGGTGCAGGTGTGGGAGGCAATCAAGACTAATGAGTGAATGGTGACAGCTGTGTGATTGGTGTAATGGTGGACGGAATGTGTGTGCAGTGCATGATGGGAGATGTAGTCCATGGGTGATGTGCAGTTGTAGTGAGTGGTAACCAGATTCATGACAGAGCCCCCTAAGAGCGGCTTCCAGACGCTTACACAAAGCGTACTCCAGGAGGGCGGTGGAGCGGAGGTGGAACCGGGGGAGGGGACGGAGGGCCAGGTCCATGTGGGGCCAATGAGACCGCTGTGGCGTGGGGTGACTCTGGCAGGTCAGCGGAGGCGTGGGGTGACTCTGGCAGGTCAGCGGAGGCGTGGGGTGACTCTGGCAGGTCAGCGGAGGCGTGGGGTGACTCTGGCAGGTCAGCGGAGGCGTGGGGTGACTCTGGCAGGTCAGCGGAGGCGTGGGGTGACTCTGGCAGGTCAGCGGAGGCGTGGGGTGACTCTGGCAGGTCAGCGGAGGCGTGGGGTGACTCTGGCAGGTCAGCGGAGGCGTGGGGTGACTCCAGGGCGGAGCAGACGAGACAGACGCCCACCAGGGCGGAGCAGACGAGACAGACGCCCACCAGGGCGGAGCAGACGAGACAGACGCCCACTAGGGCGGAGCAGCGATCCCTGGCCGAGACTGGGACCTAGAGGAAACGGAGACACAAGAGGCAGAGAGAGCACATTTGGTTTCAGGGACCGAGGCAGGGAGTTTAAGCAGCCATGGTAGATCCGGGGCCTCGGGCAGCCATGATGGATCAGGGGACCTCATGGGCCATGGCGGGTCCGGGGTCTCCGTGAGCAATGGAGGGGAGCTCCTCCATGAAAGTTCTTGGTGAACTCCACTACCTCGAGGGGGCACTCTGGAAGCGCTGAATCTCGGAGGCGCCGGGCGGCTCTGACTCTCTTGGGCACTCAGGTGGACCAGCGGAGACGGGAGAGCTGGGCGGAACCAGCGGAGGCATCGATGAGCTGGGCGGGACCAGCGGAGACGAAGGCGAGCTGGGCGGGACCAGCGGAGACGAAGGAGAGCTGGGCGGGACCAGCGGAGACGAAGGAGAGCTGGGCGGGACCAGCGGAGACAAGGAGAGCCGGAACAGGGCCAGCAGGGGCTCTGGGGAACCGGATGGAACGGACCCGGAGTGCTGGACTTCCAAGTAGCTCCTGGATCGGAGTGCCCTGGAGCGGACTCTGCGAGCTTCCTGGGACGCAAAGGGCCTCTGGACGGGGCCGGCTCTCCTGGGACGCGGCTCTGAGCGGACTCCCAAGTAGCCCCTGGGACGGGAGCGACGGCGAGCTCCTGGGACGGAGCGGGCTCTGGAGCCGGGACTCCCGGGCGAGCTTCCCTGGACGGAGCGCTGGCTCGATGTGACTCTGGCCTGGGACGCGAGCTTCCGCGAGCCCTGGGACGGAGCTAAACTGCCAATAAACTCCCCACCAGGAAACAGAGATTTGTCAAACTGGGATTTGCTGTTCATTGAGCCCAAAATAAAACAAGTCTTTGAACAAAAGTTCATCGTACAGCGGTACCTGAATAGACAGCTCACCAAACTGGTGAACGATTTAACAGACAGGCCTCCTGGCGAAGATGTAGGAGTTGTTCTAATGGAGTCCATGGTTAGGCTGGGTGGCCGAAATAAAGCCGCTGGATCTGAGGTGGCGAAGTCTTCTGTAACCAATGACTGGTCAGAGGCGAGAGTAGATCCACTTGCAGCTTTATTGATACAAAGAGGAGGTCAGACAGGCAAATATCAAATAGTGGTATCGAGGGCAACGTAGATAAAACAGACACATAAACAGAGCCAGAGCAATGGATCAGGGCAGGCAGCAGACAGAGAGGATAACCAGTAGGCAGGTGGGGTCAGTAAGGCAGGCAGCAAACGATCAGGAGAGAGAGTCAACGGTCCAGGTAGTACACACAAGGGAAAATGCTCGGAAATGTTAGCCAGGGCAAAACAAGACTTCGCAGTGAGTGCAAGTGAGAGTGCTGCTTAAATGTGAGTGTGAGAATGAGGTGCAGGTGTGGGGAGGCAATCAAGACTAATGAGTGAATGGTGACAGCTGTGTGATTGGTGTAATGGTGGACGGGAATGTGTGTGTGCAGTGCATGATGGGAGATGTAGTCCATGGGTGATGTGCAGTTGTAGTGAGTGGTAACCAGATTCATGACACTATGTAATATGTACTGTAATATTAGTGTTTTTAATTGTGTAATTAGTATAGTATATTAATTTGTTAATATTGTGATGTAACAAAATAAGGATAGACTTAAAAGAATTAAGTGTTGGTGGTTTATGTTGACCTAATATGTTAAGATATTCAACCAAAACAATATAAATAGCCCTTTGAAGCTGTGATCTTTCACGTATATATGCAGACTTCACACACTGATGCACATAAAAACAAAGTTTTTTGCAGAAGTAATATTCTATGTATGTAACCATGTAATGTGTTTGTGCCTTTTTCCCCAAGAAATGTCTTTCTGCTGCTTTGTGTATCCCCTGTATATAATATGACATTTGTACACATTTACAGCACAACATGATGATGAAGTGCTCTTATTACTGTACATGTATTCATTGCATATGGCAAGTCAGTAAAGTATGAAAATATAAAGTATGTTTTGTTCTTGTTTCTCATGTGATACAAATATAATCAGGAAAGGCCTGAAGAGAGACCTGCCCTCAACTTTCACACATCAGGCTAATCACACCCTTTTGGTCTTTTTCTCATTGTCGGAAGATGATCTCCTGTGCAGTTGTGAAAAGTTTGTGTATTCATTTGGATACTGAACAAAGAGTGTTTTGTAGGCATGAAAGTAAATTTCTAAATATATATATTTTTTTTCTTATGTGATTTTAATCACTGTCTTGTTACCTAAAACATAACCATTTTGTATCGTCAACAACTATTAACTGTTAGCTAGAATTAAAAAACACACAGCAGGGTTACTTGTAACATAGTATACGAAAACTTTAAATTCCATTAATCAAAATGATTACTGTACATACAATTATCAGGGTCCCTTCAAAAAAATCTTGTCGTGGAGATTTCATCCTAAAAGTGTACGCTCAAAAGCTAGATTTTACGTACGCACAAACGTTTTCAGATTTATAAAAGCATGCGTACGCCAGAACCAGCGCAAAAATCCCTTTGTAAATCCCAGTTAGGGGAAGATTGTGCGTACGTGCATCACCCTGACTCCTCCTAGAAATCACCTTATATGGAGCTTACGCCTAGTTTTACTATGCATAACCTCATCTGCATATAACTTCCATGAACATTCCCATCCACGTGACACTATGTTTAACATCGTCAAAGGTAAAAGACATTAAGGAAATATGATGTAGGCTACGGACTCTAAATGCTATTTGTGCCATACATTCTTTTTCATTGCTAAAAATAATCCAATACACTTATGTATTAGAATAAATATATCAAGATAAAAATAAAAACAAAAACTGTTTAAATAGTTATCAGATAAATAGATTTGATCTCATTCTTTCACTGGCCAAATAGTATTTCAGTTATTTTAAGCAATTCAAATTAAACTACATTTATGCATTTTTGCAGATAAGGTGATAATGACCTTATGTAATTTCAATGCTTATCTCCATTAATTTAATGTAAATGTGTACTTTATATCGACATGAAAACAGAGCTTAAAAACATTGTTTTTACTTTATTCATTCATAGGAAAAAGAGTTTGTACGCATGGGTCAGAGTTTGTGTGCAGGTGCGCAAATTTTCAATATGTCAATTGTCACTCATTTCAGAAAGTGAAACCCATATATTAGCCTACATAGATTCATTACACATAGAGTGAAATATTTCAAGCCTTTATTTCTTGAAATGTTGATGACTTACAGATGGCTTACAGATAATGAAGACCCAAAGATCAGTCTCAGAAAATTAGAATATTGTGAAAAAGTTCAATATTGGAAAGTCATGGTGTCACACCCTAATCAGCTAATTACCTCAAAACACCTGCAAAGGTTTCCTGAGTCTTTAAATGGTCTCTCGGTCTAGGTCAGCAGCCTACACAATCATGGGGAAGACTGCTGACTTGACAGATGTCCAGAAGACATTGACACCCTCCACAAGGAGGGTAAGCCACAAAAGTTCATTGCTAAAAAGGCTGGCTGTTAACAGAGTGCTGTATCCAAGTGTATTCATAGAAAGTTGAGTGGAAGGAAAAAGTGTGGTAGGAAAAGGTGCACCATCAAAAGGTATAACCACAGCCTTGAGAGAATTATCAGGCTAAATCCATTCAAAAATTTGGGGGAGCTTCACAAGGAGTGGACTGAGGCTGGAGTCAGCGCATCAAGAGCCACTGCGCACAGACAAACCCTAGACATGGGCTACAAATGTCACATTCCTCGTGTCAAGCCACTCCTGGACCAGAAACAACGTCAGAAGCATCTTACCTGGGCTGTGGAGAAAATAACTGGACTGTTGCTCAGTGGTCCAAAGTCCTCTTTTCAGATGAAAGTAAATGTTGCATTTCATTTGGAAATCAAGGTCCCAGAGTCTGGAGGAAGTCACAAGAGGTCTATGCTCAAATAGTCAGGGGTGCTCAGTTTGTAAAGTAAAGTCTTTTACTTTGGTTATGATAAGATCTTGAGTTACCCCTTTGATAATTTAATTGGGCTGTTGTGACATTAATGTTCAAAATGTCCACATGTACAGTACATGGTATGTAGGCTACCCATTTTCTATTCACAAGATTGTTTTCCTCAAACATTTTTCAGATTACATTAAAATTATAGGATGCTCTTTCAAAGAACTGGATTTTTCCTCAAGATTGTTAGAGCCATTATGTTAGTATGAAGGTATAACATGTGAAATAGGATGTTATTCAAAATTGTAATACATAATGATTAATCTGTGAATTTATAAAAATTATACCATATGTATCATGCATATAAAAAAATATACCATGATAACAATGTATCATTTTTATTAACATAACATTATTTAGAATAGTGGTTTTCAGATTTGTCCCGAAGAAACCTATGGTAGAAATTCTCTCTACAAAATATACTTTACACTTTCAAGTGCCTCGCCCACACATCAAGTGTACATGAAACAATGCATTTTTTTTTTGGTGTGATTGAGCATGTAAATGTGTGTGTCTTTTGCCATGCAGTTGTCTGGCTGCATGTTCCAGGTATCTCCATGCTCTCACCGAAACACTGCACTAGTCTGGGATGCCCAGTGCAACATAGAGTATCTGTTGGGTATTTAGGTTAGTCAGTGTCTGAGCAAAATGGAATTCACAATTTCGGGTTTAGTGTGCACTAACACAGGGATGTCATTCAATAAACTTTGCAGTACATACTTAGAAGCATAAAAATGCTGTAATGTACTAAAACATGGATATCTTACGTTATATCTTACATATAACATTTACAAAATAATCTTGTAAAGTGTCAATAATTTTCTAATGAAATGCAATAAAAAACACCAAGCGTTCCAATGTTTTATCATTTATTCACACGAAAAGTTATTTCTGGATGTGAAAGTCTTTGTAATAATTTTTTATGTAATATAATCAATTTTCAGAAAAAAAGCAAATTAACAGTTACCAGTGCTAAAAGTAGATTTAAGAATAACATAAATAACAAACTAATAAACAATACATTGATGAAAACACTTGGCACACTCTATGAATACAGTAAGTGATTATATGGCTCCCAGGTGTCCGCACATTTCATCCCACTGCAAATTAGTAAAAGAAACAAACAAGATTTAGTTTGATCACATACTGTACTAGTTTACAGAACAGGTAGCATGTATTACAATATTAAGAGTTAAGTATTAGAAATCAAATGAACATTTTTTTCCCCTTAGTTAAGATATGAAAAAATAACTTTCTGAGAAGACAAATTTAATCATGAATGTAATCAGGGTTCCCACTTTAAGCCAAATGTAAAATTCCCTGACTTTCACTGACTAAACAGCTGAATTTTAATGACCTTTTCAAATGTCATGATATTCCAGCAATTCCATGACCTGTGGGAACCCTGTTTAGTACATGGAAATCAATAAGGATGTTTATTGTAATGCGTGCAACACATATAATCCTTACTGTGAAAAGATGCTTCTCTTATTTGTATGTGTATTTATATTGTAAAATGTAGCTTTCAGCCTCATACTGTGTCTCATATGTACTTCTAAAATGAACCTTAGAGCCCCATAATGTGTGCTTCTGCACTGGTCCCCTCTTCGTACGTCCTGCACCAATGTACAGTGAATGTCCCTTCTCTTTTTGATATTTGTATATTTTGGTGATATTTGTATACAGTTGTAAAATAATGAATTTGAATGGAGTATTTTTATATTTTCTTTCAACCCAATTTCCAAAAAAGTTGTGACACTTTGAAAATGTAAATACACTCAGAATGTAATGATTTGAAAATGTCACAAACCCATATGTTATTCATAACAGAATATAGAAATAATTTCAAATGTTTAAACTGAGGACATGTACAAAAAGTTGCGATGGGGTATAAAACAGCTGAAAGGAACATTTTGCAACTAATTAGGTTCACTGGCAACAGGTCAGTAACATGACTGAGTATAAAAAGAGTATCTTATAGAGACAGGGTCTCTCAGAAGTAAATATTTGCAGAAGTTGTGTCTACAAATTGTGGAACAATTTCAGAGTAATGTAATTGTGAAGACTTTCAATATCTTTTTCATCTACAGAACGTTTCATCAAAAGATTCAGAGTATCTAAAGAAATCTCTATGAACAAGGGTGAAAATCAAGGGTGTTGGATGCCTATGAATTTTGGGCTATCAGGTGGAAATGCATTAAAAACAGGCATAAATCTGTAATGGAAATTACTGCATTGGCTCAGAAACACCTAAGCGTATTTAAAATGGACTGAGACAAAGAGGAAAACTGTTCTGTGGTCAGACGATTCAAAATTCAAAATTTGTTTTGGAAACTGTGGACTCGACAGTCCTCCAGACTAAAGAGTTTGGGACAATACAGATCCTTAGCAGAAGAATTCGGTGCTGAACTGTCCTGCCTACAGTCAAGACATTTCACCAATTGAAAACATTTTGTGCATCATGAAACTATAAATATGACTCGGAAGACAGGACTGATAAGCAGCTAGAATACCTACCACTTTATGAAGAATTTGGGTATAATATGTCATAGTTTACTTTATTTTGCTATCCTCATTTACATAAATGAACTAAAGTCTCCAGCACCCTCTAGTAAAGGTGGTGGATGAGGAAAACTACAGGAAGAAGTGGTGGAGGAAAGGGGGATATATGAGGAGCTACAAGGAGGAATTCTGGAAAAAGAAGATGGAGAAGCATGCAGAAAGAGGAGGTAGGCGAAAGAGTGCATAAAGAAGGTGGTGGAGGAAGAAGAGTGCAGGAAGAAGATACATGAGGAAGAAAGCTGATGTTAGACGGGGTAGGAGGAGGAAGGTCAAAGGAAGATACAGAAGGAAAGGTGTAGAAAGAAGAGGTAGTAGAAATGTTGGAAGATGGAGAAGGAGTAAGGGTGTGAAAAGAGGAGGTAAGAGGAGGGAGGTTGGAGGAAGAAGGAGGAACAGTGTAGAAAGAGGAGGAATGAGGAGAAAGGTTGGAGGAAGAAGATGGAGGAGGAGGAAGGGAGGAAATAAATGAGAGTTTAGAGATAGGGCGATAGTTGTTATACACAGTGGGGTCAAGATGAGGGCCTTTCAAAAGAGGCTGTACAATAGCATGTTTAAAACTTTCCGGAAATACCCCATTTATTAAAGAGCTGTTTATGAAGGCTAAGAGGGTGGGGCTGATTGTGTCTTAAATCTCTCTAAACAGACCACCAGGCAATACATCGGACTGACAAAATGTAAATTTCATCTGAGAAATTATTTTAAGTAATTGAGATGAAGACACTGGCTGAAAATTTGTAAAGCTACTAGATGAATGAACCAGATGAGAGTGATCTAATGGCGCTTTTCCACTGCATGGTACGGTACGGTTCGGCACGGCTCGGTACGGTACGCTCAGTTCGGGTCGGTTTGCATTTCCACCGCAGTTTAGTACCGCTATAGAGTGGGCGGGATTATTCACGCGTCGTTATAATTGCGCCGCCTCTACTGCCGTGACATCATCGTAAACGCGCCACAAACAAACTCACAACAAAGAAAGGAGACGGAATAGTGTTCTTCATTCTCGGCATGTGGATGTTTTTAACAGCAATGGAGAGGTCTATGAGAATGCTTGTGATTTACCCCCAGCAGCAGAGACTGTGGCAGTGCCACGGGTTGTAGAGGAGGAGAGCAGGGATGTTTTTGACAGCAATGGGGAGGTCTATGAGAATGCTTGGGATTTACCCCCAGCAGCAGAGACTGTGGTGGCAGTGCCACGGGTTGTAGAGGAGGAGAGCAGGGATGTGTTTAACAGCAATGGAGAGGTCTATGAGAATGCTTGTGATTTACCCCCAGCAGCAGAGACTGTGGCAGTGACACGGGCTGTAGAGGAGGAGAGCAGAGATGTTTTTAACAGCAATGGAGAGGTCTATGAGAATGCTTGTGATTTACCCCCAGCAGCAGAGACTGTGGTGGCAGTGACACGGGCTGTAGAGGAGGAAAGGGATGTGTTTAACAGCAATGGAGAGGTCTGTGAGAACGCTTGGGATTTACCCCCAGCAGCAGAGACTGTGGTGACAGTGACACGGGCTGTAGAGGAGGAGAGCAGGGATGTTCGTGCAGGTGTGCTGCGTTACTTAAATAAATTAGTTAACTATTCATGCAGCGTGTTCTGTAAAGTGAATTATCAATAAACTTTTGAATATTTCAAAATGTACAATGTATCCCTTGTTTTTATTTATTTATGTGATGGTTTTTATAATCGCGGAATTAATCATTTGTCTTTTTCAAGAGGTTCATTACGTGCTCATACAATAATACATATTTAATATAGTCTGGAGGTACACTTATTCGATCAGATTGTTTTTAATTGAAGCAAAACACAGATACAAAAGATACAAATATAAACAGAAAACATACTCTGAAAATATAGCAAGTTCAAAAGTATCGTTATACATAAGGCTTTTTCCTTCGGCGTCGTGCCATCAAGCTCTCACTGGATCCGCTCCTCGGCTATCAACGAGAGGAACGTCTGAACTTCCTCAACGGACAACGACACTGCTATTTTGCGGTTGATGCAAAAATGTGCGTTTGTTTAAACAGAAGTTGCGTCCGATCCTTCACTGGCTGTGCTGATTTAAATCTAGCGGGTCGGGCTGTAGAGGAGGGTCTCGTGTTGCAAGTTCAGTGACACAGTAATGGCGATTCTCTCCAGCCAATCAGTGATCAGCAGAGTTTACACGTCATGTTTTGGTAACGGTACGGCTCGATGGAACCTCGACCGAAGTGGTACTAAAAAAGTATCAGGTACCAGGTACAGTACCCAGTGGAAAACCCCCCAAAAGTGAACCGCACTGCACTGCATCGCGTGCCGTACCATGCAGTGGAAAAGCGCCATAAGTCAAAAGGAGAGAGGTGTGATCTAATATCTTGTAATTTCTGAACAAAAAAATTCAGAAAATTGAGTGCATGTCTAAATATTGACATCAGGAACTGAGCAAACAATTGGACTAAGAACAGAATTTATGGTTTTGAAGAGAACTTTGGGCCTATTGGCATTTCTTGCGATCAAGTTTGAGAAATATTTGGATTTTGCCTCCCTAACGGAATTTTGATAAACAGTTAAGCAGTTTTTTAAGATTTGATAGGATACCTGGAGCCCATCCTTTTCCACCTCGCTCAGCCCTCCTGCACTCTTGTCTGAGACTGCAGTGGATGCATTAAACCAGGGTTGAGGACTAGAACTGATCTTGCACTTTTACGCTTGAGTGGAGCAACTGTATTCAGAGCAGTACAACAGGCAGAGTTGAAAATTTCAACCAATTGTTCAGTATCCATACAAGATGATGGAGGGACATTGGAATTTGAAAGAAACTTTGAATAAGACTCACAAAATTCAAGAGCAGTATTTGCATGAAAGCGAGAGTAATGTACAGGCCGAGAAAGGATGGGCTGATCATATGAAATGACAGGTTCAAACACCACAGGGTAATGATCAGAAATGCCAGCATCAAATATTTCACAGATATGTACAGAGAAACCACGAGTCAAAACAAGATCCAATGTATGGCCTCTGTTATGTGTAGGACTGGAGACCGACTGTACAAAATTGAGTGAGTCCATAAGGCTCATGAAGTTTTTAACCATAGGTTTAGATGGACAGCAAACATGAATGTTGAAGTCCCCTAAGACCAACAACCTGTCACAACGAGACACTTGATTAGACAGAAATTCAGAAAGCTCATGAATAAATATCGTACTGACTTTAGGAGGTCTATACACAAGGCCACAAAGTAGAGGGCCATTTAGATCCATTTTTAGGTGTTGTGCCTCAAAACTGAAAGAGGCATCAACAGGCAGAAGTCTACATTTGAATGAGTTTCTAAAAACAGTGGCTAAACCACCACCATGTCCACTTGGTTTAGGAGTGCTGTACAAAGAACAGTCCGAGGGGGATGGCTCGCCAAGAGAGGAAATGTCACCATTCTTTAACTATGTTTCAGTCACAAATAAAAAATCCATGGCATGAGAAGTAAAAAAAAATAATTTAAAATAAAAGTTTTATTTGACAGTGACCTAGCATTCACTAGAGCCATTTTGACCGGAGGTTGAGTTATCGTTGAGGATGTGGTAATGCCTGATAGAGCACCCGATGAAACATTTTCCAGACGACGGAGGTTCGTAAAGTTTACGTTCCCATCCTCATAACGTGTTTTTGTAAGTAGCCGGCGAAAAGGAAGAACAAACGACAGGTATAGTACATCCAACAGCTGAAATTGTAGTCTTTGTACACTGTTTGCGACGGGAACCCCGATGTATATAACGAGGCCGGCGAGCAATTCCAAGTGCAGCACAGTGATTGTAGATTCCGACTGGCAGTTTTGACTGAGTTTTAGAGTTTAGCTGATACAAGTCCAGGGACGAATAAAATGCCATATTATAATTCCACAAGCCTGAAGGCAGTATAGAATCCTGGAACAGCGCGCAGAAATCAGTGAAAGCAGATAAAATGCCCACGAAGAACATCAGACGGAGAAACATCCTACAGCCGCGTATTACTCAGCCAAAAATGTTTTTATTATTATTATTTTTAAACCCGCGTTAGCCAGCACACCAAACAACTGAGCCACTTCATAGTGCAAGTACATGGAAAGGCGGTCCTTTCTAAGACCACCTCCACCAAAACTAGCATATGACCGACAACCGACACCCCGAAAGAAAGTGTTAGCTTACTCATGGAAGACGGAAGAACAGCCCGTTGCGTGGTGGCGAAAGCTCGCGTTTGGCAGGTACAGCTTGACTGAAGGGATTATCCTGGTCAGTTTGTAAATCGTCACATTGGAACAAAATTAAACCAAATGAGACAAAATAAAAACTCAAAAAAAAAAAAAAAACTCCAGAGATCAAGATAACTCAAAACGTACAGGAGAACAGCGGAAGTCAAACACGCCAGCGTTCGTTCAACCGGAAGTCGCACTCCCGGTTGTTATTTCCATTATCAGACATTGTTACATATACTATTTAATTCTATATATTTTACAGTCTGGACAAATCAACGGCGATGCACTACAGTGCAGCTTCTTAGAGTTTTCATATGCTTCATTTGAGGAAGACCAGCTCTGCTGTGGTGCTTATTTCGCCTGGCCAGCCTGCACGCCGGAAATGTTGGCTGTTTCAGCCGATGGAAACAGAAAGCTATATCGCTTTCGCCAAGACACAAGGTGCTCTTTTGATTCGGTCTTTTTATTGATTTATAGGATGTTTTTCCTGTTTTTCTTTCTTCCTCAGCTCTGATGATCCTGCCTTTTTTGAGGGGCTCTTTGTGGCTGAAGACGTTGCTGTGTCTAGATTTGTGTAAACAATACAGAAAGCAGTGAGAAATGCAAGTTTCAATCATAACTTGACCGAAAAGTTGGCACAAAAAGAACCATACTGTAAATGTCCGACCTTGATTTCCTCCCCACTTCAACTACTTCTACCAACCAACTAGCCTACTCCAAAATCAAACTGAGAGAATAAATGCCATATATTGTATGACAGCATTACTTTCA
Organism: Gymnocypris eckloni scoliostomus; assembly: GCA_027564155.1. Classification (NCBI taxonomy): domain Eukaryota; kingdom Metazoa; phylum Chordata; class Actinopteri; order Cypriniformes; family Cyprinidae; genus Gymnocypris; species Gymnocypris eckloni. The sequence continues at coordinate 1,484,878 of CM050413.1, read as the reverse complement.
TTTGATTTGTTGTGTTTGTTATGTGTGTCAAAGGCACATGTGGGGACTCCCAGTGGACAGCAGCAGACATTGAGGAGGGCTTCCAAATTGGATGAAGAGGGGATGGAGGTTGCAGTGTGTCGCCACGGTTTCCTTCTGAAAGCTCTTAATATGTACAAAGGGGGGAGATATTTGCCTACCCTCTGTATCTTCAGAATGAGCTCATGCCAGCCAAGACAATTTTTTTTGCAATGGATGTGGCTTGCAAATATTGGCCATACTTGGAGAAAGCTGCTAGTGTCCTTCCTGCTCTTCAGGATCTGATCACAATGAAGCATTTCCTAACTTTTTTGAACCGGAAGAAGTGCCTTGGATTTATTTTTATTAATAGAGTTAGCTTAAATTGAAGTTAGCTAGCCCCCTTTAGCAAGCCTAATTTCACAAGTGTTTTTTTTTATTATATATATTTATATATATATATATTTTTTTTCGCTGATAAGGAGTAAACCATTGGTCGGGCTTTGATTGTTGCTCTAATATTTAAACCATGTGAGTTTAATGGCCAAGAAAGGCATCAATTACAAAATTTAAACAAAACGTGATTAGTAATAAGCTCGTAACTTACCTGGACAGTGGTTTGAGCGCAATGATAAGAATTGACCCGCGGCCGCGGGATGGATCCGGAGACGGAGGATCATGGGTAATGCTGACAGAAATGCCAAATATAATCTGTTTCCACATTTTTATCAGAGAATGAGGCAGAAAATATATTTTATAATTTATATACTGTAATAAATGTGTGTGTCCCTAATTAAAGCAGTCTCGTATATATAAAGGGTGTGATTTGTAAAAAAAAAAACTGGTGTGGGCTTTTGAAAACAAATATGAGATGTTATTAATACGACGAAAACTGTATTTAAGGTGATCACAGTTTAATAAAAAACATTGTACGTTAGGCCTGTTAGAAATGATTCATCTTTCGAAGCGCTCCAATCGGATCATGTATCGCGAATCATTTCATTCAGATAAGATATGTGTATATTTGACTGCAAGGAACCACTGACGCTGGTTTGTAATAGCGAGTAGCTTACAGAATATAAAGCAATAAAACAAGGATAAAATATCATGATTCAATGTTGAGTAATAGTGCTTGAATATTTAAAAAAAGAAAGAAAGAAAAAATACGTCTGTGGTACCCAGTGGCAAAAAGAAACACGTGGTGGAGGGCACGAAAGATATTTCCTATTGAAATACATTAGATGGAAAGTCGTGCTGAGTGACACGAAAATAAATCCTATTGAAATACATTAGATGGAAAGTCGTGCTGAGTGACATGAAAAAAGAGGGAAATTCGTGTCCATAGATTAAATTACGTGACTATATCACGAACTGCCGTGAGACTGGGTTGCGCTTTGATGGCTCTGGCTCTCATCTCCAGCTCCAGTAGCTCCAGCTGCTGAGTCGACGGCTGCTTCTCTGTTTCTGGAGCGGCTGGTTTTTCCAGAGACGCTTCCCTCAGATCGATGTGTTCAGAGCCAGACGGCGGAGCCAGGATTTCACTCACGCTTCTGTCGATGTCGTGCTGGAGCTCTGATTTGGGTTCGTCCGGCTGAGACACAGCTTCATCTCCGAGCGCCTCGATGTCAATGTCTGCGTTGATGCTGAGAACGTCACTGTCTTCTGCTGAACCTGCGCCTGATGAACACACACACACACACACACACACACACACACACACACACACACACACACACATGTATTAATATAGTGGTGATGTGGGGTAATTACTTTTTCTCTTGAAAGATATTTAAACTCTGTAGCTTAATAAACAGTAATGTGATGACCAATCAGGTACAGGCAAGGATATCTACATTGTTTTATTGTAATGCATCCTTTGAACCACAAAAAGACAATACTCATGCTACAGTAGATCATGATAGTATAGTACCCACACTCTATGGCATTGTCATGGTAAACTTCACTCTGGTCACATGCTCTAGTCACAGTATCCGTCTAGTATCCACCACCTTTAGCAAAAAAAGTACAATTTTGACTGTGTCTTATCTGTCTTCTACCTGTCTGCTATATTCATCTCATTACCTGTTTGTCTGACCAAACTCTTGATTCTTTTTTGTCTCCACCAATAGAGTCGTGATGAAACTGAGGTGCACGCTGAGCTGAGCAGTTGCCCACTGAAAATATTACATGTGCCATCAGCCCGACACGATTGGGATTATCATAGAAGGACAGCCCATGGTCAGAGGTGTGCCAAACCTGCCGAAAGCATTCTGCCTCCTGTTTGGACTTATATATGGTAATATAATTTCCATGGTTATTTTCCCTTTGTGTTCATTGTTCAGTTCCTTAGTCCAAAGTCCACATTAATTGTGTTCTGTGCCGATCATTACCTCATGAGGTATATACTCAACAGTGTCGTGTGCACAATTTGGGAGTTCTTACAAATAATAATTGTTCCAAATATATAAATACTGTAATCATTTTTGACATTGCAGTTCCAGTGTGACAATGTGATGTTATGGCTCACATTTACCTTTATCTAAACATTGCCGATTGGGCAGTGTGGAGATTTAACTTTATTGTTCAGAACAGGTTGAAAATACACTTATGCAGTGTTTGTTTTATATTATTGTGTTAATATGAAAAACACGAATAAAGAAACAAAGACATTATCCTCATCTGTAGCACAAAGAGCAAATCAAAACATATATATAATATAATAACGTGTGTCTGTGGCCAAGGGCGTCGCTAGGCCATTTTTAGGGGGGCTTTAGCACCCCTAAATTTCTGCTCAGCCCCCCCTAAAAATCTTGTGATTCTTCCCCTTTAAATTTCAAATGAAAACGGCAGCAGACCTCGGCTCCTCCCCATCTTTCTGCGCGTTCTTCTATCCACAGACTGCGGTGACGCAGAGGAAAGGACAAGGTGTGTGTTTATCGATAGATTGTTATAATATCTACATCTATGCAGTTCTTTGTCATGAATACTGTTTACAAAAGTCATGGAGAGCAATCGGTTTCAATCTACTGTAAAGTTTTCGCTGCATTCACCACTCATCACACCACAGCTGTTTCCTTCAGCGAAAGCCCTTAACACATATGAACGCATACTTTATAAAACGATCACGTTATTGTTATTTGTAAATATTTTTTATTTATTTATTATTATACCCTCATTGGGGGCTGAGCCCCCCTAAAATGAAAATCCTAGAATCACCCCTGTCTGTGGCTCAGTGGCAGCACAAAGGTTGTGGGTTCGATTCCCAGGGAACACACATACTGATAAAACAATGTATAGCCTGAATGTACTGTAAGTCCCTTTGGATAAAAGCATCTGCTAAATGCATAAATGTAATATTGTTGAAAGACAGAATTAAAAGTACAATCTCAAATGCTTACATCTTCAATGAAGAGTGGAATATTGCCAAATTTAATATTATTAAAAATATTTTGTGAAAATGGTGGCTTATTCCTATAAAGTCATATAAACTATTTCCTCATTTTCCAAACTATTATTATTATTATTATAGATCGTCTGCATGGCCAGACACGAGGGAGAGAGAAAGAATGAATTATGAAAGATATTTCAATGAAGTTCCTCTGTGTCATGAAATATTAAATAGCTGCGGTGTGGACTCCTCCTTGGTGTGAAGAGGTCTTTAAACTGCTTGTAATAATATTTTAAATAATTCATATTAGCTTTTCTAATTGTTCTATAAAGTCCTGGTGTTGTGATGTCCCTCTCTGTCCTCCATTAATTTGATTAAGTCTCTGTAAGTTAATTAAGAGATTAATTACAGTACTGTGACCGATGCAGTAAGAGAGCAGGTGAAAGATAGATTGGACAAGTTAAAGATGCAAGTTAAATGCACAGTCAACATTAAAACATTAAATCTACATAGGAATCTATAAAATATAGGACATGCATTACTAAACTGTGATTTAACATTTAATTGAAAGAAAGAAAGACATGAGTCTCAAACAGACTCGAAGTCTCCAGATGTTTGTGCTTCAAGCCGCCCAAAACAGCAGCTGTATAAAACACTACACACGCCCTTCACTGATGATCATTTCATTATATTCACTTTCAGACTGTTTCTGAAACACACAGAGGACGATTTTAATATTTTATCAACTTTTACACTTAAACAAGGCATTAGATTTACACGCGGCTGTGTTCCGTGGCTGATGATCTCCTCGAGTTTGATCTGATCGGGACAAAACAAACATTTCCTCGCGTCTATTTTAGTCTCCACAGAAAGACAAGAACCTCTGCTTGGTGTTCACTGTGTTTCTACTGCGCTAAACTATTTTATCACTCGAGTTTTGTCCTTAAATGTAGGAGAAGAAAACACAATCGCGAGAGGCTCGCGGAGGCGCGCAGACACCGAGCGGCGGGTTGAGTCTATAAGGTTCTCATGTGTTGTTTAAGAGCGCAGCGCCGCTCGAGCGACACTCATTGAACTCAGTGTTTGAAAGACTGTAAATCCGCTCCGAGAAATGGCAGAAACCGCTCCAGCTGCTGCCGCTCCGCCGGCCAAAGCGCCCAAGAAGAAGTCCGCTGCCAAAGCCAAGAAAGCCGGTCCAGGCGTCGGTGATCTGATCGTCAAAGCCGTGTCCGCGTCCAAGGAGAGGAGCGGCGTGTCCCTCGCCGCGCTGAAGAAAGCTCTCGCCGCCGGCGGCTACGACGTGGAGAAGAACAACTCCCGCGTCAAGATCGCCATCAAGAGCCTGGTGACTAAAGGCACCCTGCTGCAGGTCAAAGGAACCGGTGCCTCCGGCTCCTTCAAGATCAGCAAGAAGCAAGCCGAGACCAAGAAGAAAGCGGCTCCTAAAGCCAAGAAGCCCGCGGCCAAGAAACCCGCTGCTGCCAAGAAGCCCAAGAGCGCAGCGGCAAAGAAGCCCGCCGCTAAGAAATCACCCAAGAAGGCCAAGAAACCCGCCGCAGCCGCTAAGAAGGCGACGAAGAGCCCCAAGAAGGCGAAGAAGCCAGCGACGCCCAAGAAAGCAGCCAAGAGCCCCAAAAAGACCAAGACTGCCAAACCCAAGACGGCGAAGCCTAAAGCTGCAAAACCTAAAGCTGCAAAGCCTAAAAGAGCAGCTCCCAAGAAGAGATAACAATCTTCTGTTTTATTCCCCAACGGCTCTTTTCAGAGCCACCCACAAACTCCAGAGAAAGAGCCAAAGACCTGCATTTAAACTCTTAGTGGAAGTACATTATTATTAGATTGTATGAGTTTACCTAGACTCACAATGTGTTACATATTGACTGTTTTTAGAAAAATAGTCATTCACATGTTTAATAGAAACCCCTTTAATGGACCATCGACCTAGATTTAGTATAAAAACAATATGAGATTCTGTATCACAGAATCAGTCTTAATTAGCACAGATATATTTGTAGCAATAGCCAACAAAACATTGTATGGTTAAAAATTATCCATGTTTATTTTATGCCAAAAATCATTAGAATCATGTTCCATTAATATATTTAGTAAATGTCCTACCATAAATATATAAAACATAATTTTTAACTAGTAAAATGCATTGCTAAGAACTTCATTTGGACAACTTTAAAGGTGATTTTCTCAATATTTAGATTTTTTGCAGCCTCAGATTCCAGATTTCCAAATAATTGTATCTCAGCCAAATATTGTTATATCCTAACAAACCATACATCAATGGAAATATTATTTACTCAGCTATTTATTCAGAAGTATACATCTTAGTTATAAAAAGACCCTTGTGACTGCTTTTGTGATCCAGGGTCACATATTTACTAATGTTTTTTTGCATAATTTAATATCATGTGTTTAGTCTGAATGCAGCACAATCGGCCTCCAGCTGTGGAGGCGTGGCTTTGGCGGTGAGTGTTGGAGGGAAGTTCAGTGATTGGTTTAAAATCTTACAAGGCTCTAAACCAATGGGCGACTGGCACACTGCTTTAAACACAGAACAGCGGGACTCAGTACTTTATTATTTCTGTCTGTAATTCAAACAGTTATTTTATCAATCAACAATGAGTGGAAGAGGCAAAACCGGCGGCAAAGCGAGAGCGAAGGCCAAGACTCGGTCGTCCAGGGCAGGGCTGCAGTTCCCCGTCGGTCGTGTTCACAGGCTTCTCCGCAAAGGTAACTACGGAGATCGCGTCGGTGCCGGTGCTCCCGTCTATCTGGCGGCTGTGCTCGAGTATCTCACCGCTGAGATCCTGGAGCTGGCTGGAAACGCCGCGAGGGACAACAAGAAGACCCGCATCATTCCCCGTCACCTGCAGCTGGCGGTGCGCAACGACGAGGAGCTGAACAAACTCCTGGGCCGAGTAACCATCGCTCAGGGCGGCGTGCTGCCCAACATCCAGGCCGTGCTGCTGCCCAAGAAGAGCGAGAAACCCGCCAAAGCCAAGTAACCGGAGCCCGGTCTGCTTCTGCAACACAAAGGCTCTTTTCAGAGCCACTCACTTCATCTAACAGAGAGCGCTTTCTATTTGTATTTTTATTAATAGTGACTAATTATACCAACTTCCAAATAAGGAAATTAAACTTCAGCTGATAGAGAGCGATTGTCTGTTTGATTACTTTCCTAGTCATAATGATACATTATACAAACTTGTAAACTGTTGCCAACTATTTTTCAATGGAAAGTAGCTAAAGTCTGCTCTAAATGTCGCTAGTTAACGTCATGCGTAAATTTGATATCTTTAATAAAGTGGTATTTAAAGTTATGTGTATATATGCTTTTTATGTGTATATGAGTTTAATAAGTTTAATTAAGTTTATTGTTGTGTATGAGTACAACCACGTACAGTCTCTCAGACGTAGCCCAGTAAACGATCTCAGAGGAGTTCAGAAACTGGAATTAACTAATGCTCTCTGAGTGACAGTGAGTAATATAAGTGCATAAGAAGAATTAACAAACAAAAAAGGTAGAAGAAAAAACGGTCAAATTAAAAAGTTTTATTTCAAAGAAAGGAGAAGCAGGCAATTGATTGGTCCGTGGCAACACCGTGTGCACATGCGCAGCTGATTCACATCTATGCCAGCTGCCGTGCGGTCACTGAATGTGCTGCTCCTCTGAGCCGGAGCCAGCGCTCACTGATCAGAGCACACACAGGGAGAGGTGTAACTCAAGATCTCGTGCTCGCAGGACAGTACTGGCGACATTTGGAAAGTTGCTAAGGTTTTTCCAAAAGTCGATAGATTTGTCGCTAGGCGCTTTAAAAAAAAGTCGCTAAAGGGGTCTGAAAAGTCGCTAAGTTGGCAACACTGCTTATAAATAAGAAAAATTGATTTCATCCAAGTTATTGTACTTATAATGTTCCTGTGTGGCTCAGTGGTAGAGCAGTGGTCAGCTGTGCAAAAGGTTGTGGGTTCAATTCCCAGGGAACACATGTACTAATATAAAATGTATAACCTGAATGCAATTGTAAGTCGCTTTGGATAAAAGTGTCTGCTAAATGCATAAATGTGAATGTATAATATGAGGAGCTAAATACTATCAACAGTTGAAAAATAATTGTGCACAAAATAAATGGTTAATTATTTATTCTTAATTTATGCATTTGGGAAATTATTAGCACATAAAATACAAAATAGTTTCATAACAAATAAAGATGTTATAGTGAAATCTATAAAGGGTGTATTAGTGTGTGTTTGATGAGTAAAAGTTGTATTCGGTGATTAATATTAATGTTGAAGTTGACTGTTTTGCTGTACAGATAAGTTAGTTATTATTAATGGATGCATTTGGGCTTCAATTCTGAAAACAAAACACTAGACAACCTATTTACCTAAATCACTTGAGTTTCTGACTAAATGTTTGATTCAATGTTATAAAAGGATATTTTTTATAAGTGTCTAAAATGTTATCAATTAGTCTTTAAAATGTCAATTATTTTAATTAACCCCAAAATTCCCCGCCTCACGTATGCGCGAATCGAACTTGTCCAGACTTGCGCATAAAGTTTTCAGTTCGGCAGCGCATCCAGCATAGCAGAGTAATACGGAATTCCTGGCTTTGTTAATTCATTTAAAATCTATGTTTTTCTCTTGTGTGGTATTGCTGTGCGTTACTAAATCTTTAAGTAACTCTATTTGTTATCATCGTAGATATGTTTCAGAGTGTGTCATAGCGTAATTCAGTTTAACTTACCTCAGGACAATTATTGCATCAGTATAAATACAGTAGCTGTATGCTCAGATATTTGACAAATTATTCGGTTGTTTGCAATCAAAATGCTTATTCTTTCGTATGAGAGCATTGCTTGTCATGTGGGTTGATGTAAATATTTATTCAATCTCCTGAGGTGAATAAATGAATTTACTCAATTAATTTCGTTTCATGGGAAGTCGTGGCCTAATGGTTAGAGAGTCGGACTTGTAATCCAAAAGTTGTGGGTTCGAGTCTGTTCGATTGAATGTACAGCGCTCTCTCCACCCTCAATACGATCAGCATTTATAATAACGATTAGAAAGGGCACCGGGGTGCTGCACACCCCAGTGTAATATGACACCACTTGCCAGCAGCAGCACAGATATGTTAAATAAAGCTGCATTTAGTGCTCATATGAATATAAGCTTTTGTTTAGTCATGTTTACTATTGCCTCAGACAAATATATAGTTCTCTATGGAGTTCTTATAGAATATAGATTTTATCTTTGTTTATTTGTCATTGCATAATATCCCATGTATATTTAACAGATTTAATTTGTTCTCTGACAGAAACCACCTTTTGTGCATATCCTAAATAACAATTGAGATTGGACATGTTCACTCTGGAGTAGCTGCAGTTCTTTCTAATCGAAGAATTAGGCCCGCTGAGTTCCAACCAAACCAACTTAGCACAGAATATCCCACAATAAGTGAATTAAGACTTTTTCATCCAAAGTTTTTGTCATCAATATATTATGTGTTTAATACTGTGTAGTTGTTTGTGAAGCTGTTTCAAACACAAAGCTTGCATGATCTCTCTCTGATCGGAGGCTGTGAAAGCAGCTTTATATATTCAGATATAATTGTGATTTCAAAGGATTGATACACAGGAATCATCATTTAGGAATAAGATATGTGTTTTTAAATTAGGCTACAATGCTTTCAGGCTTTAATGATAAAAGTCATGTATTGCTGGTTGGATGATTCACAGCATGCTATTATAATGTGTTGAACTATCAGTCACCAACGAGAAAACATTGTTATAACTGCCTTTTAATGTCGGTGTACTCGGTGTTTTGCTAAAAGACCTTGATTCTGGAAGTAAAATTGTATGAATGAATGAACAAAGCATTTTGAGCGGGAACACAAACAGCCTCGTTTGAAAACAGAAGCTGTGCAGTCATTGGCTAGCAGTCATGCGCAGACGTCACACATCAGCCAATCACAAGCCTCAGCTCCTTCATGACGTCATCAGCTCGTGGTCATTTCATGCTTTAAAAGCAGGCGCGGAACAGAGAGCAGTATCTTCTACGTACTCAGGTCGGAGAAAGAAGTTTAGTCTTCGCGATGGCAAGAACCAAGCAGACGGCTCGTAAATCCACCGGCGGCAAAGCCCCGAGGAAGCAGCTCGCTACTAAAGCCGCCCGGAAGAGCGCCCCAGCCACCGGCGGCGTCAAGAAGCCCCACCGTTACAGGCCCGGGACCGTGGCTCTCCGAGAGATCCGCCGGTATCAGAAGTCCACCGAGCTGCTGATCCGCAAACTGCCTTTCCAGCGCTTGGTGCGAGAAATCGCGCAGGATTTCAAGACGGACCTGCGCTTCCAGAGCTCCGCTGTCATGGCCTGCAGGAGTCCAGCGAGGCTTATTTGGTCGGTCTGTTTGAGGACACCAACCTGTGCGCCATCCACGCCAAGAGAGTCACCATCATGCCCAAAGACATCCAGCTGGCGCGCCGCATCCGCGGAGAGCGCGCTTAAACCCGCCGCTGCAGCGACACCCCAACGGCTCTTTTAAGAGCCACCCATCTACTCGTTAAAGGAGCTTTTTAATGTTAATATAGCTTCCTGCTCAACTATCCTATAAGAGAAGTCATGCAACACGTCATAGAAAGAGCTGATGCTGAAATAGTCTGTGTATTAATGATTTAAATGGTAAATTAAACATGCTTGTAAATAAAACTAGATTATAGTACATTGGAATTAAACATTTCTAAATTACGAGAATAATAAAATGTTTTAATGCTTTAAATGGCAATTTACACATACTCTGCTCATAAATACAAATGTGAGTCTATGCAGGATGTCCCTGGGAAAGCAAGAGCTGATAAAATGTAGAAACTGTAACTTGAATGCAATGTAAGTCGCTTTGGATAAAAGCGTCTGCTAAATGCATAAATGTAAATGTCAGCGGGTCCTTATAAAGTCTTAATTGTCTTAACGTTTGCCGATTAAAAGGCCTTGAGATGTCTTTAATTAGGTTGTCATTGTTCAGGTTAAATTATTTAATCTGACTGGCTACAGCTCTATAGTGTATATTTCATTTATTGATTAATTGTAATAATTTGACATGAAAGATACACTTAAAAATACTATAAAGATAAATTAAAGCATGCATATTTAAGTATGTAAAAGATGATCAAACATGAGGGAAATAATCCTTCATAATAAATAGTTTACACCAGAAATATCGGTGATGCGGAACATTTTTGTTGATATTTTGTTTCTAATGTTGTCTGCTGATAGGAAAGTTAACAGTATATCATTGTAATAAATACAATGTATTACAGCAATGATATTTAGTTTTCTTTTAACATTAAACACATCAAATACCATATATGCATGTAATATATTGTGTATTTCAATTACAGGGTTAGATCGTACATTTAATTTAAGGTGGTATTAAAAAAGTCTTCAATTTTATTTATTCATATCTGCAGAAACTCTGCTATAGTATAATGTTAGTCTATATTCTGCACCGTTTTCATAACTACCGCGAAAATTATTCTTATTAATATTTGGTTCTGATTAAAGTTGTTGTAACGTGATGTTTTCTTCACAATGACAGCATTATTATCTTATTTGGTTGGTTCTTTGAATTGAAGTCAGTTATAAAATAAAGAGGAAAAACAATAAACATTATAACCATATTCTCTCAATGGGTCTATAAGGGTTTAAAAAAAATATATCTATTTATATCTAGGGCTATCTTATCACTTGATTGGCTGTCGTTCCGCTCGTATGAAATCGAGTTGTCCAATCACAGTCGAGTTTATGGGTGTGGTCTGTGGAAACACGCAATCAGAAGGCTCCACATCTCTGTGTAAATTAGCATAGGTTAGTGAATAAACGGCTCTGTCCGGCTCTTTCTCATCATTGACTCGTCAGCATCATCATGCCTGAACCAGCGAAGTCTGCGCCTAAGAAGGGCTCCAAGAAGGCCGTCACAAAGACCGCGGTGAAGGGAGGAAAGAAGCGCAGAAAGACCAGGAAGGAGAGCTACGCTATCTACATCTACAAGGTGATGAAGCAGGTTCATCCTGACACCGGGATCTCTTCCAAGGCGATGGGGATCATGAACTCTTTCGTCAACGACATCTTCGAGCGCATCGCCGGTGAAGCGTCTCGTCTCGCTCACTACAACAAGCGCTCCACCATCACTTCCAGAGAGATCCAGACCGCCGTGCGTCTGCTGCTGCCCGGGGAGCTGGCCAAACACGCCGTGTCTGAGGGCACCAAGGCCGTCACCAAGTACACCAGCTCCAAGTAGATCACCGGAGACTGTTAGACCCTAAAAGGTTCTTTTAAGAGCCACCCATCTACTCATTTAAAGAGCGAATTCATTAACTGGTGTTTCCAGCTAATTTCAACTATAACGTTAGTAATGGAGTTCGGTATAGGTACTTAATGTGTATGTGAATCTCAGGAATTGTGAATATACACCAGTGCGATTGTCACAAGATCACTTTTTTGTATTTCTTTCGCTCAGCTAATGAGCATTAAAGTGGACAATCGGCATCTGTCTTTGGTGGGTCTATTTTTAAGTGTATTCACTTAGTGTAACAAATATTTGGCGGTTATTCAAACTAATTATTTGATGAACTTCGCTCTTACCTTTTAATATATACATATATATATATACGTGTGTTAAGAGCTGTTTGTGGAGCATAAACAAACTTGAATTGAAAAGCGTAGAAAGAGGAAAATAAAGTTGTCTTTTTAACGTTTGTTAAGCCTTTATAAGAAACCGTCTCTTTTATTTCTCCAAATAATGGAATGAGACAAAATGTGTCCTATCTGATTCTGATTGGACTGTTGTTATGTGACGTCACTGACCTGCGACGGCTCCGCTGCAGCGATGAAAAGATGCAGAAGGGGAAGAAAAGAGAAAAAGACAAGAAACGGAGGCAGTCTGATGGAGAGATGAAGAGGAGGAATACTGAATCCAGCTCGGAGGTGAGAGAGAGACGGATTTATTGAAATAACTAACACTGAGCGATTATAATAACAATGGCCGTTTCTCAATATCAGTCAGCTCGTTCAGTACACTGTATTACAATACAACGACATATCAAACACACTGCCGCACTTGTTTTCATATAAACACATTAATAGCCACAAAAAAATGAATAGCACCATTGCCTTTTTGTTTTCTTCAAAATATAAAACTACTCTTTTCGTTTTCATTTTAAACATATAAAACATTGATATGTGGTTTAGGTAAAATCTGCACATATACACTGATTATCTTTACTGTAATTGTAATTAGATATTGTAATTGTGCCCTAATGTGATCACATCTTCAGGTTTCAGTAATGGCCATTTAACTGAGACTGCATTACTGAAGCCTTTGGATTGTGAAAGCTGATTTAAATTCATCAGTCCTCATTCTGCTGGATCTATCTGCTGTTTCTGACACTATTAACCATTAGATCCTCCCGTCGACCCTCTCATCACTGGACATTACTGGGATTACACTTCACTGGATTGAATCCTGTCTCACTGGTCGGTATTTAAGGGTGTTCTGGGGAGGGGAGGTATCCAAAGCACATCAACCGGTAACTGGTGTTCCTCAGGGATTAATTATTGGACCCCTCCTCTTCTCCACATACACTACATCACTGGGTCCAATCATACAGGCACATGGCTTCTCCTACCATTGCTACGCTGATGACACACAGCTCTATCTCTCATTTTGACCAGATGATCCAGGTCAGAAATCTCGGTGTAATCTTTGATGATCAGCTGTCTTTCAAAGAGCACATTCCAAAGACTGCTCGATCTTGCAGGTTTGCACTACACAACATCAGAAAGATCAGGCCCTTTCTGACAGAGCATGCTGCACAACTTCTTGTCCAGGCCCTGGTCATTTCTAGGCTGGACTACTGCAATGCTCCTCTAGCTGGACTTCCATCAAACACAATCAAACCTCTACAAATGATTCAGAATGCAGCGGCACGACTGGTCTTCAACGAGCCCATGTTACACCTCTCTTTGTCTCCTTGCACTGGCTCCTGGTTGCGCCTTGCATCAAGTTCATCAATATATTTTTTAGAACCAAATCACCCACCCTGCCGTTAATCAGTCCATGTCTAGCTTGGTCTAATCTGAACAATGTGTGAAACTATTACGAGCACTTATTTTATTTTATTGCTGTATTTCATCCATTATAAGTCGCTTTGAATAAAAACATCTGCTAAATGAATAAATGCAAATGTAACCCCTTTACACTGGGGTTTGAATCCTGGTAATGAATTGTAACATTGTGTTATTTGGGTTGGTGTCTGTCAGGCTTTAATTTGTACTCTGTGTGATTTCTGCTAAATGTGAAAGGAGCCGGAGGTTCCTCAGGAGCCCAGTGATCTGGAGGAGGGAGGACTGGACCTGAACAAGATCTTCAGACCCATCAGCTCCTACATGCAGGACCGCAAGGAGATGCTGGAGCAGTGTTTGCATGTGCTGGGAGAGAATAAACTCAAACACATGCTTCCGGACGAACTGAAGGTACCTTTATGTGTTTGGTCCTTATATAAAATAACTGATGGTTGCCCTGCTGAATGTTGATGTCTGTGTGTCAGCATTTGTCCCATTTGCAAGGAACGGTTAATATATTATGGTGCTAAAATCAGCTCACTTTGTCACATCAGTGAAAAATCCATGATACAGGTGTCAGTAGTACATGTAATGCATTAATATCACCACATTTAATAAGGATTGATTTATGGATTAATGGAAAGGATTTATGGTCTATTTTGGACACTTTTAAAAAGCAGATGTTGTCATTTTTCTTTGAAATTATCATGATGATAATCACACGGTCAGTAAGATTCATGCATTAATGTGGACGAAGCTCCAGGTGTAAAAAACAAAACAAATAAAACACTGGTCACGGTAACAAAACCATTATCAGTGAGACATCAGTTTATGGAGTCAGCTTCTGTGTTGTGCTCTTAAAAATTGTTTATAACATTCATATTTAAACATTCAAGATTACATTGAAAAAGGCAGGTCCACCTCAGCTGAATTATAGATTGGTTATCTTTCACTAATTTTCATTGAAACTCCCCCACATTTTTGAATGGGTTTTGTTTCACAATCCTCTCCAGGGTGCGGTTATCCCTATTGCTTGTACACTTTTTTCTACCACATCTTTTCCTTCCCTTCGCCTCTCTATTAATGTGCTTGGACACAGAGCTCTGTGAACAGCCAGCCTCTTTTGCAATGACCTTTTGTGTCTTGCCCTCCTTGTGCAAGGTGTCAATGGTCGTCTTTTGGACAGCTGTCAAGTCAGCAGTCTTCCCCATGATTGTGTATCCTACAGAACTAGACTGAGAGACCATTTAAAGGCCTTTGCAGGTGTTTTGAGTTAATTAGCTGATTAGAGTGTGGCACCAGGTGTCTTCAATATTGAACCTTTTCACAATATTCTAACTTTCTGAGATACTGAATTTGGGGTTTTCATTAGTTGTCACTTATAATCATCAAAATTAAAATAAATAAACACTTGAAATAGATCAGTCTGCGTGGAATGAATGTATACATTATACAAGTTTCACTTTTGAATGGAATTAGTGAAATAAATAAACTTTTTGATGATATTCTATAGGGATGGGTACCGAAACTCGGTATTTAATCGGTCTCGGGCTAAATTATAAAGACCGAGTATCGATAAGCTCTGGCGTTAACGGTTCTGCTATCGGTACTGGAGAAATTAAAAACACACATACATTTATTATTGCTATATATATACATTATCTTGCAAATTATATCCGCCAGAGTCACCAGCTGTTTTATATGCAATAATATTCAAACTCTTGTCTATGATGCATTTTTGCTATTCCCAAATCAGAAGCGCGATCGCTCACGTGGATGAGTTCAGCACGCGCAACATAAGCCCTGTTTATGACAGAAGAGAGAACTAACCATTAAAACATGCTTACACTTTAGGCCTGTGGCTGTTATATTAAACTGAGTTTATTTAATAAACTAAGTCAATTAACTGAGTCAATTTCTGCATATAAATATTATGCCAAATAGAAACAGAAAATCGTGCTATAGCCTACGCACTTTCATGAGATCGTGTTAGACAACAATTAGCTATTTTACAAATGGGAATAGGCTACAATGAATTCATAACAATGTTTTACATTCAAGTTACATTCAAGCTTAAAAACCCTTAAAATGTATAGTGAAAAGTTTTTTTAAAAGCATCTGGAATGCAATAAAGTAATTTTAAAGCTGTTTTAAAGCATTTGCTGCATGGATTAAAACGATAGGCCAATAAATAATTCACATCAGTCAGACAAAATTGCATTGCAGCAAATCCTTTAAATTTCAAGGACAAAGATTTACATACTTTTTTTTATTGAATACAATTATAAAATAAAAGCATAAATTATAATCGGGTCTGTTTTAGGCTTTCCCTTATTTTTATATTTTAGATGGTGAGGTGACGGGAAAAATTACTCATCTCCTCATTGGAGAAATATATGCATCTTAACGGATTACATAGGCTAATGAAGAGTTTTTGCTTTGCTTTGAATTATTTCGTTTTAAAGTAGTATTTTAAAGCTTTCTATAGATATATTTATCATATCTCTGAGCCAGTTTCGAGTTGCGAGTTTCGTTCATCATTGAAGCCTCTTGTTCAAAACCGGAAGAAAGTGCATTCTCTGTTTTCCTATTTTATAAAAGCACAATGTTGATATTGTGAATGCACACAAATAAAAGTAGACCCTTTACAGTTCAAAATGATATATTACTCTTACCTTTATGAGGAAAAAAATCACACGGCGTATTTTAAGTTGTTTTTACTGTAAGAAAAAATCCTCCATGTCCTGTAAAGCTCGCTTCAGCTTCCACTCTCCACACAAACTGTTGGATATTGCACATTTATATAGGTTAAACATTTAAACTAACACTGTGATATGCTTGAACTGTTTATAGGCCTATCTATCGATTTTATTTTAGTCAAGTCTTGATGATTTGATAAGGCTAAATTAATCAAACATAGGCGATCAACTGATGCTGGCCGCTTGGTCGTTGCTTAAAAGAAAAAAAACATTTAACGAACAAAAAATGCTCCCAAGGTTTTTCTAAATTAACTTTATGAAGAAAAAAAAAAGAAACATCGTCTAATCACTTTTCCATTACATACAAAACTGAACTATTTTAGCTATAAGCTGTTTTGGGAGAAGGGAAAGACTCATATCGCTGAGAACAAAAAAAAAAGTACATCCATGATATTTCCATGTTCTGCTTTTAAGCCACAACCTACAAATTCTTCAACACAATCATAGCATTCACAAACATAAAAGCAAGCATTGGCAGTGCTGCGTGCGTGATTTGACAGGATGTGCGCAACGCACGCATCAAATAGCCCTGCATCAGTTTAATAACTTTGATAACTTTAATTCTTACAACTGTTAAATTAATGGGCAAATGGTAAATATGAAGATCACATAGAAATAGATAGCAAAATAGCCAATGTAAACTAAATGTTATAAACATCGAGCAACCATATACATTTTAAATTAATCTTTATTATAACAAATTTAGCCTATATATTTTTTTTATTCACAACAGTTTACAGTTGCCCACAGAAAAAAACAGGGGTGCTGCAGCACCTCAGCACCCCTGTTCCCTGTGTGTGTGTGTGTGTTGTGCTGTGTGTGTGTGTGAGTGTGCGTGTGTGTGTGTGTGTGTGCGTGTGTGTGTGTGTTTGCGCGCGCTCAAGGTTCAAGGCGTCCAAACGATCAAATACACACACAATAAATGGTATATTTGTCAGTTTGTTTAACTTTGTTTCTTTGTTCATGTTCTTACTCTATCTTATCTTATGTATATAAAACACAAAAAATGCCTGCACACTGCTGCATTTACAAATTGATGTTTTATATTTATTTAACATCTCAGAATATAAAGCCATGTTAATTAAGCTGCTAATCTATCATAGAAATATATATTTCATACATATATGTGTATGTATGTATGTATGTATGTATGTATATATATATATATATATAAAACAAAATGTACCGATAAGAATACCGTTAAAGCACCGGATCGATAAGCAGTATCGATAAGAGTAGTAGTACCGTTAAAACCTTAACGATACCCATCCCTAATATTCTAATTATATGACCAGCACCTGTATGTTGATTGTTTACATAACAGTAAAAAATATTCCTAAGTTTTCCCCTTTTGTATAGATTGTAATGAAAGTGAAAGACTTACACAACTGCTTTGATATTTTTTATTTTATTTTTACATTCAGAATATTTTTTCTATATGATATTACTATAGAAATGTTGCACATTTCTGTCTTAATTTTTGCATTGTGATACTTTTAAACTGAATTTTTATTTTTATTTTAACCGGTATGTAAATGTACAAATTAACCTGTATGGCATATCACATTTTGGTGGTGTTTGTGTCAAAGTGATCAAATAATTGGTGTAATTTGACAGATGTGGTCACGAATGACTTTTGTGCCAAAGCACTGATAAATGATCCACGGTTTAGCCCACATAGACTGTGTTCACTGTGTGAAGAGTTTTGACAAAGTGACCTAAGTTCTTAGAAATATCTCCTTGTGATTGTGTAAAAAAATTACAACTGTAAGTAACTGAAAAAGTGATGGATATGTTTGTTAGGTTTTACAATGAAAATGTCATATGACTAATGATAACATGAAAATAATAACTCTGTTCTGATTTGCCCAAACCCTAAAATATTAATATTGGAAATGTGGAGTGTTTTATTGTCTGTTATAATAAAGGGCTGTTGTTTCCCACAGGAGTGTTCGTTTAGTGAGATGAAGAAACTGTGCTGGGATCAGCTGCAGCAGCTCTCTGAGATAAATCTGCTGGAGATTCTGGAGGGTAAATCTCAAATTCAACTTTAAAGGGGTCATCAAATGTACAATTTATTTTAAGTTGTTTGAACATAAATGTGTGGAACTGTGTGTAAACATTAGGGCTGTCTTGGCCCTAATGTTTACTGACCCTATCTTCGGCCCTACTTCGGCCATCTCCTGCCGGTCCTCTGCTTCAGGGCACTGAGCTAGCAGCTCCAAGCACACCAGAGGCCAGTCTCGAGAGACTGGTTCCCTTAGTAGATTATTTAGCAGCATGGAAACTACTGCCAAATGTATCTCGTTGGGTCCTGCAGACTGTAGAGAAAAGCTATTGCATTCAGTTCTGCGCTCCGCCGCTGCATTTCACAGGAATTTGTCTCACATTAGTGAGTCCCGAGCAGGCTGTGGTATTAGAACAAGAAGTGATCACTCTCTTGAGGAAGGAGGCTATCGAGGTGGTCCCTCCTCTCGACAGGGAGTCAGGGTTCTACAGCCTGTACTTCATTGTTCCAAAGAAGGATGAGGTGTTGCGTCCGATTTTAGATTTGTGGCTATTGAACCGCTCAGTCATGCGTCTGAAGTTCAAAATGCTCACTGTCGAACAGGTCGTGTCTCAGAACAGGTCCGAGGACTGGTTTGTAATGATAGATCTAAAAAACGCTTATTTCCATGTCTCCATTATTCCCAGTCACAGGAAGTTCCTGAGGTTTGCTTTCAGGGGCAAAGCTTACCAATATTGGGTTCTTCCTTTCGGCCTAGCACTCTCACCCCGAACTTTCACGAAGTGTGTGGATGCTAATCTGGCTACTCTGCGACTCCAGGGCATCGGCATACTCAATTACATCAACGATTGGTTGATTATAGCTCAATCAGAGCAGATGGCGGTTCGACATCGAGATGTCGTTCTCGGTCATATGAAACTGTTGGGGTTAAGACTAAATGCCAAGGAAAGTGTGCTTTCTCCATTACATAGGACCACTTATCTGGGCATGGTGTGGCATTCGACCACGATGCAGGCACGTTTGTCTCCTGCTCGGATCGAGTCAATTCTCACTGTAGTCAGGAGAGTCAGAGAAGGCCTGTCATTCACTGTCAAGCAGTTAAAAAAATTACTGGGTCTGATGGCAGCTGTGTCCAACGTGATACCTTTTGGCCTGCTGTACATGGTGGCTCAAGACCAAGGGGTTCTTCCCGAGGGGAAACCAACTTCACATGATCAAGGTCACACGGTAATGCCTACGTGCCTTGGACATGTGGAGGAAACCTTGGTCCTTGTCTCAGGGCCCGGTGTTGGGAGCTCCTTGTCACCGCGTAACGCTATCAACGGACACATCCTTGACCAGTTGGGGAGCGGTCATGAGTGGCCACCCTGCCCATGGTCTGTGGAGTAGTCGCCATCTCGCATAGCACATCAACTTCCTGGAGATGCTGGCCGTGTTTCGAGCACTCAAACACTTTCTTCCGGACCTAAGAGATCGCCATGTGTTGGTACGCACAGACAATACAGCGGTGTTTTTTTATATATCAACCACCAGGGAGGTCTGCGTTCGCGCCCCTTATATTCCTGGGCATCTCAATATGGGAGCAGACATCCTGTCGGTGCAGGGGCAGAGGCCCGGGGAATGGAAGCCTCACCCCGAGGTGGTGAAGCAGATTTGTAGAGTTTTTAGCCAGGCTCAGGTGGATTTGTTTGCGACTCATCACGCACTGTCACCTCTGGTTCTCTGACTCATCCAGCTCCACTGGCTCACCTTTCCTCCATGGTGTGATGAGGCTCAGGCCTCAGTACGATCTCGTGTCCCTCCTTTGGATCTCGCTGTGGTGCTAGAGGCTCTCTGTAGGCCTCCTTTTGAGCCTATGGAGGATATTTCAGGCTTCCAAGGCCTTCTGGCTGGTGTACCTATGCAGGACATCTGCGACGCTGCTGGGTAGTCTACGCCTCTCATGTTCGTCAGGTTCTACGACATAGATCTGCGAGCCACTCCTGGCTCTTCTGTTCTCTTGCCATAGCTGTGCCTTCCCACACTAAACAGGGATTTGCATGTCTGGCGGCGTGGACATCTCGTTCCCCTACAGTTTTAACGATCGCAGATAAGGCATTAAGTGCATGGCAACTTTATATTTATCAGAGATTACTCTGCGAGTATGTTAACATAGTATGTTATAGAGTTTTCATTAAAACCCTAA
This sequence comes from Gymnocypris eckloni scoliostomus, assembly GCA_027564155.1. Taxonomy (NCBI): domain Eukaryota; kingdom Metazoa; phylum Chordata; class Actinopteri; order Cypriniformes; family Cyprinidae; genus Gymnocypris; species Gymnocypris eckloni. The sequence continues at coordinate 1,464,413 of CM050413.1, read as the reverse complement.
AGAATCATATCAACTTTGTTGTATTATGTTTGATTAAGGGTTTATTATTGTGTTTGTTTGCAAAGGTAAAGAGTTATCAGCCGAACTTGAAGAGAATAACTTTCCTGACAGTCAGTAAGTCAAAACTCTCTGAATTATTAAAATAACAATAAACTTAGAATTTATCTTTTTAATAATGTTTTGATTAACATTTACAGGCAGGACAGTAACGTGGACTCCACTTCATCTCTGAGAGAGAACCCTGAAACAGAAGAAGAACAAGGCAAATTACTCATTGATTTAGACTATTATTCCTGAGTGTTTGAGTGAAAATGAGGCTTTGATGTAAATCCATGTCTTTGTGTGTGTGTGTGTGTGTGTTTGTGTGTTCATCAGGCGCAGGTTCAGCAGAAGACAGTGATGTTCTCAGCATCAACGCAGACATTGACGACAGTGACATCGAGGGTCATAAAGCGGTCAAAGCTGAAGAACCGGCGCTCGGAGATGAAGCTGTGTCTCAGCCGGATGAGCCCAAATCAGAGCTCCAGCACGACATCGACAGAAGCGTGAGTGAAATCCTGGCTCCGCCGTCTGGCTCTGAACACATCGATCTGAGGGAAGCGTCTCTGGAAAAACCAGCCGCTCCAGAAACAGAGAAGCAGCCGTCGACTCAGCAGCTGGAGCTACTGGAGCTGGAGATGAGAGCCAGAGCCATCAAAGCACTTATGAAAGCCAGCGAGATCAAGAAACGCACCGACCGCTGATCAGACATTCAGCTTAAAGTCTGATAAAGACATGTTTGACTCCGTGTAATAAAGAGCATCTGTGGACTTTTTATTAAAATTCCAGAATCAAAATGTTCCTCTGTTTGTCCCCAAACACACGTTCAGTTGCTAAAATATCTGTGGATCCAGAAGATGGTTGAGTTTGAAACTTTTTTTTTTGTATAACTGTCTGCAATGCAACGATTGCAATGATTTCATTTTATTTTTTTCAGAATCAAAACAATAAAATAAATATTTATGTGTAAGAACAATGTATGCATTTGAAGATTAAAGAACTTAACAAACGTGCCAAAGACTGCTGAATAATTATGAAAAATGCATTAACATGTACAAACCGATTTCAAAAAAGTTGGGAATGCAATGATGTGGAAGTTTCAAATTTCAATATTTTATTCAGAATACAACATAGATGACATAAAATGTTTAAACTGAGAAAATGTATCATTTTAAGGGAAAAATAAGTTGATTTTAAATTTCATGGCATTAACACATCTCAAAAAAGTTGGGACAAGGCCATGTTTACCACTGTGGCATCCCTTCTTTTTATAACAGTCTGCAAACGTCTGGGGACTGAGGAGACAAGTTGCTCAAGTTTAGGAATAGGAATGTTGTCCCATTCTTGTCTAATACAGGCTTCTAGTTGCTCAACTGTCTTAGATCTTCTTTGTCGCATCTTCCTCTTTATGATGCGCCAAATGTTTTCTATGGGTGAAATATCTGGACTGCAGGCTGGCCATTTCAGTACCCGGATCCTTCTTCTAAGCTGCCATGATGTTGTTATTGATGCAGTATGTGGTCTGGCATTGTCATGTTGGAAAATGCAAGGTCTTCCCTGAAAGAGACGACGTCTGGATGAGAGCATATGTTGTTCTAGAACTTGGATATACCTTTCAGCATTGATGGTGCCTTTCCAGATGTGTAAGCTGCCTGTGCCACACGCACTCATGCAACCCCATACCATCAGAGATGCAGGCTTCTGAACTGAGAGCTGATAACAACTTGGGTTGTCCTTGTCCTCTTTAGTCCGGATGACATGGCGTCCCAGTTTTCCAAAAAGAACTTAAAATTTTGATTCGTCTGACCACAGAACAGTTTTCCATTTTGCCACAGTCCATTTTAAATGAGCCTTGGCCTAGAAAAAATGCCTGCGCTTCTGGATCATGTTTAGATATGGCTTATTTTTTGACCTATAGAGTTTTAGCCGGCAACGGCGAATGGCACGATGGATTGTGTTCACCGACAATGTTTTTTGGAAGTATTCCTGAGCCCATGTTGTGATTTCCATTACAGTAGCATTCCTGTATGTGATGCAGTGCCGTCTAAGGGCCCGAAGATCACGGGCATCCAGTATGGTTTTCCGGCCTTGACCCTTACGCACAGAGATTGTTCCAGATTCTCTGAATCTTTGGATGATATTATGCACTGTAGATCATGATAACTTCAAACTCTTTGCAATTTTTCTCTGAGAAACTCATTTCTGATATTGCTCCACTATTTTTTACCGCAGCATTGGGGAATTGGTGATCCTCTTCCATCTTGACTTCTGAGAGACACTGCCACTCTGAGAGGCTCTTTTATACCCAATCATGTTGCCAATTGACATAATAAGTTGCAAATTGGTCCTCCACCTGTTCCTTATATGTACATTTAACTTTTCTGGCCTCGTATTGCTACCTGTCCCAACTTTTTTGGAATGTGTAGCTCTCATGAAATCCAAAATGAGCCAATATTTGGCATGACATTTCAAAATGTCTAACTTTCAACATTTTATATGTTATCTATATTCTATTGTGAATAAAATAGAAGTTTATGAGATTTGTAAATTATTACATTCCTTTTTTAATCACAATTTGTACAGTGTCCCAACTTTTTTTGGAATCGGGTTTGTACACAGAATAGAAACAGATTGAACGTGTAAGACAAACATGTCATATCAACACATTGAGGGTGAGAGATTTAATTTCCAGAAGAATGAATATTGCTACGACCGCTGGTTCAAAGAGAAGAACCAGAACGAGGGAAACGCGAACTCACTTATGCTCAAAGGAACAGGCTTTATTAATCTCAAAAAGTATTTTGCAATAATGAAACAAATACACAACAGAAAATACACTATTTCTGTAAAAATCAGTGTGTAATGTGCTGTTGCAGTGGTATACAAATACTCGAAACCAAACACAAGGCCATGTCCTCTCCTCCTTAAACCCGAGTAAAATAAGTTGTTTTTTTCATGTTTTTACATTGTTTAGAACATTAAAAATATATTAATTTATACGTTATACTATGTCCTCGGTAGAAGACATCGGGACTCAATTTTCTAAAAAAACATATAAGACGTGAATAAACATGCATAGGCAAAAACTATTTGTATTTTTAAATCACCAATACAGTTTTAGTTTACAGGATTTTTTTTTTTTTTTTGTACAAACTTTGTATAAATATGATTATCAAATGTTATAACAGAATGATTCGATATACCATTTTTATTTCTGCAAAATTTGTGTAAAATGGCCATAGACGGGTTTTCTCATTATATACAATGTATGTATAAACTAAATCTAATTTGCATATTCATGTGTTTTTGGGGCAACATGTAATGAATAAAGAAGTGTAATAATTGGAGCAATAATTGACACAATTTTCGTAATATATCATAAAATATTGAAATATGATTTATTTCCCTATTCATCTGTTATGTCTCCCAAAATGTGTAATAAACATGCTTGGCGTCCTCATATGAGGACATGTATGAAATCAAAGTCCTGTTTCGTAACATAATTTTGATTTGAAACCTCATAACATTTTCCTGAGATGTTAATTTATGACAATTTATTATTTTTACAGTGAGGTGGTCTTTTTGCTGGACCTTAGGCCTGTCGAACCTCCTACGGTGCCTGTGATGGACTGTGCATGGCAGGGACGTCATCTTCCCTGAGGCAGGCCTTAACCTGACCGCATACCACATTATTTTGCTGCAGGGTCTTCAGCTGGGGACCACCGCTCATTGACGTTTCGCCCCTTAACCCAGAACGTCTCCTGGTGGCAGGGCAGTGAACATGGACGTCTCCCTGACACCCCCTGCAGCAAAACCTAATTAGGTGTTACTCCCCAAGCCTTATCTCATCATTTCAGCCAGAGCCAGTGGCTTGCTTTATCCACTTTCCTCAGAGAGCTCTTTGGTGGATCTGCTCAGTGTGGCTCCCCATAGTCCCAGGTCCTTAAGCAGGCATGATGCTGATCTGCCCACAAAGCCTCTGGCTCCCACCTCCACCGGGTACAGCCTCACACTCCATCCACTTTCTCTGCACCGTTCGCGGTCAGGTCTGCATATTTCAACTTCTTCCTCTCATAGGCAGCTTCCAGTTCCTCCTCCCATGGCACTGTCTGCTCAATCAGTACCATTGACTTCACGGCTGCAGACCACAGCACCACATCTGGTCTTAAGGTGGTGCTGCATATCTTCTGTGGGAACTGGAGCTGCCTTCCCAGGTCTAATTCCATCTTCCACACCATCCCTGGTGTTAATAGCGGTGGTCTCTTGCTGATATGCATCGCGGTTACCCCTGCCTGAGAAAGTGGATCCTGCATCGACTCTCTATTGAACTCTGGTTGTTTGCCTCCTGCCGACTTTTCTCCAGCACCTCTGCCAGTTTCCTGAGCTTTTGGTCATGCCACCATCTGAGCCGACCCTGTGTCAGTGCTATTTTTTAGCCCGACAGAACATGCTGGATTGAGGCATTGATGGTTCCGCAAAGGTCACAGGATTGATATGTACCAAGCCATTGATGGAGGTTTTAGGGCTCGGGAGGGTGTGTAATGAGGAAACTGAGCCGAGCCTGTGGCAGTTTCCAGAACTCTAACCAGCTAATTGTTCGGCTCGCAAAACCCTCCCAAGTTGTCCACCGCCCTTGCTGCCCCTGTGCCACAGACCTCACTCTGAGCTCCTCCTGCTCAATCCTGGTGAACTCTGCAACATCAACGTCCTTCTTCTCCTTCCTGCTTGCCTTGGACCATAGGATGGGTGGCTCGCTCCCTCCGAGGCCTGCCCGCCCTGTTTGGATCATGCCCACGATTTGTTGATGTTGCAGTCTTCCCATCACTTTCTGCACCTCATCCTTAGCCCTCCATTTCCTTCCAGTCTCAACTCTAGCATTTACATCAGCCATTGCCCTGTCGGAGGAGTCCCTTAATTCCATTACCAGCCTTGCCTTCTCCTGCCTGTAGCCCAAGGTAATGGATTTCAGGGGTATCTGGAGTGAGTTCCAGCCATACAGGCCAGCAGCTGAGAAGTACCGTGGTAGGCTGAGCCATTTTCGGATGAAGGAGTTGACCTTGACTTTCGCGGCTTGAACTTAATCCTGACTTAAGGTTCAAAAACAGTACACCGTCGCTCAGCCTTTAAGAACTTATTTTTGCCACTGAACGAAGAACGAAAACAAACTTTGTTTGAAATATATTGGGGCCTTAAGTCACCCCTCTACCTCAATTAACAATCTCCTTTGAATGAGCGTCTGGACCACAGCAACAATTCTGCCAATTCAATTCAATTCATAGGCGGAGCCACCGTCCACAAATCTCCAGAAACCAACTGTGGGGATCATCTCAAAGATAAACATGTTATGTCAAAGTTACTCATATTTCAGCTGCCTGAAATTCTTTAAGAGATCGCTGCCATTATTCTGTATTACTTTTCAGAATCAGGTACAGTTAACTTTCATTTTACAGGAAAGACAAGTAAACTGTTGTCCTTCGCTTTGAACAGAAACATACTTATAGACTATATATATATATATATATATGGTAGAGTGGGGGAAAATGCCCCCTTAAGGGTTGTCTATTTTTTTTTTCTTCAGTGAAACAAAAGTTAAATGTGTTCAGAAAGAGTACAGTTTAAGAGTTTAAATGTAAAAAAAAAATAGCTTATGATAACTGGCTAGCTAACTAGCTACCTGATTAAATTTTGAAATATAAATCCATATATTTTTATTCAACCAACTAGTTAAAATTAATTTGATGGAAAAACAAAGGAACAAACATTTGATGTTCAGAGCAGAGTATCTACAGAAAGTGCCTGTTGCCCCTGGGGGCGTTTTTCCCCCACTGACTATGTTTGAGAAAAAATATGTAATTCTGAAAAAAATCTTATATATTTTTTAAATAACACATTCTCTATCTACAGGCCCTACTGTTCTCATATCATATATAACGGTGATGTTCTACAAAACAACATTTTTTTTTCAGATAATTTACTGTGGAATCTGTTTCCTCTTCAGTACATCACCAGTGTAAGATTCACGGTGAAAACGTCTACATCACTCTTGTCAGCATAGTCCATAGTTACAATATATATATATCTTGACTTTATCTTGTGGTTATTTTGGGAAAACCATTGGGGACGTTTTCCCCACTCTATATGTACCTCCTGCAAATTATTCCCAACAATACGACTAATTTGTATGTTGTACTGAAATGCATCTGCAAAACCATCATCTACACTCATCAATTATTTACTGTGATAATATATACTTACTATTTTAGGGATTAGCTGATGTCTGTTTTCTAATCCATTCTTTAGAACTACATCTGATAATCTGCCACATTTATAGAGCAGGTATTATTGTGTCCTAACTTTCATTCCAGAGAAATTAAATTATACTTCTGAATTTAGTTCCTCCTCGATTTTATTTTCTCTGTAATGAGTCATTTTTAAGACACACAAATATACAAGGTGTGACAGGTTAATGACATAAGAGGGTGGGATTTCACATTCATTTTATCCTATAAGAGGTTTGCGGTGCCTCATCTGCTACAGAACACTGAACGGCAGCTGATTGTCAGCAGAACGGTAACCATGCATTTAATTATTATTAGTAGTAGTATTATTTAGCTAGTTAGCTATTGTTGTCATCTCCCATTTTCTATTATAGCAGTTTTCCAAAAAAATAAAAATTTCTGAGTCTGAGAACAACAGAAGTTTCAAAGTGGGCCATAGTATTTCCAATACTATTAATTAGGATATTGTTGTATTTTTATACCGAGCAGAACCCCTCAAGTTCTCTAAATCACATTTCAGCCATCCCCTAGCAATAAAACCGCTATTTTACCTTTTGTCCGGATGGCGGTGATTAGAAGGTTCAGGACCCCTGTCAACTTCTCCGTGACACTGCAGTCAGATTAGGTGTATTCAGGTTCTAAGGAGGTTGTTGTAAAGTAATTCACTCAGAGGCTTATTTTAATAAAAGTAATTCACTCAGCAATGGCTTATTTTTATCTGCTCATACTCATATCAGGTCTTCACCACGAGGCATGATGCTATCTCAGACAAATCTTTTAAAACTCATTCAAAATGTCATGCCTCACACTTCATCCATTTCTCTTGCACCGTTCGCTCATCTACATATTTTCTTCCTTCATCAGCTTCATTTCCCTCAATGGCACTGCCAGATATTCAGTACCACTGACTCAGCTTGAGCTAAGACCACATACCACATAATTGGTGTCTTAAGGTGGTGCTGCATATTTTCTGTAACTGGAGCTGCTTCAGCAAAATCTAATTCCATCTTAACACCATCCCTTTTGTTAAGCTTACTTACCTTCTGATATGCATCGTTTATGCCTAAAAGTAACTCTGTTTAATGTATATCAGAAGACTGAAGTTATAAATCGTTCAATTCATTGTCTACCATTTGTAATCCCAAAGCATGATTATGCATGCTAATCATTCCCTTTAATAACTTCCTCACCTTCTTATGATTTGATTCTTGTTTACGCATTAATGTGACCATCGTCTTCATTTGGTTGATGATCTTCAGATGTTCCATCTCTCTTCTTTGCCCGTCTACGTCGCTCCGCCTTTCTTCCCTTTTGGACTTGTCGGTACGACTTTCTTTGGATACTTTCTACAAGAAGATCATCAAAATAAATCTCTAATTTTCCGGGTTCATTTTCCGGATTGCCTAGTTGGAACTGATTTGGAAATGTCACATTTACAGAGCCACCTGGCATGACATTATGTCTACGTTTCTGTGTCCTATGGCTCTGATTGTGATGTTTATTTTATTTTGTTGTCCTTGATTGCTCAGTTCCCGTGTTTAGATCCTGTTTCCTTGGTTGCCGAGTTATGTCCAAAAATTGTCTTATTATTGGGAGATGTGAGGGTCTGTAGTACTTACCATAGATAAATAGAAACAAATCTAATTTGGATCACCTCAGCCGAACATACTATGGCAGTGATGTCAGTGGCCAGCATTCACACTATAGTCAGTTACAGTTTACCTTTTTTGTGGATAGCTGGTCACTATTGTGGCCTGATGCATGAAAAAACTCAGAGCTTCAGAGTAGGTTTAGAGTTGCCAAAACCAAACAAATCATACCTGATTTAGATCAGGTTCACTGGGCTGACAAAGCTTAATATAAACCTTATCTTCCAAATTGTTTTTGTGTGTTAACCTTCTTTTTCAACTTTTTCAACAAGAGTTTGATCCAGAGTTTGTGATAAACTCTAGTGGACGTCCATGACATGCAGAGTTCCACGAGGCTCAGTTCTTGCACCGCTCTTGTTTAACTCAATATGCTCCCACTAAGTCAAATAATGAGAAACAACCAAATGTCATTTTACAGCTATGCTGACAATATCCAGATTTACCTAGCCTTAATTCCAAATGACCATAGCCCCATTGCAAGGATTCTAACTAGAACCAGAAAATCTGAGCATATCACACCAGTCCTCAGCTCCTTACACTGGATTCTAGTTTTTGCCACCAAACGAAGAACGAAAACGAACTTTGTTTGAAATATATTGGGGCCTTAAGTCACCCCTCTACCTCAATTAACAATCTCCTTTGAATGAGCGTCTGGACCACAGCAACAATTCTGCCAATTCAATTCATAGGCGGAGCCACCGTCCACAAATCTCCAGAAACCAACTGCGGGGATCATCTCAAAAATAAACATGTTATGTCAAAGTTACTCATATTTCAGCTGCCTGAAACTCTTTAAGAGATCGCTGCCATTATTCTGTATTACTTTTCAGAATCAGGTACAGTTAACTTTCATTTTACAGGAAAGACAAGTAAACTGTTGTCCTTCGCTTTGAACAGACACATACTTATAGACTATATACTGTATATATGGTAGAGTGGGGGAAAATGCCCCCCTTAAGGATTGTCTATTTTTTTTTTCTTCAGTGAAACAAAAGTTAAATGTGTTCAGAAAGAGTATAGTTTAAGAGTTTAAATGTAAAAAAATAGCTTATGATAACTGGCTAACTAACTAGCTACCTGATTCAATTTTGAAATATAAATCCATATATTTTTATACAACCAACTAGTTAAAATTAATTTGATGGAAAAACAAAGGAACCAAACATTTGATGTCCAGAGCAGGGTATCTACAGAAAGTGCCTGTTGCCCTTGGGGGCGTTTTACCCCCACTGACTATGTTTGAGAATAAAAATATGTAATTCTGAAAAAAAATATTATATTTTTTTTAAATAACTCACATTCTCTATCTACAGGCCCTACTGTTCTCATATCATATATAACGGTGATGTTCTACAAAACAACTATTTTTTTTCAGATAATTTACTGTGGAATCTGTTTCCTCTTCAGTACATCACCAGTGTAAGATTCACGGTGAAAACGTCTACATCACTCTTGTCAGCATAGTCCATAGTTACAATATAATATATATATATATCTTGACTTTATCTTGTGGTTATTTTGGGAAAACCATTGGGGGACGTTTTCCCCCACTCTATATGTACCTCTCCTGCAAATTATTCCCAACAATACAACTAATGATTTGTATGTTGTACTGAAATGCATCTGCAAACCATCATCTACACTCATCAATTATTTACTGTGATAATATATATTTACTATTTTAGGGATTAGCTGATATCTGTTTTCTAATCCATTCTTTAGAACTAGCACATCTGATAATCTGCCACATTTATAGAGCAGGTATTATTGTGTCCTAAATTTAATTCCAGAGAAATTAAATTATATTTCTGAATTTAGCTCCTCCTCGATTTTATTTTCTCTCTGTAAGCGAGTCATTTTTAAGACACACAAATATACAAGGTGTGACAGGTTAATGACATAAGAGGGTGGGATTTCACATTCATTTTTATCCTATAAGAGGTTTGCGGTGCCTCATCTGCTACAGAACAATGAACGGCAGCTGATTGTCAGCAGAACGGTAACTATGCATTTAATTATTATTATTAGTATTATTATTTAGCTAGTTAGCTATTGTTGTCATCTCCCATTTTCTATTATAGCAGTTTTCCAAAAAAATACAATTTCTGAGTCTGAGAACAACAGAAGTTTCAAAGTGGGCCATAGTATTTCCAATACTATTAATTAGGATATTGTTGTATTTTTATTCCGAGCAGAACCCCTCAAATTCTCTAAATCACATTTCAGCCATCCCCTAGCAATAAAACCGCTATTTTACCTTTTGTCCGGATGGCGGTGATTAGAAGGTTCAGGACCCCTGTCAACTTCAGTCCGTGCTCACTCAGTCAGATTCGTGCGTCTAAGGACTCGATTAGGATTGTATTCAGGTTCAGATAACAGGTTGTTGTAAAGTAATTACTCAGAGGCTTATTTTAATAAAAGGATTACGAATCACTATAGCAATGTTTTCGTTTTATTCAAAATAATACTAACTCATAAGAAAATACAAAACACAACAGCGAATGTCTTCACCACGAGGAACGGCCTCGTTTACATCTCCAGACAAAGCTTTTTTAACTTTTGCATCTCATTTGCATCATCGTCAAAACACGTCATGCCTGCTTCCTTCCTTATTCGTCTTTCTTCCTTTTGCTTATACAATCTGGACGTGTACCTTTTGTCATAAAAACCTAAACTCGACCCAGTCAAAAGTTCACTACATTAAAGGAAAAACATCACCCTCTAAATACCACAAACACTTCTACTTCCCTTTTACTATATAGACAGGTTTACATGATTCTTCTAACAAGCTTGAGCTAATCACGCATGTTTAAACCGCATATATATATAACACTTCATATTCAGTGTAAGCAAATACATAGGTTGTTCAGTAAAAGATTCCATTCTGCAAGGAACTTGCAAAATGCAGTCCTTTATCTGACCCCTTTCAGCAAAGCATTTTCTGCACTCTTAAGCAACAGCTAAAACTCATAAAACAGCAAGTTAACAGTTTAAAACACATCATAAGACATCATCATATATCTTACATAACATTTTCTATAAATGTATATCAGAAGACTGAAGTTGTAAATCGTTCAATTAATTGTCTACCATTTGTAATCCCAAAGCATGATTATGCATGTTAATCATTCCCTTTAATAACTTCCTCACCTTCTTATGATTTGATTCTTGTTTACGCATTAATGTGACCATCGTCTTCATTTGGTTGATGATCTTCTGATGTTCCATCTCTCTTCTTTGCCCGTCTACGTCGCTCCGCCTTTCCTCCCTTTTGGACTTGTCGGTACGACTTTCTTTGGATGCTTTCTACAAGAAGATCATCAAAATGAATTTCAAATTTTACGGGTTCATTTTCCGGATTGCCTAGTTGGAACTGATTTGGAAATGTCACATTTACAGAGCCACCTGGCATGACATTATGTCTGAGTTTCTGTGTCCTATGGCTCTGATTGTGATGTTTATTTTATTTTGTTGTCCTTGATTGCTCAGTTCCCGTGTTTAGATCCTGTTTCCTTGGTTGCCGAGTTATGTCCAAAGATTGTCTTATTATTGGGAGATGTGAGGGTCTGTAGTACTTACCATAGATAAATAGAAACAAATCTAATTTGGATCACCTCAGCCAAACATACAATGGCAGTGATGTCAGTGGCCAGCTTTCACACTATAGTCAGTTACAGTTTACCTTTTTTGTGGATAGCTGGTCACTATTGTGGCCTGATGCATGAAAAAACTCAGAGCTTCAGAGTAGGTTTAGAGTTGCCAAAACCAAACAAATCATACCTGGTTTAGATCAGGTTCACTGGGCTGACAAAGCTTAATATAAACCTTATCTTCCAAATTGTTTTTGTGTGTTAACGTCCCAGGTTACGTATGTAACCCTGGTTCCCCGAGGGAACGAGACGCTGCGTCGAGACGCTATGGGGAACGCCATCAGCGTTGTCCAGCTCTGAATCATATGTGTAATCAGTCAAAATTGACGGCCAGACGTCAGGTGCGGTGACGTCATGACCAGGATGCTTAAAAGCACGTGATGTGCAGCCGGCGCCAGCTTCCAGGAATGAAGCATAGCTCTAGTAGGGATGCCGGAAGTATGGCCCTGCGACGCAGCATCTCGTTCCCTCGGGGAACCAGGGTTACATACGTAACCTGGGACGTTCCCCTCCGGGAACATCGAGCTGCGTCGAGACGCTATGGGGAACGAGATGTCCACGCCGCCATACTTGCAAATCCCTGCTTAGTGTGTGGAATGCACAGCTATGGCAAGGGAATAGACAAGCCAGGAGTGGCTCGCAGAGCCAGGTCGTAGAACCTGGAAAGTTAGGGGCGTAGACCACCCACCAGCGTCACAGATGTCCTGCACAGGTACACCTGCCAGAAGGCCTTGGAGGCTGCCATACCTTAAGTAGAGTGAGCCTTGATTCCCAAAGGCGAGGGGAGATCAGAGGACTCGAGGTCATAGGAGAGCATCCAGATCCACTACTTAGCATAAGCACCCTGGCCTCCACCGGAGGAAACGTATAAATAGAGAGTTTTGCCTACTGAAAGGCCAACAAGAGGGGCGTGGTAGGTCGCTATAGCCGCCACGTAGACCTTCAGGGTGGAGTGGGCTAACTCTGCGGAGAAATGGGCCTGCGAGAACTCCAGCACTGTACCAGCAGGCAGTTAACTGGATCAAGCTGGCGGTCTCCGCACCCTGAGTCTCAACTTCAGGGCGTACAGTTTCCTTATTGAGGGAGCTCTAGATTGGAGGATGGTCTCAGCAACCTCAGTTGAGAGACCAGAGGCTATGAGTTGTGCCCCCTCGGGAGCCACACCCATAGTTTCCACAACTCCGAGCGGGGGTGAAAGATCATGCCCGCTGCCAGTGAGAGGAGATCCCTCCTGACGGGAATCCCCCATGGAGAGCCGTCGAGGAGAGAAATCGGGTCAGAGAACTATACTCGGCCAGAACAGGGTTTTTCAATAGAAGGACCCCGTCCATGCGCACTCTCTCTAGAACTCCCAGGAGCTGAGCGATCGGGGGAAGGCGTACAGACGAAGCCTCAGCCACGATTGTACCATAGCATCCAGCCCCTTAGCGGAGCTGGATGTCTGCCTCGACAGGATGGCTGCTCCTATACTGCCACGAAGGGAAGAACCCGATATTAATACGCTTTGCCCCCAAAGCACATTTCAGGAACTTCCTGTGATGGAGGAGTATGCATCTTTAGATCGCTCGTGACCACCAGTCCTCGGATCTGGTGTGAGACACGTGCTTAAAGAGAGCTTTCTGAACTTCAGTCGTGTGACTGAGCGGTTCAGTTAGCTTAGATCTAAGACGGACGCAACCCCTTTCCCCGGAACAATGAAGTACGGCTGTAGAACCCGGACTCTTTGTCTAGAGCAGGGACCACCTCGATGGTCTCCTCCCTCAGGAGAGTGCTCACTTCTTGTTCCATTACCAGAGCCTGCTCGCCCGTAGAAAGGCTGCGGCAGAGCGCCACATAGCCTTGTTCTACAGTGTGCGTGACCCATCGAGACACATTTGGCAGCAGTTTCCATGCTGCCGAATAGTCTACTAAGGGAACCAGTCTCTCGAGACTGGTCTCTGGTGTACTTAGAGCGGCTAGCTCGGTGCCCTGGAGCGGAGGACCGGCAGGGGACGGCCGATCTAGCTGCTCTAAAGACCCCCGAAGGGGTGGCGAGCCTCCCAGCTCCGCTACATTTGTGGGCGGAAGAGACTGAGAGAAACGCTCGCTGGAAACCGCTGCGCCCTGAAACACTGGCAGGGTTAGCAGACTGATCTCCTGAGGGCACTGAGGAGAGACGGGCACCGTGTAATGCGGTGTTCCCCGCTCTTCCCCAGAGGGGCCTGCCCTCACCAGTCCTGGGCCTTGGCATCAGGACTGCCTCAGAAGCCTCCTATTGGAAACGACGGTCCTCAGACCCACGTCATCTCTTAGGAAGTCTAGGAACCAGAGTCTGTTCAGGCAGATCCCAATGAGACACGCTTGGCAGGGGCTCCCAAGCCACCGGGTGGCCTACTAAGGGAACCAGTCTCTTGAGACTGGCCTCTGGTGTACTTAGAGCGGCTAGCTCGGTGCCCTGGAGCGGAGGACCTGCAGGGGACGGCCGATCTAGCTGCTCTAGAGACCCCCGAAGGGGTGGCGTGCCTCCCAGCTCCGCTACATTTCTGGGCGGAAGAGACTGAGAGAAGCGCTCGCTGGAGACCGCTGCGCCCTGGAACACTGGCAGGGTTAGCAGACTGATCTCCCGAGGGCACTGAGGAGAGACAGGCACCGTGTAATGCGGTGTACACCGCTCTTCCCCAGAAGGGCCGGCCCTCAAGGCTCTGGACCGTTGGCATCAGGGCGTTCTGGCCGAAGACTATCGATCCGCAGATCCGTCTTCGCCCGGAGCGCCACTCTGACTCGATTCTGCGAGCACGAAGTGACATTCCCCGAATAAGGAGCTGAAACACAATTGGGGCTGCTCCGCCCAGCAGCCCCAGCAGACCACCTCAACCTCCTTGGAGGAAGAGAGGTAAACATTGTGCTCTCACTTGAGAAGTATCCCAAGAGGCTCTTGTATGTCATATACAATATATAATAGTATATATTTCTCTACAATATATATATATATATATATATATATATATACATGTATAAATATATATATATAACTTTCATAGTCAGATAAAATGCATAGTTAATTATTCAAAATTAAATGCAGTCAAACACCCAGACAAGTAAACACGGTCTGAACCGAGAATTGCCATAATGCGAGCCGCTCGGAACAAAACAAATAAATCTTCTTGGAGAGAAACTGCTGCAGATTAGCGCACTCTCACTCACGGGGGAAGAACTACAGCTTTGGCTTCCGCCCCGAGAGAGCGCTAGACCTGGGGAATACAGGTGGAAATTGGGCGAACCCATCTCCAACCCGTCCGCCAGATCTATGTGCGCACCGTGATCTCACTCGCCGCGGTGCCTCAGCAGCAGCGGGACCGCGAGATCATAGGCGCGGACACACTCGGAGCGTGCCAGCGGAGCGCAATGCATTGCAGCGGACGCTGGATCTGATGGGAAAGGAAGAAGATAGGGGATCACCCTTCTTAATCTTTCCATCTAATCCATCTGCGAGCACAGCCACTGCTCCGCCTCAGTGGCAGCGTGGCAGGTGCTGCGAGGACGCAGGTGAAAACTCCCTCCTCAAAGAGAGTTTTCGCCTCCCAGCCAGATCATCGCAAAAACTGTGTGTATCCCGCTCGTGTTATAGTGTGGGCAGGGAGGAACACACAGTTTGTAACGTGATCTACTTTCGCCCTCATTGGCCTTTGATATGTCTGCTTCTAGTCTTTATTTGCCTATCTTTTTAAGAATAAACTTTCTTATTTCCTATCTTGATAGTAACAGACTCACAGAACACAATCGACTGACACACACAGAGAGCTTTGCTGAATGACAAAAAAGCTGGCGCCGGCTGCACATCACGTGCTTTTAAGCATCCTGGTCATGACGTCACCGCACCTGACGTCTGGCCGTCAATTTTGACTGATTACACATATGATTCAGAGCTGGACAACGCTGATGGCGTTCCCCATAGCGTCTCGACGCAGCTCGATGTTCCCGGAGGGGAACCTTCTTTTTCAACTTTTCCAACAAGAGTTTGATCCAGAGTTTGTGATAAACTCTAGTGGACGTCCATGACATGCAGAGTTCCACGAGGCTCAGTTCTTGCACCGCTCTTGTTTAACTCAATATGCTCCCACTATGTCAAATAATGAGAAACAACCAAATGTCATATTACAGCTATGCTGACAATATCCAGATTTACCTAGCCTTATCTCAAAATGACCATAGCCCCAATTGCAAGGATTCTGACTAGAACCAGAAAATCTGAGCATATCACACCAGTCCTCAGCTCCTTACACTGGATTCTAGTTTTTGCCACCAAACGAAGAACAAAAAAAAACTTTGTTTGAAATATATCGGGGCCTTAAGTCACCCCTCTACCTCAATTAACAATCTCCTTTGAATGAGCGTCTGGACCACAGCAACAATTCTGCCAATTCAATTCATAGGCGGAGCCACCGTCCACAAATCTCCCGAAACCAACTGCGGGGATCATCTCAAAAATAAACATGTTATGTCAAAGTTTCCTGAAATTCTTTGAGAGATTGCTGCCATTATTGTCACTTTTCAGAATCAGGTGCAGTTAACTTTCATTTTACAGGAAAGACAAGTATACTGTTAACCTTCGCTATGAACAGACACATACTTATAGACTATATATATATATATATATATATATTAGTGGTGGTTGTATCGGCGTTAACGCGTGCTGCGTTAACGCGAGACTTCTTATCGGCGATAAAAAAATATCGCCGTTAATCTATTCTCAAAGTTGGGTTGGGAGCTGGGTCTATACTACGCAAGCTATGATGACTTTCACCCTGATATTTTAGCCGGATGTATACCTAGCGAATTGCACTGTAGGGGGCGAGAACGAGTCTTCGAACTAGAGGCTCGCAGTCCGTGATGGACAGATTGTTAACGGCTGGTCTATGTGGTAATACAATCGGGCAGGACATCCAAACACTCACCTATCATTCATCAACCTCAAATATGGCTTTTCCTCTGAAAGATGTATGTAGTAGCAACTTTACATGGCCGCTCAATATGATGTTAACCTAGAGAAATGTGCGCTATTGAAGTGTTTGTGTGGAAGCGCGTTTGCTGCAGGACAGGTGTTCTGTCGACACCGGCGGCTTCATAGCTGCATCCATGTTAGCACGTCACGTCTGATGTGGTCATTTCACAGTAACGTTAGGCATACACACAGGTTCGAAGCAGAGGGTGACACGGGAGTGAATTCTCAAGTTCACATGAGACCTAAAGCGCATCCTGTTTGCTTAAAAGCGCAACGTTTCGTTGTTATTCTGAGTGCACACAACAAACGTAGAGTCTTTACAGATTCGAAAGATGTATTAGGCTACTTTTATCTGTATGACCAAAAATGACGGAGATTTTAAGAGCAAGTGAGCTCACGGAGCCTGTGTCCTGACATTTTATCCTACCCGTCAAATTTTCTTACCTCGCTTATTAGCATCAATATTGCATCCTATTTCTCACGCTGAACAACAATATTTAATATATCTGCATTACTGTAAGGGTATGTTTAGGGTTGGGGTTGGTGTAGACGTTAATAAAACACAATCTAAAATGTAGAAAAAATATTTATTGTTGGTTTCCGGTACTAGATGTATCCCTTCTATCCACAAAATATAACACGTAATTACTGTATGTGCATTACTGTAAGGTGTAGGCCTACACATTACTGTAAGGTGTACACATTAATAAAACATAATTTAACAGGTAGAATTTTTCGTTTTTGAATTGTACTACCCACTGTTTTAATGGAGGTAGCCGGGTTTGCTTCAGGGAAAATGTATTTTTAAGAAGCTTCCCAATGGAAACTGTAAACAGTTCATCACGACCTCTTATGTAGGCCTACAGTTCAAAATTCATGTTTAACTGAATAAACAGTTAGTAAACACAAGTACATCTTATTGAACATAGTTTATTTTCATCACCAATTATCATAGTAGAACAGCTTTCTCAAGCAGTTTGTGATGCATTTTGGAAACAGGAGATGAGCCCCTGGTCTAATGCGCCACCTGGCTTGAGAAACCCGTTCTCAAAGACTTACTTTTAGTCATTATTTGGGTAGCACACATATTCTGAATGCCTTCGGCAGAATTCAAATGAGCCATTTTAATCTAGATTAATCTAGATTAATTCCAAAATTAATCTAGATTAATCTAGATTAAAAAAATTAATCTATGCCCACCCCTAATATATATATATACTCATATGGTAGAGTAAGGGGAAAACGCCCCCCTTACGGATTGTCTTCTTTCTTCAGTGAAACAAAAGTTAAATGTGTTCAGAAAAGTTTCATAGTTTTAGTGACAGACATTATAAACCAAGTATGAACAAAATTTTCATGTCCAGAGTTTTCATGTTATTACATTTTTAACAACAATTACATTTGTGCCAATATTTATACAATTATAATAGTATATTCATGTGTTCCTGTGGCTCAGTGGTAGAGCATTGTGTTAGCAGTGTAAATGTTGTTGGTTCAATGCCCAGGGAACACATATCCAGACAAATGTATAGCATGAATGCTCTGTTAGTCGCTTTGGATAAAAGCATCTGCTAAATGTAAAAAAAAATAGCTGATGATAACTGGCTACCTGATGCTAACTTGAGGTAATTGTGAAATATTGCAGCATTGATTTTAAAGTACTTTTAAAGTCATTTAAAAATCACACTTATCATTTATTAATTTGATGTAAATCGCTTTGAATTACCATTGTGTATGGTGCTATATGTGACCCTGGACCACAAAACCAGTGATAATGGAAACATAAAACTATTTGATTTTATGGAATCTAAGGGTTCAACAAATCAAAATATTGAGAAAATAACCTTTAAAGTTGTCCAAATTAAGTTCTTAGCAATGCAAATTACTAATAAAAAACAAGTTTTTATATATTTATGGAAGGACATCTACAAAACATAGACATGGAACATGATCTTTCATTAATATGCAAATTATTTTTGGCATAAAATATGTCTTGGCTATTGCTACACGTATACTGGTGCTACTTTACTTTTACTTTCTTTTTAGTCATTTAGCAGACGCTTTTATCCAAAGCGACTTACAAATAAGAAAAAGTAAACTATAAGTTAAAAGTCTATAAATACTATATACACATTTAAGAAAATTGAGGAATTAAATAAAATGACAAATGCATACAACAACATTTAAAAACTAAACATTTAAATTAAAACAAAAAATAAAGCTAAAAAACTGTTCAAAATATTAAAACAACAAAAGGTATGAGTATTAAAATTATTCTAACATGACACAAAGCCAAACACCCACATATATATATATATATATAACCACCATATACTTTGGGGGAGACGTTAAATGCCAATCTGTCCCCCCCAATATTAGGCCTATTATATTGTAATATGTGACATATGATATGCCCTCCTTTTATGAACCCTGGTTGTAGCCTAGTGGATCTGTTGTTATTTCCGATTTACTTTCAATTTAGGAAAAACAAGGGAAACAAAACTGTGTGACCACCCCCCCTCAATTGTACACTTGGTTGAACCCGTAAACGCCGGCTTGCGGCATCGTCTGAAAAAAACGCTCAGTCCGACTGTCACTGGTGCTTAAATGAAATGAAGGTAGGAGCTAAAAGAAAGAAGCAGGGCGAACAGGCGGACAATCGCCTTTTTTTTCAGACGATAAGCAAGTAGACACCTAAAAAGTAGGTAATGAATAATGAACTGCTGGAGTCACAGACCAAGGAGTTCCCGCACTTCCCACTCCATTGATAAGCCTCTATTCATTCGTTGATGGCCTGGCCTGTTTGTTTTTACGATCTGATCCGCGACTGAACTAAAAAAAAAAATATCTGGAGGAGGGATCACATTTGGACCCCCCCAATATCTATACCATGGTTACGCCCTTGTATATATATATATATATATATATATGTTATTTCATTTCTATGTAGTATGTTGAAGTAACGTTACTAAAATAAATACAATTTATTAAAACTAAAACTAAAGAAAATACCTATAAAGACATAATAAATTCATACATAATTTATCTAAAATTAAAATAGATAACAAATCAAACTTCAGTAGTTTATCAGTAATCCTAAAAAAAGAACACTGCCAAACACACATGCTAACAAACAAACAACTTACACATAGTAAGAATTGGTTATACAAACTAAAACAGAAGTGAAACAAGCAGTAAAAAAGAAGATCAATAAAAAGCGATACTTATATCCTTTGACAGTGTCCCTGCCCGGTGGAGTTGCACGGTAGAGTCGATGGTCTTTACTTAAGACTTTTTTTTGTGCTCCAGGGTCACATAAAAATAAATGTCCCTTGCCTTGCCTAAATCGTGTGTACCTGAAGGTGTGAAGTGCAGTGTTGGAGAAAGTTACTTTTAAAAGTAATGAATTACAATATTGCGTTCCTCCCTAAAAAAGTAACTAATTATGTTACTTAGTTACGTTTTATGAAAAGTAATGCGTTACATTACTTTTGCGTTTCTTTCGCGTTACTTTTTAAATATGAGCAGGTCTTGATTGTTTGTTTTTAATACAAGTTATATTTATAGCAAATGTGAAAGCACTTTCACACTAAAACGTGTAATGAATACACCTCATGCGGAAGTACGAGTAAATTCACGTCTGTACAGTAGAATGCAGGAGAAGAAGTTCAACACTCAATATAAAACAAAACAACAAAGCACAATTGTTAATTTATCCAAAGTATTTTTTGCTTATTAGTATGGTTGAACTGGATCATCAAAGATCAGCAGCAAACACATCGGTTAATAAAATGAGATTAGATATATTTGTGTTGTTTAACATATTTAATTATTGCAGGTTTGCGTCATATTCTGAGTTTGCATTTCACTGTTTTAATTCATTTTGATGAATACTGAATCTGTTTTTTTGCGAGTGGGATGAATTAATACACATTCACATTTAATCTAGATTAGATCTACTGTAAGATCATGTTCACACAGCGCACTGTTGTCAATAAATGGGGAAAAAGTAACTGGCGTTACTTTTTTGAACAATTAACTCAGATATTTTCTAGTAAATTAAAAAGTAATGCGTTACTTTACTAGTTACTTGAAAAAAAAATATTATTACGTAACTCTCGTTACTTGTAATGTGTTACCCCCAACACTGGTGAGGTGTGCAGCAAACAGCCAATATATAACTATGTAAATTAATCAGCTGAATGTAATTATTTATATAGTTTCACAAAGAGCTCAAAATGAAAACATGACAGTTTAGGAATTTTGAAAGGTAATATTTATCAAAGCTTATGTGTATATATTTAAATTAATTTAAATGCAAAGTTTACAATTCATTGTCAGTTTGCTTAATTAGGCCTATATATTACATGACATAGGCTATAGATAATTATAACTTAAAATAGAGGGTAAAGTCATTATGTCATTTTGTTATAATGGAATATATACAGTATATTATTATTATTATTGATGTAATAATGTTAACTCTACCCTAAGTATAATAATTAAGAGTAATTAAAAAGTAAGGGTAATTTTGTCTGTAAAATTATTTGACTGTATAGAGCTCATGCGGTTGACGTCACACAATCTACACTCCGACATTTTGGCACGCAACCAGGAGAGTGCTAAAGCGGCCATAGCATTGGTATTGTAAGCCTGGTGCCAGTATGTCTGCCCCCTCGAGAGGACAAAAGGCCCTCCTGAGAATCAACAAAAACTATCTCTTGCATATGTAACAGCACACCCTGTACTTACGGTCTCATCATCTTCCCTTGCTCCCCCTTTTCTTCCCCCCTCTCCTCCCCACCTAGAACTCACTGAAAACCCATGCAATGTAATGTATGTACAAAAAAGTAACTATACATGTTTGATATCATTTGAAATGTCTCAGTGCGCCTGGTAAAATGGTCTCATTCTCCCAATCATAATGAAAAGCTAAAAGAAGTTCTAAAGTATGAGAAGTGTAGTGTACAACTTAAAGGTGTGCCCTCCCCCTGATCTTCTATTCAAACCACCTCCTGTATGTAAATAAGCATTCTCTGCCACAGGATACCAAGAAACCATTTGGTTGCAAATTCTAAAGTCTAATTATAATAACAAGATACCAACATTTGGTGGGCTTATTGAATTATCTGGGTTTATAAGGAAACATGACACAAAGTTCTAGGCGTCTGTAGGTTGACTGCCCACACAATCGCTGTGTGTAATTTTCATTGCCAGGTAGTAATTTCTACAAATTCTTCAATTCCTGAATTATTGTTATGTTATGGTTAACAGATGATTCTATTCTTGTAACATTGGAGTTTTGAATTATTGCTTCGATTACCTGGTCAATAAATTGTACGTTTGATTCTATTCTGACTGCCTCTAAGATTGCTTTCTTCCTAATAGATTAGTGGATTCGTATATTTCCGCAAGCCTGCGTCAGTTTTAGCGACGGCTAATATCCGGCGTCATTTCAAGTCTACTTGGATGCAGAGGCGGGTAAATAATTCCGTTTAGGGACGGCGAATGCCGTCTGGTCAGACTAAACTCGGGTACGCCTATACCTCTGACTTGTGATTTAATGTTACTTTAAACAAGTACTTGACCAATCCAAAGCTATTACAAGTGTGGTACATTGATCTGCTAACATATCTGATAGTGGCCAAGAAACCTTTACTGAAGTAAACGATTGAACTAAAGTTCTGAGGGGGCTCCAAGGGGGTTATTCGATGTCTCTGATTGTGTACGTGTGAATTAACGGCAAATCTTAGATACATAACCATAATTTACCTCTGATTGATGACCGGGCCTGACGAGATTGTGTCCGTGAGACCTGTGAAAAACAGGGCCTCTGAGCGATATAGTTTCCCTACATCCGGGCGGGTAAAGTATTAAAAAGAGCTGAAAAGAATAATCAATCATTCGTTCATATTTTAATGATGCACAGATATCATTAAAACCTTTTCATTTATGGAGTCAGATGAAATAACGAGATAAAATATATAAGAAAAAGTGTTCCATTTAATCTTGTTGTGTCGTGAAAAAGGAAAGACAGTAATACGCAAAAGGCCTTCACCCGCTGAACGACTGCCGTCATTGGGTCGATCAAGCCGGGCCTTACAGTATCGACAGTTGTGGAACAATAATTTAAAACCAGACTATTTAGACCTTACAAAACATACACCATGTTAACATGGTGAACAGCTACTGTGCGCCAGGATACCAAAACATGCAGGGAAAGCCGTATTAGCCAGGACGTCCCGTATATTGGGCTTAATTAATGTCCCGTTCGTGACCTCCCTTGGCCAGTTTCTCGCCTCTTCACGCAGTATTCGTTAAGTAAATCAGAAAGTCCTGAACAAAACTGTTCAAGGAAGGCTAATCTGCTGGCTGGCCGCTCCCGCTTCACAATAAGCAGCGCTCGCACTAATAATACTAATCCAGTCCGTGTTTTGACAACAGTACATTTATATTTTGCCAAAAACAAACAACTTGATTATTTTTCATGAGTCCAACATCCAGCTGCGCTATAAAACATGAAATCAACATGAAATCTAGCCAAGACGTGATCAATGTGAGAAACCGTCTTTCACTACAAAATAGAGAACAAATATTTTCCATTTAAGTAAGCTTCTTAACCTTGTAGCCCACCTTATTCGTAAAACACACAAAATGACCAATGAAAGAGTCCAGCACCAAAAGCAGCCCATATTAAATCTATAAGTTATCTTTAATTGAAAATATGCATTTTCCTATATACACACTTGTCCCATAAAGCAAAGGGGAAATAATTTTACCGTATTCGATAGATGACTAAAATGGTTCACTGCAATAAAACGTGCTAACACACAACATTTGGGATTAAACGGGTAATATTTCATGACATTTATTATGTCTACTGTACTCACAGTGATGTAATTATGCTGACTACCTTGGACAGCTAGTGTTGATTACTTTAGCTAACAACACAGTTGACTTCCCCTTCCAGTGACGACATTTTACAGTCTGTGGTTTTAGCAGACTCCTGAATATTCATCAAAAAATGAGATTGTGTCCATTTGTACCCTGCAGGCTTTTGTAGGCTTTTAAAGAGTCTCCGCAGTAACATTAGGAGGGAAAGTTGATGAGGTAGTTCAGGATACTGCAGGTCAGGAAATCTATCCGTTCATATAATAATACACGTTAAAAGCACCCCGAGGGCATTATAGGGATCTGTTATGTTTAATCTATTAAGTTTTACTATGTACAGGTCTATGTCTTTTTAAATAAAGTGCGCAGTGAACTCTGTTGCCTTGAAACTTATGCTGGCGCCATTCATTTCATATTCGCTCCCGGCTGTTCTTGCCTGCCAGCATGGTGGTGTAAACAGAATGGGTCACGTGACTGCAGGAGCTCTATACTGTTTTAATTTGAAGTGAGGGACACATTTCTTATTTTCATTAAACATTATACAATATAGCAATATTCATTAAAATGCATTATATCAACATAAGGCTTATGGTCACACAATAATCATTACAATTAAAGTCTGTCTGGTAAAACCAGAAAACCAAATAAATAAAATATATCAATATTTTAGACAATACACAATATTACACATATTTTATTAAAGGTCACCTATTATACAAAATCTCTTTGCATGGTGTTTGACATAAATACGTGTTTGCAGTGTGTCTGCAGTCTGTCTGCAATGATACAAATCAAACCTCCTTATTTTTGATCACCTTTAAACCAAATCAGTCTCACTTTTTGCCATTTTGATTCTCTATGTCTATGCAATATGAAATCACATAGCTTAGGCCCCGCCCACAGCCTTTGCATTGTTATAGTTTCGCCATCGGGTTGTATGCTGTTTCTCACTTCTAGAGCAGCTGTAGCGTCGCCAACAATGTCTCAGAGCAATCCGGTGCTCTGTGTTAAATGCAGAGACACCTTCTTCTGGAGACTGGGCAGGAATATTTAAAGTGATACACACCAAAACAGCTTTTTTAGACACAAAAGGATATTTTCTTCTGGGGACACCCAAGACCAATATTATATATTGTAAAAAGGGGAATAGATGCTCTTTAAATAGTAATGTGAGACACATTTGTTGGTAGTAATGCTGTAAATAAGTCCTACTTACCTGTTGTAACATTTCTCACTCTGCCTTATATAAAAATAATATATATATATATATATATATATATCAAGGCAAATTTACAAATAGTTCCAATTGAAAGTGTTAAACATGTTGAAGGTAAGCGAAGGGCTTTTGATTCATTAAATGGAGAACTATTTCCTCACAAAAGTTGTTTATTCAGAGTAATGGAGCATAAAACTGCCTCTGTCTCCTTCTGCATATATAACACAAAAGTCACAGCATTAGCATTAATTAACTGTTATACTTTTTTTGATTTAAGGTTGCTGCAAGCTTGCCTTATAGTGACTCTGTTATATCCTTGTTTGTCATATGATTACTGATTATACGTGTCATCTGTGTCTGGTTTAGCTGATAATTATCCTGTGCAGAAGATTGAACAAAAGGAGTTTCAGGAGTTTAACATAATGCAGGAAGATATCAAGAAAGAAGATGCAGAGAAAGTGATCACAGAAGAAATGATAAAACATGTTAAAAATCACAAGGAGTCCCACAGCACAAGACTTCTCAGTTTTTTGGCTTTGATAAACTCATATGTCCCAGGTTCACACTTGTCAAAGCTTTTGTGTGAGGAATTCTTGGATCAGACAGAACAGCTGAACGAAGAGGGAAACCCCACATTGGAAACAATCATGAAGCCTTTCATGGATCTCATAGTCATTTTCTCAGAAGGAGAACAAGAAGACCAATGCATACGACTGGCACATCCAATGATTGCTGACGCCTGTCTACAAATGTTCACTGAGAGCAAACTGACAAGATTCGATATTGCTGTTGACTTCTTGAACAGTTTGGTCAAAGGAAAGGAAAGTAATTACGGACACATATGCAGGATAATGTTAGTCATAAGAATTGAGACAAGAGAAGGAAAGCAGTTGTTTTCCAGACTGATTCTTGACATGATCAGAGAAAGAAATACTAACCAGTGCATTCGATTGTTGGAGTTGGCTTCTGATTTGTTCTCCACAGGGTCTTATTATACTCAAGCACTTGCACGTTTTTATTGCATTACGGTAAATGACTACAGTAAGGCAGTATACTTGGCAAAAAAGGCCATTAAACAAAATCCTGATAATTCTTGTATTATGGACACATTGGGACAAGTTCACAAAAAACACCTGAGTAAAATCTCGCTTAAAGCTGGAGAAACATTCAAGACACTTTTGCCCATTGCTCAGTCTGCCTTTGATGCATTTAAAGCTGTAGAGAAAGTAGCTGAAAATGACCCAGAAAACAACACCAAATTCAATTACAGCGGCCTCTTTGGATTCCTCCAGGTTTGCAAGATCATACATCCAAAAAGTGTAGAAGACTCTGATCAAGAATGCAGTAAGTTCATCAGTGGTCTCAAAGGTGATGTGGAAACAAACTATGATTTCTTTGAATGGTACCTGGCATTCTCAAGACCAAGGATTGAAAAAGAGAATCCATACTACCTTCGTAGAGATGCTGAAATGTGCTACACTCTATATTTTAAACAGGGCAAGAGCAATAAAATGACCATGGATGAGAAAAAAATGAAGTCTTTTGGAGGACTACTTAATTTCCTAAAATCAGACACCAATGTGCTTAAAGAAAATCTGAGTGCACTTAAAAACCCTCAATCTGAACATGAAATGGTTCTCTACATTCTTGCCAACGTGATCTTGAGTCAGTCTGGTGAGCCGTGTGAAAAAACAGAGGATCTTCAGGCCAGGTTACAGGAGCTTTGGGCAACAGAAGCTCAAGACAGAAGCCCAGAGTTTTACCTCTTGGTCTTTTTGCTCTTTTGGCCGGATGAAGCACAGCCAGCAATCACAAACCCTCCAGACCTTGAAAAGTGTCTAGAATATATGGGTCAGTCATATGAGAGAAAGTATCAGAAATACCTTCGCGGTCGTTACCTGCAGCCTCTGTTCTTCTTAGGTAAAGAAAGAGGTTTGCAGAGACTGGTCCATTCCTCAAAACTACAAACTGATCTGAAGCACCTTGCAGAAGAGCTTGACAAATCAGAAATCAAGTGTCTTCAGCGCATCAGCGGGAAGGTTGAGAATCATAAAGTATTTGTTGTTATAGAGGGTCAACAGATTCAAGTAATCCCTCACAATCGGGCCAGTGTGCACAAACAAGGCCTGGCGTCTTTCCACCTTGGCTTCAATATCAGAGGACCTGTTGCCTACAACATCAGATTTGAGGAGAATGGTAAGTAAAGCATTGCATTAGATTTCAGACTCATAAAACACTTTGCATGTTCATTAAACATGTGTCAGTAGTACTGTGTCAGCTGTTTATTGTTTTCAATGAAAAAAAAATAGTCTTCCCTTTTCTCAGCAGAAGTCATACCTGAATTGCGTGATTTAACTGCTCGACTAGATGACTGTGGGATGGAATGAATCTCCGAACTCAAACGTCCTCAAATGACAAATCCAGGACAAATGTTTACATGTCTTCTTAATATTTTTGTTTCTAAGTTCTGAAGAAAGAATACTCAAAAAGGGGGGGGGGGGTGACAGTAGTTATAGTTATAAGTACTTTTCTATAATGGCACATGATACTATTCACTTACATTTAGAGGAATGTAGAGGATCCATTAGGGAAGAGAGAGAGGATTAATTATTATTATTAATGATAATAATACATTTTAAATTATTATTTATGATTTTGGTGGTAGGTCTGTAAATTAAAATAATTTTAAAGTGTTTTTACCACTTTATATTATGCAATTAAGGGGAAATAAATGCTGTTGGTTTTTATTCATATCATATATATTTGAGATGCATTTTTATGCCACTATTTATTCCAGTATAAGTAATTTACTATACATCTTAACATAAGTGAGCACTGCTTTACCAGTGAGTTGATTATTTCTTATGCATAGTACGTAATTTTGAGATGTATTGATATTGCTTGTGGTTTGTTTCAATAAAGTGACTTTACAATTGTACTTTTTGTCCTTCTGCATACATAATGTACCTTTAGCCAAACCGTATACCGCAATACAAACACATTGCTGTCTCATGGTCATTAGATCGGTATTATTCTGGGGGAACACCCCCAGGTGTGACGATTGTCTGAAGCCTGTATAGAATCACACAATTCATTGGCTGATGGCGTTTGACGTCATATGGCCCCTACGTCATACGTGACAGACATAGACCCGTGCTCGCATCGCTCCAGACAAAAGCTTAGCTCATACAGAAGTACTTGCTTTTAAAGGGGCCATATTGTAAGATTTAATTTCCGCATAAATTAATGGTCCTGGCTATACGTGATTTTTTCTACACATTCCCATATCTGCTGAAGATTTATCTCACAACATCCAACCTATTACTGATTTGAGTTTAAGGGTGATCCAAAACACAAAGTAATTCAGTGTTCATAAGAAACATGAAGTTTTACATAGATGATGCAATTTCTTGTTTTCCTTTTCTTTAGTGTGTTATGTAGCGGTTTGTGCATGTATAAGATCTGCAGAGTTACAAAGTTATTTTCAGGCCATTTTAAAAATCTGCAGAGTTACAAAGCTCAAAGTATCCCACAAAAGGATGTGTTCGATGTAAAAGAGAAGGCGGATCCAAACCGGGCTAAAACACCTTATTTAAACACGTCCCCACATGTCTACATCACGATGTGAAAATAGTTGCATAATGCCGCCCAAATGTTAACACCAAGAAAGAAGGCATGATTTCAGTAACCAAAGGCAATTTCTAAAACAAATAAAACATTATAAATACAGGTCGGTTCTGACTTTGCTCTAACAATCTGGCACTTCTGAATCAGCGTCTGTATGTTATTAGTTTAAGTATTTGCTATTGACTGTTCAAATGCAGAGTTTTGCACATAATGTGTCATGTGTGAGAGAGTTTGTGTCTGTTCATGTGTGTGAGAGTGTGTGTGTGTGTGTGTGTGTTTGTGTGTTCACGTGTGTGAGAGAGGGAGACACTGTCACATCACAACCACGGCTTGTGTGCAAACACATATGAGCTTCATCACCGTCTGTCACACGACTCTGTTTTTTTATTCCCTCGTATTTTTGTAAATATCTTGTTATATATTTTCATGTGATAGCACTGAAGAAATAACACGTTGCTACACTGTAAAGTAGTGAGTGTACAGCTTGTATAACAGTGTAATTTTGCTGTCTACTCAAAATAACTCAACACACAGCCATCTCTGTCTAAACCGCTGGTCACAAAAGTGAGTACACCCCTAAGTGAAAATCTCCAAATTTGGTCCACAGTGTCAATATTTTGTGTGGCCAGCATTATTTTCCAGCACTGCCTTAACCCTCTTGGGCATGGAGTTCACCAGAGCTTCACAGGTTGCCACTGGAGTCCTCTTCCACTCCTCCATGACAGAGCTGGTGGATATTAGAGACCTTGCACTCCTCCACTTTCTGTTTGAGGATGCCCCACAGATGCTCAATAGGGCTTAGGTCTGAAGACATGCCTGGCATGTCCATCACCTTTACTCTCAGCTTCTTTAGCAAGGCAGTGGTCGTCTTGGATGTGTGTTTGGGGTCGTTGTCATGTTGGAATACTGCTCTGCCCAGTATCCGAAGGAGGATCATGCTCTGCTTCAGTATGTCACAGTACATGTCAGCAGCACTCATGCAGCCACAGACCACGACACTCGCACCACCATGCTTGACTGTAGGCAAGACACACTTGTCTTTGTACTCCTCACCTGGCTGCCTCCACACATGCTTGACACCATCTGAACCAAATAAGTGTATCTTTGTCACATCAGACTACAGGAAGTGGTTCCAGTAATCCATGTCCTCAGTCTGCTTGTCTTCAGTAAACGGTTTGAAGGCTTTCTTGTGCGGCGAATGGTCTGAGCACTGACAGGCTGACCCCCCACCCCTTAAACCTCTGCAGCAATGCTGGCACCACTCATACGTCTATTTCCCAAACACAACCTCCTGATATGACACTGAGCACATGCACTCGACTTCTTTGGTCGACTATGGCGAGGCCTGTTCTGAGTGGAACCTGTCCTGTTAAACCGCTGTATGGTCTTGGCCACCGTGCTGCATCTCAGTTTCAGGGTCTTGGCATTCTTCTTATAGCCTACGCTAGGGCTGTGCGATATGACGATATATATCGGATGGACGAAATAAAAAGTCTATCGTTTCATATTATGTTCTATTGATTAAATCGTGTTGTCGCAAAATACATTGTTTCCGGTAATACCTTTTCATCATTTGAGTGACTGATCTTTATACGCCGGTCTTAAGAGCGAGTAAACGGCAGAAAGAGAAAACGCAATGTAACAGTGTATTAGATCCGGACTTCGGTCTTAAAGGGGAAGCGTTCCAATATTCATTAATGTTAATCATAACACACAGCTACATCTTTCACTGCTCTGGACTAAATCACTTTTGTAACTTTAATGAGAATAAATAAAAGACAATAATGATATATTTATAATATGTATAGAATCTATACATAATACATGTGTTAATTATATATATATATCATAGATAGATAGATAGATAGATAGATAGATAGATAGATAGATAGATAGATAGATAGATAGATAGATAGATATAATTAACACAGTGAAGACTAATTAATTTACACAATGTATGTAGTGTTTCTTATTTATTGTATTTTTTGTCCTATTTGTCCTATTGCAATTAGTTTCTTATCCTTATTTCATCACTGACTGTTTATTTATCTTCAGTGAGGTTGAGTTATTTTTTCTCTCTCTCTTTAGGCTTGTATTAGTTTGATATTGACATTGGTGACAAGGATTATGACAATTATATGGTATTAAATATTTTAATATGATAAAAACATTTAAAAAAAAAAAAATCACTATACCGTGATATATATTATTATCGTGATATATATATATTTTTTTTTCATATCGTGATATAATATTTTGGTCATATCGCCCACCCCTAGCCTACGCCATCTTTATGTAGAGCAACAATATTTTTTCTTCATATCCTCAGAGAGTTCTTTGCCATGAGGTGCCATGTTGAACTTCCAGTGACCAGTATGAGAGAGTGAGGCGATAACACCAAATGGACTGTTTTCATACTTTTTCTGGGCTTGGACAGTGTTCATTGTTTGGCATTCAATGGGACAGTTACAAGCATCATGGCTTTCATCCAAAATATCCTAAATTGTGCTCCGAAGACAAACAAAGCTTTTACGGGTTTGGAACGACATGCGGTAAGTGATTAATGACAGAATTAGCATTTTGGTGTGGAGCAACCCTTTAAGGAACAACTGTCACAAAACAACAGTTGAAAACTGTTTAGGGGCAGTCATGGCTTAATGGATAGAGCGTTGGACTTGAAAACCGAGGTAACCCGAGGTTGTGGGTTCGAATCCTGGCTCCGGCAGGAAGTGTCCACGACTGAGGTAAGACCCTTGAGCAAGGCACCGAACCCCAAACTGCTCCCCGGACGCCGCAAAGTCGGTTGCCCACTGCTCCACTTGGATGGGTTAAATGCAGAGAACACATTTCACTGCTCATTATACTCTGTATAATTGTGTATGTGACCTATGTGACAAATAAAGCTTAATTTGTATTGTATTTGTAACTGTGGATGTTAAAATAGACGGTAAAACAGGTCAAACACAATTACCGTAATGTTCCTGCTCTCAGGTCAGTTATCGGCACACCGGTCACCTGCAAACAACAAAACAAAATTATTACAGACCGCAGATTGCACAACAGTTAAATAAGATTAAAACCTTTATTTATATGCCTATTATTATTCTATTTTATGATTTCATTTGAGCCACTGAATTGCTTGATGAAACTCGAGTTACGACACATTCATATCACCCTGCAGCCCAAGACCGGGCCCCACTGAAGCGTAGCAGGGCTGAGCTGGTCAGTACCTGGATGTAGGGGGGTGGCGATATGACCAAAATCTTATATCACGATATGACATTTTATATCACGATAACAAATATATATATATATATATATCACAATATAGTGATTTTTTTATTTTAAAAAGGTTTTTATATTATATTTTAAAATTTGATACCATATAATTTTCATAATCCTTGTCACCAATGTCAATATCAAACTAATACAACCCTAAAGAGAGACTCAACCTCACTGGAGATAAATAAACAGATAAGGATAAGAAACTAATTACAAGCAATAGGACAAAAACTACAATAAATAAGAAACGCTACATACATTGTGTAAATTAATTAGTCTTCACTATGTTAGTTATATCTATCTATCTATGATGATTCTATACATATAATAAATATATCATCATTTACTGCCGCTCAAAAGTTTGGGATCAGTATGATTTTGAATGTGTTTTCTCTTCTGCTCATCAAGGCTGTATTTATTCAATCAAAAATACAGAAACCTAAAATAAATAAACAGTAATATTGTGAAATCTTATTGCAATTTCTAATATTGGTTTCGTATTTTAATATACTTTAAAACATGATTTATTTCTGACACACAGTGATTTCTTGATTTTTGTACCATGTGATACTTTAAAAAACACAAAGTTAAAAAGAGCAGCATTTGTTCAAACGTAAATATTTTATAACAATATAAGAATTTACTATGACATTTATTCTTTTAACACATCCCTCCTGAATAAAAGTATGAATTTGACATAAGTTTTTTAATATCATTGTATATTGTAGCACATGTATTTATTTAATTGTTAATAAATGCTGCTCTTTTAAGTTTTTATTAATCAGAGGATCCAAAACAATATGTATATACAAATAAAGTAAAATATAAGTTACAAAAATACAAAAATAATAAATCAATAAATAATTGTGACATTTGATTATGACATAATTGATTATGAAATTTTTAAACTTAAATGCTAAATCACCAGTCCCACTAAAGAACTGCGGTAAAGTTGGTTTTATATTCACACATTCGGACTTCCACATTCAATAGCTTTGTTAATATGCATTTAAAGAGTATACTTACAATAAATGTTCATTACTGACTATAATGAGCAGTACTGTCAGACTTTGTCTTCCTCTGCCTTTGTCTCCTCACCCTTATATGGTCCTTCCTGTTTCCCAGTCATTATTAGTTCAGTCAGTGTCAGCCTTGTCTTGATTATGTCCCAGGTGTCTCCAGTTATGTCTCCCTATAATAGTCTGTTCTACCCAATGTTACTTGTGGATTATTGTTAATGTCATGTGTCTAAGTCGTAGATGTCCTTACCTGTGTTCCTGTCTCTCCTCCGTTGTCTCTCATTAAATACCTCGTTTGTCAGAATCCTCGTCTCCTCGTTCCTGGATCCCGTGTACCGTGACAGAATAATCCACATAACGACGATGGAATTCGCCGCCGACGTTCTCGCCCTTATCCGGCGGGATCTCTCATTTGTGGAGTTCGCCGGGAATTCTCGGGCTCGCCGGTGACGGAGCTCCACGACGCGGCAATCCTCCATCTATTTCGGCTCGGGGCAAAGTACCAGCGCCCTATGGATCTCCCAGACACTACAGGATTGTGTTGGAGAGAGGGGATCTACCGGTGTCTGGGAAGTTACCGGTCCCGAGTCGAAACCAGCCCACGAGTGTCTCCGCTGGCCCGCCGAGCTCTTCTTCGTCTTCGCTGGTTCTGCCAGGCTCTTCTTCGCTGGTCCCGCCCAGCTCGTCTTCGTCTCGGCTGGTTCCCGGCGCGCCCGCGCCAGCGCTTCCCGGCGCCGCCAGCGCTTCCAGCGCCGCCCGCGAGCCAGCTTCCAGCGCCGCCGAGGCCAGCGCTTCCCGAGCGCCGCCGAGAACTCAGCGCTTCCAGCGCGCCGAGATCCAGTGGCTACTCCCGACAGCGCCCTCCGGTGCCTGCTCGAGACTGCGCCCTCCAGTGCCTGCACCTCGCCAGCGCCCTCCAGTGCCTGCACCTCGCCAGCGCCCTCAGTGCCTGCACCTCGCCAGCGCCCTCCAGTGCCTGCACCTCGCCAGCGCCCTCCAGTGCCTGCTCCGAGGCTGCGCCCTCCAGTGCCTGCACCTCGCCAGTGCCCTCCAGTGCCTGCACCTCGCCAGTGCCCTCCAGTGCCTGCACCTCGCCAGTGCCCTCCAGTGCCTGCACCCCAGTGCCCTCCAGTGCCTGCACCGCCAGTGCCCTCCAGTGCCTGCACCTCGCCAGTGCCCTCCAGTGCCTGCACCTCGCCAGTGCCCTCCAGTGCCTGCACCACGCCAGTGCCCTCCAGTGCCTGCACCACGCCAGTGCCCTCCAGTGCCTGCACCACGCCAGTGCCCTCCAGTGCCTGCACCACGCCAGTGCCCTCCAGTGCCTGCACCTCGACAGCGCCCTCCAGTGCCGGCTCCTCGTAAGTGCGCTTCAATTTCCCCGCTGGTTCCGTCCAGCTCTTCCGGCGCCCCCGAGAGTCAGCGGCACCCGCGCGCCACGCTGGCCCACGCTGGTCCCGTCCAGCTCACCTGGGCCTCCGCTGGTCCCGTCCAGCTCACCATTGCCTCCGCTGGTCCCGTCCAGCTCACCTTGGCCCACGCTGGTTCCGTCCAGCTCACCTGGGCCTCCGCTGGTCCCGTCCCAGCTCACCATTGCCTCCGCTGGTCCCCCAGCTCACCTTGGCCCACGCTGGTTCCGTCCAGCTCTCCAGGGCCTCCGCTGGTCCCGCCCAGCTCACCATTGCCTCCGCTGGTCCCGTCCAGCTCACCTTGGCCCACGCTGGTCCCGTCCAGCTCACCTGGGCCTCCGCTGGTCCGCCCAGCTCACCATTGCCTCCGCTGGTCCCGTCCAGCTCACCTTGGCCCACGCTGGTCCCGTCCAGCTCACCTGGGCCTCCGCTGGTCCCGTCCCAGCTCACTTTCCCTCCGCTGGCCCTGTCCAGCTCGCCTTCCACGGCTCCTGAGCGCCCTGGGATGGGAGCTTCCCCAAGAAAATTTTGGGGGCTACCCTCCATGGCCACCCGAGCACCCGCTCCTCCATGGCCGCCCGAGCACCCGCTCCCGCCATGGCCGCCTGATCCGCCATGGCCGCCAGAATCCCCGGATCCGCCATGGCCGCCTGATCCGCCCGTGGCCGCCGGAATCCCGGATCCGCCATGGCCGCCTGATCCGCCCGTGGCCGCCGGAATCCCCGGATCCGCCATGGCCGCCTGATCCGCCGTGGCCGCCTGAGTCCCCGGATCCGCCCGTGGGTCCCGGAACGGGCACCGCCCTGGAGGTCACCTGTCCGGTCTCCAGGTCCTGAGGCCTCCAGAGTGCCCACCCCTCCCTTTCGATGTCGTAAGGCGCGGGACGCGCCTATTGGAAGGGGGGGGTAATGTCAGACTTTGTCTTCCTCTGCCTTTGTCTCCTCACCCTTATATGGTCCTTCCTGTTTCCCAGTCATTATTAGTTCAGTCAGTGTCAGCCTTGTCTTGATTATGTCCCAGGTGTCTCCAGTTATGTCTCCCTATAATAGTCTGTTCTACCCAATGTTACTTGTGGATTATTGTTAATGTCATGTGTCTAAGTCGTAGATGTCCTTACCTGTGTTCCTGTCTCTCCTCCGTTTGTCTCTCATTAAATACCTCGTTTGTCAGAATCCTCGTCTCCTCGTTCCTGGATCCCCGTGTACCGTGACAAGTACCTACAATCCATTTTCCTGCAGAAGTCGATGTTTTTATAAGGCTGAAAAACACTTTATGGCTATGGAATGATGTGACGTCATCACCACCAGAGGGACCGTCTACAAATTACATGATACATTTATGGCAAGCTGCTAAAGACTATTTTGAGCTGAAAAGTGCTGCTTGCTTTTATTTAAAACGTTCCAGAGCATTTTGATATATGAGACATTTATGATTTATATATTTAATAAAGAATTTGTGCCTCAAGTCAAATTTTTTTGCTATTACTGTATTAATTACTGTGGTTTCTTCAATAACACATGATTAAGTTCAATAGATTTTAAAAGGCTTGATGGACTGGTCCTGGACACATTGGATAATCTTAACTTCGCCCTAATAAACATACTACAACTCTTTATTGTGCAGCAATTTTCTTTATGTGGTCAATTTGTTTAATAATGTGTTGTATTGGTTTCTTCAATGACACAACATTCAGTTCAATAGCTTTTAAAAAGCTGGATGGACTATTCTAGAACATGGTGGAAAATATTTATTTGAACCGAAAGAACATACTACAAGTATTTATCGTGCTATTATTTACTCTAGATGTTTAATTTATATTATCACTGTATTCTATGGGGTTCTTCAATGGAACATCATCAGTTCAAGGGTCTGGGTCAGGGTCACACCGCTCCAAAACAAAATGCTAAATATTTATTGGACCATAAAGAACATACTACAAGTCTTTATCGTGCTATTATTTACTCTCTACCAAAATCTCTTGATGTATTAATCCCAATAGACATCCTGTTTAATGTCATGTATACCCTGTTTGAAGACTCTTTAATAAGAGTCCGCTTTCCTGTAGCTCAACTGGTAGAGCATGGCGCTAGCAACGCCAAGATCATGGGTTCGATTCCCAGGGAAAGCAAGAGCTGAAACTGTAACTTGAATGCAATGTAAGTCGCTTTGGATAAAAGTGTCTGCTAAATGCATAAATGTAAA
The DNA here is from genome assembly GCA_027564155.1 of Gymnocypris eckloni scoliostomus. Taxonomy (NCBI): domain Eukaryota; kingdom Metazoa; phylum Chordata; class Actinopteri; order Cypriniformes; family Cyprinidae; genus Gymnocypris; species Gymnocypris eckloni. The sequence goes on along the minus strand of CM050413.1, from coordinate 1,428,173 downwards.
TGTAAATGTAAATAATATGAAGGGGGTTAAGTACCATGGACAGTTCTGCAAGTTTGAAAACATCAATCAATGCAAATGGATTATGACATTTTTAAACTTAAATGCTAAATCAAAAGCAAATACTTTAGAAGATATAAAACATATATCCAGTCGGTTTATTCCACAGGGTCCTCATTTATAACCTTTGCATATGCACAAATCCTGTCCTGAAAGAGGCGTACGCCACTTCTTACGCAAAAGGTATACTCAAAACCATGCGCATCTGCAATGAGAATATTCAAAAGTGAAGTGGGTGCAACAATTTGTCCTTCGTGTGCACGCCAGATCTCTTGTGAGTCTTGTTTAGCTCCCCTTTGGTGCCACATTGATTGTTCATAGGGGCTTGCTTGTTGTTGAATTCTAATTGTATCATCCAATTTAGGTTGAGGTTCTATTAGTACTACAGATGCTAATACTGCTACCTGACATCCTGAAGCTTTTTTAGCTTCTAAATCTGCTTTTAGAATTTGATTAAATATGTGTTGTGAATATTTAAATCCTTGAGGGATTCTGGTGTATGTATACTGTTTACCTGTATATGTAAAGGCAAACAAATATCTACGTTCTTCTGCTAGCGTAACACTGAAGTAAGCTGAGCAGAGATTAATTACCGTAAATTATTTGGCATCAAGAGGGACATTCGTCAGTAATGTGTGTGGGTTTGGTACTTCAGATGGCAAATCCTCTACTATTTCATTGATTGTTCGTAAGTCATGAACAAGTCGCCATCTATTTTTGTCTGCTTTAATTACAAGCAAAATTGGAGTGTTACAGTAACTAGTTATTTCTATTAATACTCCTGCCTTCAATAAACCTTCAATAGTGTTTTTATCCCTACTTCAGCATCTGGATGCTTTTCTGGGCAGACATGCATCTGGCTTAAGTTGCACTCTTATTGGGTTTGCTGATGTTAGTAATCCTATATCTGTATCGTGTTGAGACCATAGTTCAGTTGATATCTGACGCTCCACTTCCTTAAATAATTCAGTCTCAATTTTGTTTATTACTCCGGATGTTGTAGTCATCTGCGTCTTTTTCTTTTGACTGATAGCTACTTCCTGAGGAATTCCAAGCAAACTTGTTGCACATAACATTTTGATGTAATCTTGATCAGCTGAATGAAAAATCAACGGATGTTCTGTTTGTTCCCATTAGCTTTGTTCTGCCTTTTTCGTCACTGATCCTCTTCCGGTGGCGCTGCTGAGTTCAGTCGCCTGCGAATTAGCTCCGCTCAAAATTATTTTTTTTTTCTATTTTTACCTCTCTTTTTACACGTGTAACGTCTGCAATGATTATGTAAAACAAGAGAACACTTTTGGACATTGGACAGCGTTACACTAACCTGATCCAGGACACTTTATACACAGATCCAGCGTGGCCATTGGAGATTCTTCGGAGCACCGAAGCTGACAAAGGCCGCCCTAATAATACCAGGAGGCGAAAGAAACACAGCGGGAAACGTGCTGGAATCCGCAACAGACTGAGGAAAAGGGCTCACAGTCCCCCTCTACCGAGTATTTTGCTCGCCAATGTCCAATCCTTGGAGAATAAGATGGACGATCTCAGAGCCAGGATTAGTTTCCAACGGGACATTAGGGACTGTAACATCCTTTGTTTGACCGAAACATGGCTTACGCCGACGGTCCCGGACACCGCTGTAACGCCGTCTGATAACTCCTCTGTTTTACGGATGGACAGAACAGCCGAGGCCGGGAAAACCAAAGGTGGTGGAGTGTGTTTCTTCATTAACAAGAAATGGTGTGATCCCAGGAATATCTCCATTCTGTCGCGTTCCTGCTCGCCTCATCTGGAACACCTGTCCATTATCTGCCGCCCATTCTATCTGCCCCGGGAATTTACATCGATTCTCGTGTCTGCCGTTTACATCCCACCGCAAGCAGATACTAGCGTGGCTTTTTCCAAACTACACGATGAACTCAGCGGATATATCAACAAACATCCCGACGCTGCATGTATCATTGCGGGGGACTTTAACAAAGCTAACCTCAAAAAGGTCATCCCTAACTTTCATCAGCACATATCCTGTCCAACCAGAGGACTGAATACACTCGATCACTGCTACACCCAATTCAAAAATGCCTACAAAGCCCACTCACTGCTGGCTTTTGGAAAATCAGATCATGTCGCCATTTTTCTCACACCGGATTATAAACAACGGCTTGTTCAAGAACCCCCGGTGGTGAGGGAAGTGACGCGCTGGTCCTCCCACTCTGAAGCTACGCTACAGGCGTCTCTTGATTACGTCGACTGGGACATGTTCCGGGCGAGTTCATCTGACGTCAGCGAATTCACGGAGGTAGCATTAAGCTTCGTAAACACACTAACCGATCAGGCCACTGAAACGGTAACAATAAAGACTTTCTCAAATCAGAAACCGTGGGTGGACAGAACAATTCGTGACGCGGTTAACCATCGAACTGCCGCATACAATGCCGGTATTCTGTCAGGAAACATGAGTGAGTACAAGGCATCTTGCTATGCTCTCTGTCGTGCAGTTAGAGCCGCTAAACGCCGATACAGTGAGAGAATTGAGTCACATTTCTAGCTCAATGACTCTCGACGCATGTGGCAGGGACTAAAAACCATCTGTTCCTCTGGAAACAACTCCTCTGTGGAGGTGAGAGCAGATCCGTTGCTAGCCGAAGAGCTAAACACCTTCTACGGCTGCTCTGAACGTAATGGCGGCGCGACTCTGCCAATCAGCGCGTCTGGAAGCAGCAGACAGAGCAGCAATCATGTATTCACCGTGTCAGAGGATGAAATTCGGAGGGAACTGAGGAGAGTGAACGTCAGAAAAGCAGCAGGACCCGATGGGATTACTGGCCGCGTTCTGAGGTCCTGTGCTGATCAGCTTGCTGGTTTGTTTACATCCATATTTAATGAGTCCCTCGCTACCTCTGTGGTTCCCACCCCCTTTAAAAAATCTGTCATTATCCCTGTGCCTAAGAACAGTTAACCCTCTTGCTTGAATGACTATCGTCCAGTTGCCCTCACATCGACAGTCATGAAGGTTTTTGAGAGACTTTTAAAGAAACACATTTGCTCCTCCATCACTGCTACTTTGGACCCTCTTCAGTTTGCCTATCGGCCAAATAGATCTACTGATGATGCCATCTCCCAGGTCCTGCACTCCTCCCTCACTCACATCGACAGCAAAAATGGCAACTATGTAAGGCTGCTATTCATTGACTATATACTATACTATAATCCCCACCAAGCTGGCTGTTAAACTCTCAGACCTCGGCCTAAACAATTCACTTTGTGACTGGATTCAAGATTTCCTCACCGCCAGACCACAAGTGGTGAAAGTCGGCCAGTTCACCTCCAACTCCATCACCCTGAACGTAGGAGCCTCACAGGGCTGTGTCCTGAGCCCCCTGCTCTACTCTCTCTACACACACGACTGCGTGTCCTCTCACAGCTCCACTTCTATCATTAAATTTGCTGATGATACTGTGGTCCTGGGCCTCATTAACAACGAAGACGAGGCCGCATACTTGGATGAGGTGGAGAGAATTACATCATGGTGCCAGGACAACTGTCTCTCTCTGAACGTGAGCAAAACCAAAGAGCTGATCGTGGACTTCAGGAAGAGACAGCAGCGGCCCTACACTCCTCTTATGATCAGTGGGACCCCTGTGGAGAGGGTGAGTAGCTTCAAGTACCTCGGTTTAAACATCTCCGAGGACCTGACATGGACTACACACATTCAAACTCAGGTTAAGAAAGCCAGGCAAAGGCTGTACCATCTGCGACAGCTGAGGAAATTCAGGGTCTCACCAGCTATCCTGAAAACTTTCTATTCAGGGGCCATAGAAAGTGTACTGACTCAGTGCATCTCAGTGTGGTATGGAAATTCCTCAAACCAGGACTGCAAAGCTCTGCAGAGAGTCGTGCGTTTAGCTGAGCGCATCTCAGGGTCTGCTCTCCCCTCTCTGCAGGTCATCTACCACAAACGCTGCAAAAGCAGAGCTGCTAAAATCATCAAAGACTAAAATTACCCCGGTAACCATCTTTTCCGTTTACTGCCATCTGGCAAGCGCTTCAGGAGCATGATGGCAAAGACTGAAAGACTGAGGAGGAGCTTCTTCCCTCAGGCCATCAGGCTCCTAAACACAAACTCTGTTTAATAAACATAAAAATAAAAAATAAAAATAAAAAACAGTTTGCACATCCCTCTCATCCCTCTCATTCCTCCTGTTTATAGTACTATTTATTAAGTCCCATATACTGTTTTTGCACATCCTACTTGTTTGCACGTCATACTGTTTTGCACTTTTCTTTATTCTCCTGCACATTTTACTTTTTATTTCTTTTTTTTACCTATATATATGCTCTTGTGTGGTGTTACTTTTATATAATTTTTTATTCTTTACACTGTCCACTGAGCGGACCTGATTTGACAAATAAAGAATAAAGAAACCTTGATCCTAAATCTTTTGCTTACCGATTTTTTCCTACATATAGTGCAATATGTGGGACAGAATCAGTTACACTGAACCATTTTTTAACAAATTCACAATCTGGTATATTTAAAGCTGCTCCCTGTTTACATATTATGATGTACTGTGAAACTATTTCAATTTGTTGTTATTTTGTTTCTTCCTGCCATTTTTGTTCAATTTTTTCATCTTTTTCTGAATCATATATAATTGTGCAATGAAATTCTGATTTTGGTAACTGTGCTTCTGGAATCTGAGCCTCAATAAACTTTCCCCATTTATGAATTGTCTGACTCACATCTGGTTGTATGTGTCCTATCCAATAAACGTTTGCTTTTGGCTCTACAACCATCATCTGCATTTCTATCCCAATTGTGTCTATATAGACTCCTTCTGGAGAACACAAAATGTGTAGGCCCATTTTACATAGAGCATCTCTCCCTAACAAATTAACAGGAGTCTGATTTGACACAAGAATGGGCATTGTTACACTTTTATTTTTCATTTGTAGACACACTGGAGCTGTCAATGGAATTAGCTGCATTTGTCCCGAGAATCCTATTGTCTTTGTGAATTTTACAGACAAGGGGAGATGTGAGGCATAATTTGAATTTACACAAGTATAAACAGCTCCTGTGTCTACCATCATAGGTGTGGTCTTTCCCTCTAAATCGATCTGCAGAATAGGTTCTTGATCTGCTTTAGTTGTTAAAATTTGAAGCTGACTCTCACCCCTAGGATTCTCTGGGCACCCTAATATCCTTGATTTGGACCTCCCCAAGGGTTTACTGGGCCCTGTGATGACCTCGGGTGGGCTGCTGCCAGCTCTCCCCCCTTTCACCCCCAGGTGGCTGCAGCCATGAATTGGTTGGACAGTCAATTTTGTTATGTCTGTATTGTTTACATACTCAGCACATTCCTGGAGGACCAGTATAAGGCTTGCCTCTTCCTCTCTGTCCTCTTTGTACAGGTTGTCTTTTCCATCACATCGTCACATGTTGTTGAGTATAGACATTAATTATGGGTACAGGAATCAGGTGTGCATTTGGAGGGACTGCTTTACAGCTTGTGGCATGGCATCAATCACAGCATTTCTAAACAGTATTGCCATTAATGGGTCGCCTTCTGGATTCCCTTCAGTCTCTTTTTTCCATATTTTTAGCTGTCTCTGAACATATGTGATTGGATTTTCTATGTCCAACAGCTGTTCTCCCTTTAATGATTTAGGGTCTAGTCTGATCGGATACTCAGTACGCAGTGCCTGGCACACTGCTGGACAGTATGCATCAAAAACAGAGTCCACAGCTCTATTTAGATTGGACGCTTGAAGAATTTCTTCCATCTTTGCTCCTCCCATATTCTTTGCCAGAAGTGCTTTAATGTCCCCCACAGCAAAAAGTTTGCCCATAGTGTCTTCTTCGAACACCTTAATCCACTTTCTAGCCCCCCTGTAAATGTCTGGGAGGCGAGTGACCAGCCCCTCGAGGTCATGTGAGGCCCAGGGGACATACTGTCCCTGTGCACCCTTGATTCAAATTGGGAGTTGTGCAGCCAGTGGTCTGAGGGCCTGAGGCCCTGTTCCCATTTTCCTTTATCAAATAACTCCTCACCTTCATTCACATCCTCACATCCTGATTTGCCTTCCTGGTTTGTTTTCATAATTTCTAATGCTATGCATGCCTGTCTATAACAATCTATCGGTACATATCCTTAACTTTCTTTTTTCTGTCGCCTCTTTGTTTTTACATCTGTTTCCATTTTCTTTGTCTCATTGTCTGCCTCCTTTAGGATTTTCCTTGCCTCTTTTATACTTTTGAATGCGTCATTTTCTTCTTTTTTAAACATGGCTATCACTTCTTTCTCTTTTTGTCATTTTTACTGCTCTTTTTTTACTGATACTTTTAGTTTTACAGTTTTTTATCAAAGTTTCCATTTTCTCACACCTTGCTACATCAAATGTCCCTTCCTTTGGCAATTTTGTCATCATATTCTTAGTTCTCTTCTGACATTTGTTTGAGATCTTGTTTATCAGTTCTTTACAAAATTGATATTTTAATCCTAATATATCCACCAGAGTGTCTACCATACTTTTTCCTATAATCTTACAATCCAATATTTAAGACTCTATATTTATTTTTCTATAGCCAATTCATTGACTATTTTTTCCCCACTTAATTTAACTATTTTAACCTATTTTCTCCTATTTTTTGTCTTTCTTTTGTGACATGCCTCTTCAAACCTATTTTATTTTATTTTTTATTCTGTCTGATGCATGTAAACTTTCTGTATGAATTAATACTATTAACTCTATTTTATATTCACTCAATATCCAAAACTACTAAAATATTTGTTATATTTATTTTGCTATTTTTTTATTTTCTCTGTCCTTAAAAGTAGTATTAATATACTTAATTTTTTAACTTAATACCTTGTTTTCATTTCTGCTGCTTTGATCTCAGAAATGTTTTCCTTTTCTTATCACATAGGCCTCAAAATATATAAAAGCATATAACAGATCTTGATTCAATCTTTATTAATACACATTCACTCCATCTAGTCCCTTTATTCACATAGGGCTCGTGCACTCATTCATTCCTCTCAGGTGTGGCACGAGCTGCGTCCAACACTCTGCCAGGCCCCACCTGAGGGACGGTCCAGGAGGGGTGCGCAGCTCTTGCCCACCTGATACGGAATTTATTTTCTCATACAACCTCAGTCATTCACACAGACAATGACACAGACACTAAAACAGACTACACTACACTCTTCCTGAGTGACCTGTCAGTTCTCCTGCTCTTTCACTGAGACACTTCCTCAACACAGTAAAAAAACAGCACCCTGCAGGAATTCTTGCCTACCCGTGCAGACCTCTGTAACCTTATTTGTTGTTTTTTTATAAACAGAGCGGTAGCCGCAGGACATTGAACGTATTCTTGCCTACCCGTGCAGACCTCTGTAACCTTATTTTTTAAATAAACAGAGCGGTAGCCACAGGACATTGAACGTATTCTTGCCTACCCGTGCAGACCTCTGTAACCGTATAATTTTTTTAAATAAACAGAGCGGTAGCCGTAGGACTTTGCACGCTTTCCTATACTTTATCTGCTTCACGTTTAATGTTATCCGTCAAGGCCCACTTAACATTAAACACAGATCATTGCATGCAATTAGTTATTCTGGAATCAAATTTTAAGTGTCCTCACCACCAAAGGTAGATCAGCAAACAGCATAAACAAATTAAGCAAAACTGCTTACCTTTTTAAATATTTATAGTGGCCACTGTTTATGCTGTTCGTCAGTCCACCTGAAGTGGTCGCCTGCCTTGTTGCTCCTTTCCAGTCCCTGTTCGGGCGCCAAAATGTGGTGGCTTCTGCCTTTTCTATGAAGAATCACTCTCGAAATCTTGGGGTTTTGATGCCAGAATATAGACTTTATTTCAAACAGAGAAATAAAGCTGAGGCGTTTCTGCAGGAAAGGCTAAATGGCTAAATTCACCTTGATTATTCTTGATTAATCATATTTTGACTGATACAAATCTTCTACATTAGCTTCTTATCAAATTGGAAAATTTAAAAATACATGTTTTTCTGTAACATGAACAATTTTGAACCATGGACAGTGACAGTTCTACAAGACTGCAAATATTGATCAGTGGACATGGATTATGATATTGAGTGAGTTTAATGTTAGATGAATACAGAAAACAACATAAACATAAAACATAATATATTTATGTTAATTCAACACCTTGTCAACAATGTTGCATACCTCCTTATAAGGATCGTAGCTCACAAAGTATCACACAAAATTACAGAAACAGAGATGAAAAGACAAGAAAACCTGGACTGTAGTTTGTTTTGTAAACTATCTATCAGGGTGGACTACAAGTCTCACCCAAGGGCGCTATACTTGGCGGCATAACCAAGTACTTAGAGAGCTGGCATTAATACTGGAACAGAAGCGAACCACCACAAACAACCTCCCACAAACGTTAGCAGGACAGGTCAACTTCACAAATTTCGTACCAGCTGGCCATCATCAAGAGCAACGTACAACATCTAAGGATGCAAGCATCCTGCAGTCAGATGATTTTTAAATTGGAAGTGGACCTTGATAAGAAGCTTGTGTTTCCCCCAGAAATAGTGGCTACAACACTCCGGCCAGACATGGTCCTGTGGTCTCCAACAACAAAGTTGGCATATGTTGTGAAATTAACAGTACCATGGGAAGATGGGGTTGAAGAGGCTTATGAGAGGAAAAATCACAAATATTCCGACCTGGCAGCTGAAGCATCCCAGAACGGCTGGAAGACCAGCATCTTCCCAGTAGAAGTGGGATGCAGGGGATTTGTTGCAACATCTACCACCAGCTTGCTGAGAAAAATAGGGGTGAAAGGTCGCTCTCTCCAACAGGCCATCAAGTCCATATCAAGTGCTGCTGAAAAAAGCAGTAACTGGCTCTGGATCAAGCGTAAGGACTCCATCTGGGCAGCAAGGTAGAGACAGATGGTATGCGGTCAGGCTTAGGCCTGACTCAGGGAGAAGGACACCCCTGCCATGCAGAGCCCATCAGGGATATAGAGGGTATGGTGGAGGGGGGTGTACCTGGGACGCTGGGTACACCATTGAGCCTTCTGGAGACGTTGTGGGCTTCAATCAACGAAACGTTGATGAAGTAGGGTGCCCACCAGATGACCCCAATGACACACCTTACCCTCCTGTTTAACCACTCCACACCGACTGCTACTGCCAAGAGTTTCCTACTAAAGGGATTGAAACATCTAGTCCTATTAGCTTTACTAAGGATTTCTAATTTGTTTTAGAGCAGTTGCTCAGTCCTTTCAAAAACTATTGAAGTGGATAATGTGTGATTGATAAAAACGTAAAAGGCAAATATATGTACACTGAAGAGTATGCTCTATAGGGTCAAATAAACAATTTCCAACTCGTTCTGGAGCACTACGACCCTTTTTTCTAAAGCTATTGAAGTGGACCATGTGTCAATGGATAAACCTATACAGCATGTAATTAATAGGTATGAAACGTATAAAGCAAAACTTGTACAATAAAGAATTGTAGCTTGGTCTTTGAGACAAAAAAAAAAAAAATCTTCATTGGATGACTTGATCTGTTTATTCCAGACCTATTGAACTGTGTAAGGTGTCAATGAAGAAACCAATGCAACACGCTGGGAGCATAAAGCAACAACTCGCATACGAAAGAAAGAGTGGTAGTATGTTCTTTCAATTGAGCTATTCAATTCAAGTGAGGTGTATTATTTAAGAAATATTTTCATGAATATTATGAAAAATTAATATTATATAATGTGTACTGGGTAAGTCAGTGTCTTCCTTCAAAAGTTATTGAACTGATGATATGCCATTGAAGAACCCCATAGAATACAGTGATAATAGAAATTAAACATCTAGAGTAAATAATAGCACGATAAAGACTTGTAGTATGTTCTTTACATTTACATTTAGTCATTTTGCATACGCTTTTATCCAAAGCGACTTACAATTGGGTCTTTATTTTCAAATTAATATTTAGCATTTTGTTTTGGAGCGGTGTGACCCTCTTTTCAAAAGTTATTGAACTGATGATGTGCCATTGAAGAACCCCATAGAATACAGTGATGATAGAAATTGAATATATATGTGAGGCGTAAATTATTTATGAACCATCTTAAAAACATTTTCCACTAGTTTTTGAGTGTTCACCCAAAATAAACTTCCTGTTTACTGTCATGCTTTCTGAGTACTTGTCAATAATCTGACATAATTAGTACCATGAACAGCGATCTTTTTTGCAGGACTGTAAACATCAATGAATGCACATAAATTGTGATATTGTGAGAGTTTAATATTAAATGAAGATGTCATACAACAGAGACCCATAAATGTTTAGCCATTATTTTAATTGAACACCTGTAGAACACTGTTACACTGTTAAGTCTTTATCACACTTAAAACCAGAGACACAAAGGTGACTAAAACAGCAAGAAATGTGCTGCAGTATGTTCTGTAGGGTCCAAACAAGATGTTTCAACTTGCTTTGGAGCGGTCCACCCATGCTTGCAAAGCCTACTGAAATAACCAATACAGTTCTTGTTCATTTTGAAGCAAATAAATGAATAAAACGGTTGTAAAATGAAGCCATTAAACATGTTCAGGAGATTACAGGTGATTTTACACTTATCTGGATTGTTACCAAATTACAATTAATATCTGTTCATTATTTTTTCATTTCCTAAACATCTTTCCAAACACAATTATTATAATACTATTTTTATTGTTGCTAAAGAAAAAATCTGTAGCATTAGAATACATAATGTGAGTGATATTTCTACATCTACATCTGTAGTTGGTTAAAATGTAGTTGTCTGTTTGCACACAATGAAACAAAATACAACTTTATAGACGGTCCCTATCGTGTTTGCCACACTATGTTGGACATTCAATGGACGTTCGCCAGTAAGAATGCCATTTAAACAATGCTTGGCCATTTTGATCAATTGAGAAAAATGTAGTAGGTTGAAAATCATGTTGCTGAATAAAATTAGCAAAAAATTACTTTATTGCACATTAAAACAGAAAGTTATTGAACGCGGAAGTCCGAATGTGTGAATATAAAACCAACTTTACCGCAGTAGCCCAGATCAGAGCATGTGAGCGGAGTGGAGTTTTGTGCTCGCTGAATACGCTCAGCGCCGCTCGCTCAGCACAAAATGCCCCTTTGGTAATTGCTAGTTCCAGAATCTGTGGAATAGGCGAAACAATAGTTTGTCTAAGCTAATGTTTCTAAAACCAAATTCTAAAATCCTGTGAAGATTGACAGATGTTTTAATAGACCGCATTTCTGGTCTATTTTAATTTTAGAAAGTTTTTATTTTATTTACCCCACAAAATTATTATTTGTCAAGTGCATTTCATCTTGTGTGCTTTCATGGGCCTGATAATAATTTTGTGAAATTCTATATCTGCATTTCATCTTGTGTGCGTTTTGAATATGAAGCGGTGTTTTAATGGAAAAGTATACTTTTTCAGTTATTTAATTTTTTACGAAAGTTTTCCAAGTGGCTTCAAAAACAAGTTTTTAAATTAATAATTTTAATTGTATTCATTTAAATTAGGGATGTTCATTTCGGTTATTTTTTCCTAACCGTTGACCGATAAGAATATTTTAAATTAGAACCGACTAAAATTAAAAAGAATAAGTGTCTGCGACACGTTAAAAATACTAACAATTGTTTTATGGGGATTAATTTCACATGCGCAAAAACAGCAGACAACAGAACATGAGGATTCACCTGATCATATCATATTACATCACGCACCTGCAGCACTTCTGCGAGCAGATAAAAACATAAAGCTAGGCGCTATATATTGCAACGAATAAATAGGCATATACTAGAAATATATTTTCACTTAAATAATAATTTAAGGAAACGAAAGAAAAACTGTGCAACAAGCAGCCTACTCTAAAAAAAATCCTGCATGGGTTATTTTATTTAACCCAAATGCTGGGTTGAGCCTTTTGGGTCATTTGTGGGGGTTATTTTTACAGTGTTTGGGTAGTTTGTGTACATTTTATTTTATTGTTAAAATTGTTTCTGTCAGTATATTGTTTAAATCTATGCAGAGCAACATTTGCGGTGTGAATCACTAAACGAATGTCGCTTGCATCGGTCTTTTTGCGTGATGAAGAGTCTGATGCTTTGCATAAAATAAACGATTATATTTATAAATTAATTACATCGAATCATCGCATCCATGTTTTGCTCCATCCTTATTCTGCTCTGTCACTCATCAAAACCTGCTTCTGCAGTTCTGTTTGAGAGCTGTGTATTATATCTGCTAGCCTGCTCTGAGCATCGTTGTACATGCTTTGCTCAGACCCCACAAATAAAACGAAGGACTGGTTCATGCATGTCATGCAGCGCGCGCATAACGGTCCGAGTGCAGGTGTAACCCCCCCGGGTCCACACCATCACACCAAGCGGGTCTCGAAAATGAGCATTAAGCTACAATATGAACATTAGAAGCTCTTTAAATGAGTCGATGGGTGGCTCTTAAAAGAGCCTTTGGGGGTCTAACAGTCTCCGGTGATCTACTTGGAGCTGGTGTACTTGGTGACGGCCTTGGTGCCCTCAGACACGGCGTGTTTGGCCAGCTCCCGGCAGCAGCAGACGCACGGCGGTCTGGATCTCTGGAAGTGATGGTGGAGCGCTTGTTGTAGTGAGCGAGACGAGACGCTTCACCGGCGATGCGCTCGAAGATGTCGTTGACGAAAGAGTTCATGATCCCCATCGCCTTGGAAGAGATCCCGGTGTCGGGATGAACCTGCTTCATCACCTTGTAGATGTAGATAGCGTAGCTCTCCTTCCTGGTCTTTCTGCGCTTTTTCCTCCCTTCACCGCGGTCTTTGTGACGGCCTTCTTGGAGCCCTTCTTAGGCGCAGACTTCGCTGGTTCAGGCATGATGATGCTAAAGAGTCAATGATTAGAAAGAGCCGGACAGAGCCGTTTATTCACTAACCTATGCTAATTTACACAGAGATGTGGAGCCTTCTGATTGCGTGTTTCCACAGACCACACCCATAAACTCGACTGTGATTGGACAACATGAAGTCATACGAGCGGAACGACAGCCAATCAAGTGATGAGATAGCTCCGCCCACCGCTGCATGTTTGAGCGAGATCAGCCCACATGACTAAGCTTTCTCTTTTAATTCCCGCTCTTTTTGTTTGTCATATTGAATACAAGAAAACAACTGGGCCTCAACAGTGTAATTTTTAAAAACCCTTATAGACCTTTTAAGTGAATATGGAGAAACAGAGCAATAATGATTAGACACTATTTTCCTCTGCTGTCCTTCCAATTATAACGTTTTACCACCGCCTTATTGTTTTTCTCTTTATTTTATAACTGACTTCAATTCAAAGTAAAATGTAAGACGTAAACCCGTGAATGGAAAATACACATATTACATACATATGTGTATACATATGTAAATAAATTATATATATATATATATATATATATATATATATATATATTATATAATTGCTGTAACACATTTTATTGCAATGATATACTGTTAACTTTCCATATCAGCAAACAATATTACAAAATAAAATATCCACACCATATTCTGCATCACCGATATTTCTGGTGCAAACTATTTATTCAAGCATTATTTCCATCATGTTTAATGAGCTTTTACATATATCTGCATGCTTTAATTTATCTTTACAGCCTTTTTAAATGTAAGCATATTTCATGTCAAATTATTATAATTAATCAATAAATTACATCCACACTATAGGGCTGTTTCCAGTCAAATTTAATAATTTAACCAGAAAAATTACAACCTATTTAAATAGATGTTAAGGCCTTTATTAGGAAAATGTTGTTTAAAAAAAATTAACCACTATTTATTTAAGGTTTCTTTACTTGTCACATAATAGTTATACAGGGCATAACTAGAAGTGAAATGCAATAAATAATTTAATTAACACAAAGACGTTATTACAGCATCAGCTCTTTCTATGACCGTGTGGGTGGCTCTTAAAAGAGCCGTTGGGTTTGTTCTCCTGATTGAAGTGTTTATCCTCCGAAGCCGTACAAGGTGCGTCCCTGTCGCTTGAGCGCGTACACAACGTCCATGGCGGTGACGGTCTTTCTCTTGGCGTGCTCGGTGTAGGTGACGGCATCGCGGATAACGTTCTCCAGGAACACCTTCAACACCCGCGGGTCTCCTCGTAGATCAGACCGGAGATGCGCTTGACGCGCCGCGGCGCGAGACGACGAATGGCGGGTTTGGTGATTCCCTGGATGTTATCGCGCAGCACTTTACGATGACGCTTAGCGCCTCCTTTCCGAGTCCTTTCCCGCCTTTACCTCTTCCAGACATGCTTTCTGTTTCAGTCAGACAACGAAAACAAATATGGGTGAAAAAGCTCCAGAGAGGTGTTTTAAATTTGCCTACAGGACCTATTTGAAACCCGTTCTGCTTCACACGACACATCCCCCGCCAGCAGTTAGAGCAAGAAACAATGTGGTTTAACGCTAATCTAGGAATCTCTGTCCTTTTTTTCGATTTATAATCCATGTTTTATCAAGTTAATTTGACAATGATTTATATAAGATCAATAGATTTGCATGCATGTATTTGTCAGAACTTTCTGAGTTCGGTAAAGTTGGCAAGATATTCACAGATTCGACTTTTCCGGTTCAATAACTCGCGAGCAAAACGTTTTTACGGCCCAAATGACACCTCATTTCATTCGCAGTAATGTAGTAAACAAGCTACAAGCGTGTTTTCCTCAAAACAAGCTTTCCTCCGCTCCGTGCAAAATACATTGATCTTAATGCGCTGGCGTCTGAGAGACAAGTCCTAAGGGACCGTCTGCAAAGTGCGAAACGCGAAAAACGTTACTAATAAAATACTCAATACCTTCACAGTAACCCATTGTAGTGTCACCAAATTTAGTACACGCGTCACTGCTCTCCTGCTGGTTAAACTACAACAGTTATTTTTTAAAATATTGCTTTTACACATTTTCTATTATTTTTTATTATGAAAAATAGTTAATAACTTTACTGTAACACACTGTACTTTCACCAAAATCACTTCACACATCAGTGCTCTCCTGCTGGTTATACTACAACACTTATTTTGAAAATATATTATTTGGCATATTTTTTATGATTATTTATTATTAAACAAAATTAATAACTTTACTGTAACACACTGTACTTTCACCAAAATCACTTCACACATCAGTGCTCTCCTGCTGGTTATACTACAACACTTATTTTGAAAATATATTATTTGGCATATTTTTTATGATTATTTATTATGAAAAAAAAAAAATAACTTTACTGTAACCAAACTGTACTTTCACCAAAATCACTTCACACATCACTGATCTTATGCTGCTATACTAAACATTCATTTTGAAAATAATTGCTTTGGCATATTTTGTATGATTATTTATTATAAACAAAGTTAATAACTGTACTGTACTTTCACCACACCTGTACCAAAATCAAAATCCTCACACATCACTGATTTTATGCTGGTTATACTACAACATTCATTTGAAAACAATTATTGGCATATTTTTTATGATTATTTATTATGAAACAAAATTAATAACTTTACTGTAACAAACTGTACTTTCACCAAAATCACTTCACACATCAGTGCTCTCCTGCTGGTTATACTACAACACTCATTTTGAAAATAAATTATTTTGCATATTTTTTATGATTATTTATTATGAAACAAAATGTATAACTGTACTGTGACTCACTGTACTTTCACCAAAATCACTTCACACATCACTGATCTTATGCTGGTTATACTAAAACATTCATTTTGAAAACAATAGCTTTGGCATATTTTTTATGATTATTTATTATGAAACAAAGTTAATAACTTTACTGTAACACACTGTACTTTCACCAAATGCACTTCACACATCACCTACTTCCTGCTGGTTATACTACAACACTTATCTTGAGAACAATTGCTATTTAAAATACACAATTATAATACAATAAGCAAATACAAGTTTACTTACATATATCCATGAAACTTCACTGAAGAAAAAATGTCCAAGAATAAATGCATAAACCATGCTTTCCTGATCATAGTTGTAACAGATTAAAACAGGACTGCATTTCTACCACAGTTCACCAGCCAATCAGAAGCAACATTCGTCTCTACATGCAATGATGCAGGTAGAGATTAATTGAAAGTTGCTCCTGATTGGCTACTACTATAGTCACAGAGAAGTCTATATTAAATACATCAAAATAAAGTTGTCTTCATATATTTACATTTAATAAACAAAAATGAGTTTGCTCAGAATCGACATTACATTAATAAAAAATGAAGATAGGCTTATTTCATTATGTAAGAGCATCCCAGTTATGTTTTCTGGAAAAGTGTCCAAATAATAATACATATTTTCCAAACAATAATACATATTTCTCCTGAAATTATTTGAGTGCATACAATTAAAATAACAATAAACAAATACAAAAAAATACATTGAAGAATAAATGAATGAATAAATAATAAATGACAATTATTTTAATAAAAAAAAAAAACTTCAGTTGTCTGTATATCATCTTGACAGACAAAAACATGAATACAGATATTTGGTAAAAATGAACACAGTGTCTTAAAAAAAGCAACCATGGACGCAAAAAAATTGTTTAAAATGTAATTAATTTTGCGTCTTGTGCAAAATCAAAAAGAGCTTTATTGCCAAGAATGTTTACATTGCACACACAATACATTTATCTTGGTGACAGGTGTTGAAAAATTAGAGACATACCTATAGGTAAAGCAAAATGTAATTTCAAACAACAGTACAAAATATAAGCAATAAATAAAACTTAATACAATTGTGCAGACATAGACAGGATAACATATATACATATAAATATATATATATATATATAGGCTATAGATATAGAGTTGTGTGCAAATGGATGTCTGTGCTGTTATTGTGGTACTTATACAGTTCCATGTCAATAAATAAAATAAGGTCATACAATACAATTATTTTATGATGTTGTCACAACAGTTAATCATGATAAATAGGTTTACTTAATCAATTTGAGTTTATACTTCGTGTGTCACGCACTGGATGAAGAGGCACACGAGGAGGAATAAGGTAAGAGCTTCTTTATTAACCAAACTGAAGACAATATCAAAAGGTACGTGCAACAACTAAAGAGTTTGATGAAGCTCAATAAACTGAAGATTTCATAGTGACGTCCACTGTGTGTCAGGAATCCCACAGGTAAGTAAACAGGATCAATGAAGAGCTTGTAACATCAAGACCAGTCAACGAAGGAGAGGGGTCAGTAGACCTATAAGGTGTATGGAAAGTGGAATCATGTGTGGGTGATAAGTAATCTGTGATTGAGATCAGGTGTAGGTGGATGGCATGGCTGGTGAGTCTGTTACAACGTGTGTTTTGTTGTTGTTGGAGTTTTTTGTGTATTAAAGTTTGAGTATAGAAGTAGATACAATGATTTACACTTCCAATCATGCTCTACTCAGGACTGCAAAGGGAGATAAATGTAGAAATCATAGAAGAAAAAAATAACAGTTGTTGTGCAAAAGCTATGGTTGTTACTGTCACAATGTGCTGTATATAAAGATGCATGTTTCAAAGGTTTTTAACACACAGGCAATCCAAACACGGTAGCATTGTAGAGCACAGACGTAATAGATGAGACCAACTCATGAACTGAAACAGAGGAACTGAAATACACAGTGCAAACTAGGTGATTACTGGCACCAAAGCTAAATGAAATGGCTTCAAATCAGTGACCATGGCAATGAACATTAGCATTATGTGCTATTACATCCTACATTTGACTGAAAAGTAAATGAATTCAAAGTAGTTATATCAATGTTTAATTTAGTTGAGTTGACTCAATTCAGTGATGTACATCCTGCATTAGGTATCTGAGTTTAAATAACCTGTTTCTACTGTGTGGAACCAAAGATAATAAATTAGAAGTAATTTTATTACATCATGAAGTTATGTTGTTACGAAGTTATTACCAATTTTTTTTTAAGGAACAATTATAGAAAATTGGCACAAAAAAAAAAATCAAAATACATTTTGAAGTACAACCAGCAAGAGAGCAGTGATGTGTGAGCTGAATTTGGTGATAGTACAGCAGTTATTAACAATTTTCATAATAAAAATTCATAAAAAATGTGCCAAAGCAATTACTTACAAAATGAATGTTGTAGTATAACCAGCAGGAGAGCAGTGATGTGTGAAGTGAATTTGGTGAGACTACAGTGTGTTACAGTAAAGTTATTAGCTTTGTTTCATAATAAATAATCATAAAACATATGCCAAAGCAATTGTTTTCAAAATGAATGTTGTAGTATAACCAACAGGAGAGCAGTGATGTGAAGTGAATTTTGGTGAAACTACAGTGTGTTACAGTAAAGTTATATATTTCTTTCATAATAAATAATCATAAAAAATATGCCAAGTAATTTATTCTCAAAATAAGTGTTGTAGTATAATCAGCAGGAGAGCACTGATGTGTGAAGTGATTTTGGTGAAAGTACAGTGTGTTACAGTAAAGTTATTAATTTTGTTTCATAATAAATAATCATAAAAAATATGCCAAAGCAATTATTTTAAAAATGAATGTTGTAGTATAACCAGCATAAGATCAGTGATGTGTGAAGTGATTTTGGTGAAAGTACAGTGTGTTACAGTAAAGTTATTACCTATTATGTCCAATAACAGTGAAGTTAATAACTATTTTTCATAATAAAGGTTCATAAAAAATGTGTAAAAGCAATTATTTTCAAAATAAGTGTTGTAGTATAACCAGCAGGAGAGCACTGATGTGTGAAGTGATTTTGGTGAAAGTACAGTTTGTTACAGTAAAGTTATTAATTTTGTTTCATAATAAATAATCATAAAAAATATGCCAAAGCAATTATTATCAAAATGAATGTTGTAGTATAACCAGCATAAGATCAGTGATGTGTGAGGTGATTTTGGTGAAAGTACAGTTTGTTACAGTAAAGTTATTAATTTTGTTTCATAATAAATAATCATAAAAAATATGTTAAAGCAATTGTTTTCAAAATGAATGTTGTAGTATAACCAGCATAAGATCAGTGATGTGTGAAGTGATTTTGGTGAAAGTACAGTGTGTTACAGTAAAGTTATTAACTATTTTTCATAATAAAAAATAATACAAAATGTGTAAAAGCAATATTTAAAAAAAATAACTGTTGTAGTATAACCAGCAGGAGAGCAGTGACGCGTGTACTAAATTTGGTGACACTACAATGGGTTACTGTGAAGGTATTGAGTATTTTATTAGTAACGTTTTTCGCGTTTCGCACTTTGCAGACGGTCCCTTAGGACTTGTCTCTCAGACGCCAGCGCATTTAGATCAATGTATTTTGCACGGAGCGGAGGAAAGCTTGTTTTGAGGAAAACACGCTTGTAGTTTGTTTACTACATCACTACGAATGAAAAGAGGTGTCATTTGTGCCGTAAAAACGTTTTGCCCGCGAGTTATTGATCCGGAAAAGTCGAATCTGTGAATATCTTGCCAACTTTACCGAACTAAACAAGTGTTCGTTGTCTAGAGCTGCAGGAACGCGCAACAAAGTAAACGGAGAGATGCAGATTTAATATTAAACATTTACCAATGGTTCTCAATTCCTCTTAAATATACACATACGATAACAAAGTTACGTGTATTTTTACATTAAGCATCACAACTAACATTTATGACGCACTTCAAACATGCCAAATTATAATGATCCATATTAACCTTATAAATAATTACAATTGGCTGTATACACCTGCATAATACAAGTAGGATATTTTAATCTAAACTAAAGTATTGCGAAACAGTTCATTTTATTTCATGTTTCTGCTTGCGTGTAAACTCTATTGTAGTGAAATGGGAAATATGAATTAATCAGATCCAGAGTGAAGACAGACAGAATTAACTACATATTTGAGTATATTGTTAATCTCAAATTTATATTATTATCGGTTATATTCAGTTACAGTGGAAACGGTCTCGATCAGTGCAGTGTTTATATTATTATCGGTTATATTCAGTGTTACAGTGGAAACGGTCTCGTTCAGTGTTTACATTATTATCGGTTATATTCAGTGTTACAGTGGAAACGGTCTCGTTCAGTTCAGTGTTTATATTATTATCGGTTATATTCAGTTACAGTGGAAACGGTCTCGTTCAGTGCAGTGTTTACATTATTATCGGTTATATTCAGTGTTACAGTGGAAACGGTCTCGTTCAGTGTTTACATTATTATCGGTTATATTCAGTTACAGTGGAAACGGTCTCGTTCAGTGCAGTGTTTATATTATTATCGGTTATATTCAGTGTTACAGTGGAAACGGTCTCGTTCAGGGCAGTGTTTATATTATTATCGGTTATATTCAGTGTTACAGTGGAAACGGTCTCGTTCAGTGTTTATATTATTATCGTTTATATTCAGTTACAGTGGAAACGGTCTCGTTCAGTGCAGTGTTGGTGGCTCTTAAAAGAGCCGTTGGGGTGTCGCTGCAGCGGCGGGTTTAAGCGCGCTCTCCGCGGATGCGGCGCGCCAGCTGGATGTCTTTGGGCATGATGGTGACTCTCTTGGCGTGGATGGCGCACAGGTTGGTGTCCTCAAACAGACCGACCAAATAAGCCTCGCTGGACTCCTGCAGGGCCATGACAGCGGAGCTCTGGAAGCGCAGGTCCGTCTTGAAATCCTGCGCGATTTCTCGCACCAAGCGCTGGAAAGGCAGTTTGCGGATCAGCAGCTCGGTGGACTTCTGATAACGGCGGATCTCTCGGAGAGCCACGGTCCCGGGCCTGTAACGGTGGGGCTTCTTGACGCCGCCGGTGGCTGGGGCGCTCTTCCGGGCGGCTTTAGTAGCGAGCTGCTTCCTCGGGGCTTTGCCGCCGGTGGACTTACGAGCCGTCTGCTTGGTTCTTGCCATCGCGAAGATTAAACTTCTTTCTCCGATCTGAGTGAGTAGAAAATACTGCTCTCTGTTCTGCGCCTGCTTTTAAAGCATAAAATGACCACGAGCTGATGATGTCATGAAGGAGCTGAGGCTTGTGATTGGCTAATGTGTGACGTCTGCGCATGACTGCTAGCCAATGACTGCACAGCTTCTGTTTTCAAACGAGGCTGTTTGTGTTCCCGCTCAAAATGCTTTGTTCAGTCATTCATACAATTTTATTTCCAGAATCAAGGTATTTTAGCAAAACACACAATACAAACAGTACATGACATGAATTGGATGTAAATATCAAGTCATCATTAACTCATTTCAAATTATCTTTACATTAAATAATTTAAATTAATAATATTTTAAAGACTTATTATTAACATTTTATACATTTACAAATAGATCTTTTTATAACATTGAATAAAACATTTGGTCAGAAACTCTGAATTAGGTACATATTATGTTTGGTTGTACAACTTTTACTCATCAAACACACTAATACACCCTTTATAGATTTCACTATAACATATTTTTTCCTTATTAAACCATTTATTTGATGTAACTATATTTTTCAGCTGTTTACAGTATTTACAGCTCCCCACAATATTAGTACAATTACTTGAATGACATTTATTTTTTTCTATTTTGCAGTATAATCTATTATTATGAATAAACAGTATACTAATAAAAAAGCGCTCTCTTTTAGATGAGGTGTGTGATTGAATACGTTACATTATATTATGAATTGGATGACAAAAACAAGTCTTCACTCATTTCAAATTATCTTTACACGAGTTCATTTAAATTAACAGTTGCATACATTAAAAATAACCAACTTATGTGAAATGCAAAACATCAGTCAACTCCAACATTAATATTTATAACTTTATATTTATAAATTTATAACTAATACACCTTTATAGTTATTTCCCAATAAGTTTTATTCCTTTTGAAACAATTTATTTTATCTAACTTATTCCACTAATTGATAGTAGTTACAGCTCCCCACATTATAAATATATTAACTTTGAATACGATTATTTTCCTTATTTGGGTTTGTATAATTAGTTTTTATGAATAGAAAAGTACACTAACAAGAAGCGCTCTCTGAGATGTAGTGAGTGGCTCTGAAAAGAGCCTTTGTGTTGCAGAAGCAGACCGGACTCGGGTTACTTGGCTTTGGCGGGTTTCTCGCTCTTCTTGGGCAGCAGCACGGCCTGGATGTTGGGCAGCACGCCGCCCTGAGCGATGGTTACTCGGCCCAGGAGTTTGTTCAGCTCCTCGTCGTTGCGCACCGCCAGCTGCAGGTGACGGGGAATGATGCGGGTCTTCTTGTTGTCCCTCGCGGCGTTTCCAGCCAGCTCCAGGATCTCAGCGGTGAGATACTCGAGCACAGCCGCCAGATAGACGGGAGCACCGGCACCGACGCGATCTCCGTAGTTACCTTTGCGGAGAAGCCTGTGAACACGACCGACGGGGAACTGCAGCCCTGCCCTGGACGACCGAGTCTTGGCCTTCGCTCTCGCTTTGCCGCCGGTTTTGCCTCTGCCACTCATTGTTGATTGATGAAATAACTGTTTGAATTACAGACAGAAATAATAAAGCTCTGAGTCCCGCTGTTCTGTGTTTAAAGCAGTGTGCCAGTCGCCCATTGGTTTAGAACCGTGTAAGATTTTAAACCAATCACTGAACTTCCCTCCAACACTGACCACCAAAGCCACGCCTCCACAGCTGGAGGCCGATTGTGCTGCATTCAGACTAAACACCTGATATTAAATTATGCAAAAAAACATTAGTAAATATGTTACCCTGGATCACAAAAGCAGTCACAAGGGTCTTTTTTATAACTAAGATGTATACTTCTGAATAAATAGCTGAGAAAATAATATTTCCATTGATGTATGGTTTGTTATGATGTAACAATATTTGGCTGAGATACAATTATTTGGAAATCTGGAATCTGAGGCTGCAAAAAAATCTAAATATTGAGAAAATCACCTTTAAATGTGTCCAAATGAAGTTCTTAGCAATGCATTTTACTAATTAAAAATTATGTTTTATATATTTATGGTAGGACATTTACTAAATATATTAATGGAACATGATCCTAATGATTTTTGGCATAAAATAAACATGGATAATTTTTAACCATACAATGTATTGTTGGCTATTGCTACAAATATACTGTGCTAATTAAGACTGATTCTGTGCTAATTAAGAATGATTCTGTGATACAGGATCTCATATTGTTTTTATACTAAATCTAGGTCGATGGTCCATTAAAAGGGGTTTCTATTAAACATGTGAATAACTATTTTTCTAAACAGTCAATATGTAACACATTGTGAGTCTAGGTAAACTCATACAATCTAATAATAACGTACTTCCACTAAGAGTTTAAATGCAGGTCTTTGGCTCTTTCTCTGGAGTTTGTGGGTGGCTCTGAAAAGAGCCGTTGGGGAATAAAACAGAAGATTGTTATCTCTTCTTGGGAGCTGCTCTTTTAGGCTTTGCAGCTTTAGGTTTAGCAGCTTTAGGCTTCGCCGTCTTGGGTTTGGCAGTCTTGGTCTTTTTGGGGCTCTTGGCTGCTTTCTTGGGCGTCGCTGGCTTCTTCGCCTTCTTGGGGCTCTTCGTCACCTTCTTGGCGGCTGCGGCGGGTTTCTTGGCCTTCTTGGGTGATTTCTTAGCGGCGGGCTTCTTTGCCGCTGCGCTCTTGGGCTTCTTGGCAGCAGCGGGTTTCTTGGCCGCGGGCTTCTTGGCTTTAGGAGCCGCTTTCTTCTTGGTCTCGGCTTGCTTCTTGCTGATCTTGAAGGAGCCAGAGGCACCGGTTCCTTTGACCTGCAGCAGGGTGCCTTTGGTCACCAGGCTCTTGATGGCGATCTTGACGCGGGAGTTGTTCTTCTCCACATCGTAGCCGCCGGCGGCGAGAGCTTTCTTCAGCGCGGCGAGGGACACGCCGCTCCTCTCATTGGACGCGGACACGGCTTTGACGATCAGATCAGCGACGGCTGGACCTGCTTTCTTGGCTTTAGCAGCGGACTTCTTCTTGGGCGCTTTGGCCGGCGGAGCGGCAACAGCTGGAGCGGTTTCTGCCATTTCTCGGAGCGGATTTACAGTCTTTCAAACACTGAGTTCAATGAGTGTCGCTCGATCGGCGCCGCGCTCTTAAACAACACATGAGAACCTTATAGACTCAACCCGCCGCTCGGTGTCTGCGCGCCTCCGCGAGCCTCTCGCGATTGTGTTTTCTTCTCCTACATTTAAGGACAAAACTCGAGTGATAAAATAGTTTAGCGCAGTAGAAACACAGTGAACACCAAGCAGAGGTTCTTGGCTTTCTGTGGAGACTAAAATACGCGGCGAGGAAATGTTAGTTTTGTCCCGATCAGATCAAACTCGAGGAGATCATCAGCCACGGAACACAGCCGCGTGTAAATCTAACGCCTTGTTTAAGTGTAAAAGTTGATAAAATATTAAAATCATCCTCTGTGTGTTTCAGAAACAGTCTGAAAGTGAATATAATGAAATGATCATCAGTGAAGGGCGTGTGTAGTGTTTTATACAGCTGCTGTTTTGGGCGGCTTGAAACACAAACATCTGGAGACTTCGAGTCTGTTTGAGACTCATGTCTTTCTTTCTTTCTTTCTTTCGTTCTTTCTTGCTTTCTTTCTTTCCCCTTGATACAATTAATGATGTAATGCATTTTCTATATTGTATGCATTTATCCAAATGACTTACGCTTTATATTTACGACTTATATTCAGGTTATACATTGATTGTCAGTATACACTCAAACAAATATTTAACCCCAATTAAAAGTTAAAACTTATGTAATTCAATTAGATGTAAATTTTCCATCCAATTTAATCACATAAATCCAATGCAAAAGTTAACATTTAATTAAGCTTCACCCCTTCATGTTTAGTTAACGTGAATTAATTAAATACATTTTATGATAACTGATGAACTGTTATTTATGCTTGTATAATACATAAACTTTACTCATTTCCAATAACGTATTGTTACTTGCTTTATATAATTACCTTACATTTTCTTAATTATATCAAATAAATAGTCAAAACAAGTTACATTTTCAAACATTTATTGTGTTGTAATTGCTCCATGAGTCAAAAGTACATCCAATCTTACAAAAAAAACAGCATGAACGCAAGACATACTGTAAATACTTACAAATATAAAGGCAACTGTTTTCATCAGTTTCATGAATCCCTCTAAACTGAACCTTCCAGTAGTAATGACTCATGTTTTACTTTTTAGTTTTGTGTGCCTACAAGTAACAGGGATCAACAAGGAACCAAACTTCAACATCAAACATGAATTTCACATTTTCAAGGTAACACTGTAATATCATTGCATAGCACGGTAAACAATGTGCTTTCTCCTGATCTATAACAAAACACACAAATGTAAATGGGCCCTTCTCTTCCTAAATATGTGTTAAAACAATTAAACAACCAGGACCCTTAGAGAAAAATACAATAAAATATAAGTGAAGAAATAAAAGCAATCATTTTACTTTACATATATCAAGTTTTCAACACTTTAATACACATTACCGTTTTTCACATGTCAGCATTTATGCCAACAAAATGCTGGAGCAGGAAGGTGCATCAGGTGCAGTCTCTTGCATGTAGGGGTTACAGTCATCAGTTGATAGAAAAATCACTGTCAGGGTATCCCTGTCTTCAATTTGACTGGTTGACATGAGATTAATGTATTCATTTCCAAAGTCTTTATCTTTGTACTGGAGCCTGAACTTTTGCTTCACCCCAAAAACAGTCATTATTTCAAGGAAAAGGTCATCCACAGACTTTGGGATTCCTGTCTTAAGTGTAAGCTTTCTTGCATCGTCATCTCCACCAAAAACAATCCTCAGAATGACCAGACTTGACATTTTTATTTTATTTTCTAAAAGAGAGAATGAAACAGAAAATGACATAAATTATAGTAATACAATTTTTGCACGGTAACTTAGTTTAAATAAAAACACTTAATAAATACATTACCTTAAATGAGGATGCGCCTCTTCAGGGTCACCATTCGTCTTCCTCCTACCATATAATCATACAGTGGATAAGCATCAGTTAGCTGATCTAGATCAACCAGGGCAACCTCTCTATCAGGAGAGACAGTCAACTGAAACGCTCTAAAATGTTCTTGATACCATGCACACAGTACCTTCACAACAAAATGTAAACTGCTTTTGACAATACAGATTTGAAGAATTTCAGCAAATTCTGGGAGCCCACCAGCGGACCCACATTAAATCAGCATACCAGTTCTATAATTGATCCCATTGTTTGTCACATTTTTTGCCAGATGAACTTCGTTAATTCCTGGATATTTCTGTCTTAAAACTGTTACCAATTCCTTGTTTAAAACATCCACAGGAAGTGTGGAGAAACTTGTAACTTCCAGTGTGGACTTCTTAAGGCTACAGGAATGGATCTGATAAGCAATCATTTGCTGGTGTTTGGCAGTCAGTGTGAGCATTATGTTTTTAAAACAATTTGTGTGGCGAGCAACTTTCTTAAAGAAACTATGTTTTGCCTCAAACCTCATAGTCCACTGCCCTACTAGAGGTCCAAAACATTGAATCATTCGTGGATAGTGCTCCATAATGATGTTTTGGTAACAGTTGTGCTGGAAAAGATTCAACAAATCTGTGTCTGTGCTCTACAATTGTGCAGTTTAAGTAGGCTATTGTTTCTTCGTTATGAGGAGGGGCTACAGCAAGTTCAACTATTTCTTTCAAATCAAGAAGTACAAGCCAGGCAAGCTCATTCTCTGGTATTAAGTCTCCAATGATTAATGGAAGCAATCTCAGTAAATCCCAATTTTCATTTGCATTACCTCCAATGGACTTCTTGGAGGCATATGTACATGGAATACTGTGAGGTTTATTAGTTGTATCACCCCATTTACAGAGGAAGTTCAAGATCAGTGTGTTTAGAGCATTTGACTCAATGCATGCTGACAGCTGCATGAAAATGTGATCTTGTGAAAATGTGAAAACTGATCTTGTTTTGAAAATGACTGATCACAGTGGTATATATGGCTTTGGAGGTTATTCCATGATTTAAATGTGCAAGGACAATTGCTGTATACACAAGGATGCCTGAACCTTGCCCCCAAATGTCCATGTTTGAGCTTAGAATGTTTAAATAACTCATACCTACTGAATACTTCTGTGCCACACACTTTACATTGCCACATTCCCAAGACTCACATATCTAAAAATCAAAAATGAGTGTGAGAACTAATGTTACATGTTTACAAAGTGATTAAACATGTAAAGTTTAGATATATATTTATAAAACAACAACAACACTTACTGTAACTGAGTTATACGAGCGTAAGGGACACTCAAGGGTTCGGTTGGTACTAGTAGAAAGGGTGGTGAGTGTTTCCGGTTTATCGAAATGAGCACAAGAGAGCAAGTCCTAGTTCAAGGATTTTATTTGAATTATCCTTGCATGTTTGAATGGTTACATGCACTTGCCCATAGAGGGTGCATGTGGGCATGTGTGGTTTTTTAATCAATCACTCACAGAAGAAACAAACATGCAGTAGTCCCTTTTCTGGCACAATGAACAAGTCAATTGCTCCACCCATAAATATATACTGCCTCCTGACACTTGTCCGGGCATGTCCTGACCTGTTCAGCTATGTCCAAGCATTAAAGGTACAAACATAAAGATACCTCTGGGTGGCATCGTTGGGCTTTCATACATGAGTGATTGGCCCAAATTGAAGACAATGTGGAATAATGTCACAAAGATGAGGTATCTGAAATAGTAAAGATGATAGTTTGAGTTTTGTAATAAAATTACAACTCTGCATTAAAAGAATGCACGATCAACATAATGTACACAAATTTCTTTAAATGAAAATCCTATAAACTTTTACATGTACCTTTCATATACTCACATAAATAAATGTCACAAAAGAGAGAAAAGATCAAAACTTTACAACTTTAAATTAAACGAGTAAAGTTGAGCTATACCCCCCCCCCCAAAAAAAAAATAATATATATATATATATACCTTAAGTGAGTGGTTGACCTTAATCAGATTCAATGTGGAAAGATGTCACAACAGTGTGTCTGGAATATTAAAAAAGACTTATGATTTGATTCTCAGCAAGAATGCATGTTCCACTTCCATGGACACAATTTGTTTTAACAGGACATCCTACAAACATTTCCATCCAACTTTAATATACTGTATCACTAAACAAACACACAACTGTGGATCATTCAGGTAATAACATAGTATTAAGAATCAGTATTAAAGTGTGTAAACTTTTGAACCGGGTCATTTTTTTAAATCCAACTATTATATTCTCTTGAAATAAAGTATGTAAACATATTTTATGTGAAATATTTTATTCAGGTCAGTACTTAATAAACAATAACATGTATTTTGTATGATCTCTCTCATTTTGGTAAAATAATTAACAAAAATATATATTCTGAAAGGTGTATGTAAAGTTTTGTCTTCAGATCTATATTTCTCTGTTTCAGCTGGAAGGGAAGACCAAAGGAAGGCCTGTCCTGGGATTTGATTTTGGCTGTATTGTGCGTTTACAGAGAAAGCTGCAAAGGCAAACATTTCCAATGGTATGTCTGTGTTGGTCTGAGCTCCCGGACCGAACTGTACTGTAGATACATGTTACACAGCATTTGATGTTTCATAAACTTGGCTAATCACACTTATCCCACGACCCCGTGAGAAAGATCCCACAACAAAGTGTCATGTCCAAGTAGTAATAATACATTCAATTTAAAAGAACCAAAGACTTAAACTACTTCAGTCTGTGTGCATTGAATTTATTTAATACATGAGTTTCACAATTTGAGTTGAATTACTGAAATACATGAACATTTCCACGACATTCAAATGTATTGAGATAGACTTGTATATGCAAACACGTTGTAAAAGTGAATTTTGCTTCCAATGTCTCCTTTAAATTCAAATATTATAATCTTAATACAAGTGATGAAGGATTTTGAAAGTCTGATAGTAGTCAGTGTTTAGTACTACTGTAAGCTTAACCCTGCCTGGTTTATGTTTGAAAATGATTAACAGTTGAAAATATTAGACATTTAAAAAGTAATCAGGTAATCAGGTAATCAAATGTAATCAGTTACTTTACTTTAATAAAGTATTTGAAAAGTTGCACTACTTATTACATATTAAATAGGGTAACTTGTAATCTGTTACCTATTACATTTACAAAGTAAGCTTCCCATCACTGCTCCTCAATGACCAATAGGAATGCAATGCTATTATCACTGACTCTGTCACATACTATCATAGCCATGCAGTCTTTCTCTCTGGTTTATAACAGCTGTACCTTTTTATAGTTAGAACAGATAGCATTAGAACATTACAATCTAGCATTGCTCTTTAAAGCATTAACAATCACTAAACTAAAAGTTAAAATCACTCAATTAAAACTTAATTTTAACTGCTATAAGAAACACACATAAACTCATCTGAGCTTCGTAATTAGGACTGTATAAGCTTGCATTTGATTTACATTTACATTTACATTTACATTTAGTCATTTAGCAGACGCTTTTATCCAAAGCGACTTACAATTGGGGAGTACATAAAGCGATTAATCTTGAAGAGGCAAACATACAGAGGAAGTGCCAATAACACCAAGTCTCAGGCATTGTTCAAATAAATACACGCTAGCAAGGGAAGGAGAGAAAGATAAAGAGAAAGATGAAGATTTTGAAAAAGTGAAAGAGGTTTTTTTTTTTTTTTTATATAGTCAAGTAGAGTTGAAAGAGATGAGTTTTCAGTTGTTGCTTGAAAATTGACAGGGATCCAGTATTCGGATGGGGTGGGAAGATCATTCCACCGCCAGGAACGGTGAAAGAGAATGTTCTGGAGAGTGATTTTGAGCCTCTCTGTGATGGTACCACGAGGCGTCGCTCACTAGCAGATCTCAGACTTCTGGAGGGGATGTAAATTCGTAATAGTGAGTGGAAGTAGGTGGGGCTTCTGGAGGAGATGTAGATTCGTAATTGTGAGTGGAAGTAGGTGGGTGCTGAGCCTGTGATTGTTCTATATGCAAGCATCAGTGTCTTGAACTGGATGCGAGCTGCAACTGGTAGCCAGTGCAAGGAGACAAAGAGAGGTGTAACATGGGCTCTCTTGGGCTCGTTGAAGACCAGTCGTGCCGCTGCATTCTGAATCATTTGTAAAGGTTTGATTGTGTTTGATGGAAGTCCAGCTAGAAGAGCATTGCAGTAGTCTAGTCTGGAAATGACAAGGGCCTGGACATGGATTTGGGCCTGGATTTACCCATTACAATAGTCCCTTTACAGTTACTGCTATCATAAAATGCATATTTGACTCAGAATTATTGCGCTCCGTCTGTTCGTCCACTCGCGTGCCTCGTCCACTCCTGAGAGCAAAATGGATATATTTGCATGACTTTCTAACACTTACAGATGAAAAGTATACTCGTGACAAGTCAGTTATGCACCGAGGAAGACAAAACGTCATGTTGTGGCAATTTCTTTCTAACAAACATCATCACTGAGTAAGAGACAACTCTGGTCCAAATTATAATAATAAAAGTATTTATTCCCTTGCAAGAGAAGATCTCCTCAGTTCTAACACACATAGCTGTGAGTCAGTCAGGAAGAGAGAGAGAGAGAGATAGAGAGATAGAGAGCGAGAGAGAGAGCAAGAGAGCGAGAGAGAGCCAGAGATAAGAAGTAAGGAGAAGCAGTGCCGGTCTGTTTTATAGTCCCCTTTCCTTCCAAGGCCTCCTCCTTCCCTCCTCTAGAGGGAGAGATACCAGTTTGTTTACCGATTAATGGTTATACAGAAAAGGGAGGCAAATGCCCCCTTGACCCCCTGACCATCTGCGTTTCCTTACCTCTATCACTTCCCAATCATAGTAAATCATCACACATAGAATGCTTTTCTAACTACGAGTGAGAAAACATATAATGCATACATCTGAAATGTATGTTTCACTGTTTGATTACTGCCCAGAAGGAAAATTCCTTTACAGTTTCAAATGCATGAAATAGCACAAATATATTTGATGTTTGCCGTGCTGTTTTTGATCCATGATTGGCATTAAGGGCTACATAAGAATAAGCATGCACAAATTAGTTAGATTGTGTGAATTTACATTAAGTTCAAATGATCAGATAGTGTAGTTATTGCTCTTAGAACAAAATATATTTTATTGATACATTTGATTAAGTGAATCCATAATTTAAATGTTACATATTGCAAAATCACATACATAATTACAAACTGTGCATAATATAATTGATTCTAAAATTATTATAGATTCCTCTCACCAACAAAATGTGGTCTTACATGTGTGTCATAAAGTCAAAATGTCAATTCAAGCTCTCATACAAGTTTAATTATGTCAAGATATGGCTTCATGCAGTCAGCTGTAGATATATTCATTATCACATACAAAGTGATCATAAATGATTGCTGATATCTGTGTGGCTTCGATAAACATGAACCTTAGTATGTTCCTTGACGTATACAAGGTTGTGTTTAAAGACTCTTACATTATATAATTCATAAAATTAGGCTATTCCAACAATCAGGCAGTGTTTGATTCAATGGTAATCATCTTATATACTGTTACATATTTCAGTTTACTCGTTACCATTAGGTTAATAAGATTAAGGGTGAACAATATTTGTGTTCGTCTGTAGTTTCAAACCAGCATTTGAGTCCAGCTGAACACCAAAAACAGCTGATAAGATTATGATTATGAACAATACCGATCTAAAGACCATTAGACATAAATTTGCTGTGCTAAAGGTACATTCACAATACAGAAGGACAACAAGGACATTGTAATGCTATTGAAATGAATGTCGCCACATCTCAAACAATAACAGTACATCTCAAAGTTACATATTGTGGATATGAAATAATCAACTCAGTGGTAAAGCAGTGTTCACTTGTGGCCTGTTGTTCAGATGAAACAATACATATTGTTAAAGTACTTCTATTAGAATAATGTGGGCATAACAAATGCATCTTGAATGTAAACAAATTAATATTCTGTGTTCAACAGCATTTATTTTCCCTAAATAACACAATTTTAAGTGGTCAAAACACTTGAAATAATAATTTGAACTTACAGATCAATACAATCATAATTCATATTTTAATGTAATTTCAAGGTTCTCTCTCTCTCTCTCTCTCTCTCTCTCTTACTCTCTCTCTATCTCTCTCTCTATCTCTCTCTCTCTCTCTCTCTCTCTCTCTCTCTCTCTCTCTCTCTTTCCTAATAGATCCTCTACATTCTTCTAAAAGTAATTGCATAGTACCATGTGCCATATCTAAACTCTACTTATAAATAATAACTATTATCAACTTGTCTTCCCCTCCTTTATTTCTTCAGAATTTAGACACACAAATATTAAAAGACGTAAACATTTGTCCTGGATGTGCCATTTGAGGATGTTTAAGTTCGGAGATTCATTCCATTCACAGTCATGTAGTCCATGTTAAATCATATATCACACAATTCAGATATGACTTCTGCAGAGAAAAGGGAATGCATTTTTCACTGAGAATAATAAACAGTTGAGACAATACTACTGAAAAATGTTTGATGAATATGGCAAAGTATTTCATGAGTCTGGAATATGTAGCATTGCTTTACTTACAGTTCTTCTCAAATCTGATGTTGTAGGCAACAGGTCCTCTGATATTGAAGCCAAGGTGGAAAGACGCCAGGCCTTGTTTGCACACACTGGCCCGATTGTGAGAGGTGACTTGAATCTGTTGACCCTCTATAACAGCAAATACTTTATGATTCTCAACCTTCCCGTTAATGCGCTGAAGACATTCAACTTCTGCTTGTTCATGTCCTTCAGTGAGGAGCTTCAGATCAATTTCATCTAGTTTTGAGGAATGGACCAGTCTCTGCAAACCATTTCCGTTCCCTAAGTAGAACAGAGGCACCAGGTAGCGACCGCGAAGGTATTTCTGATACTTTCTCTCATATGACTGACCCATATATTGAACACACTTTTCAAGGTCTGGAGGGTTTGTGATTGCTGGCTGTGCTTCATCCGGCCAAAAGAGTAAAAGCATCAAGAGGTAAAACTCTGGGCTTCTGTCTTGAGCTTCTGTTGCCCAAAGCTCCTGTAACCTGGCCTGAAGATCCTCTGCTTTTTCACACGGCTCACCAGACTGACTCAAGATCACGTTGGCAAGAATGTAGAGAACAATTTGTGTTTCATTTTCTGACTGGGGTTTTTCGATTGCACACAAATTGTGTTCATAAACATCGATGTCTGATTTTAAGAAATAAAGCAGTCCTCCAAAAGACTTATTTTTTTTCTCATTCAGGGTACTTTCATTGCTCTTGTCCTGTTTAAAATATAGCTTGTAGCACTTTTCAACATCCCTACGAATGTAGTCTGGGTCCTCTTCTTCAATCCTTGGTCTTGAGAATGCCAGGTACCATTCAAAGAAATCATATTTCGTCTCCACATCACATTTTAGGCTATTGATGTATTGATGAAAATGCATTTTTGGATGTATGATCTTGCAAACCTGGAGGAACCCAAAGATACCGCTGTTATTGAATTTGGTGTTGTCTTCTGCCTCATCTTCAGCTGCTTCATCTACAGCTTCAAATGCTTTAATGGCAGACTGTGCAATGGCCAAACACACGTCAATGTCTGAGAATGTCTTTTTACCTTCATTTAGCAAGTGTTTTTTGTGAACTTGTCCCAAAGTATGCCTGATGTGTGATATTTTGGGATCTCGTTTAATGGCCCTTTCTGCCCATTCTTTTGCCTCCTGGTATTTGTTGTCCTCTTTTACCTCAATGTAATACAAACGTGCAAGTGTTTGAGGATAGACAGGGTTTGTGTCAAACAAATCTGAAGCTTGCTTCAACAAATCAATACATTGGTTTGTATTATGTTCACTTTCATTCATGATGTCAAGAATCAGCCTGGAAAACTTCTCTTTTTCCATCAGACCCCCAGGTCTCATGATGAACATGTTCTTGCAAATGTTCTCATAATTACTCTGCTTTCCTTTTACCAAACTGTTCAAGAAGTTGAGAGCGATGTCAGAGCTTTTCACATCGTGCTCAGTGAACATTTTGAGACAGGCGTCAGCAATCATTGGATGTGCCAGGCGTATGCATTGGTCTTCTTTTTTTCCTTCTGAGAAAATGACTATGAGATCCATGAAAGGCTTCATTATTGTTTCCAATGTGGGCTTTTTCTCTTCGTTCGGCTGTTCTGTCTGCTCCAAGAATTCCTCACACAAAAGCTTTGACAAGTGTGAACCTGGGACATATGAGTTTATCAAAGCCAAAAAACTGAGAAGTCTTGTGCTGCGGGACTCCTTGTGATTTTTAACATGTTTTACCATTTCTTCTGTGATCACTTTCTCTGCATCTCCTTTCTGGAAACCTCCCTGCATTGTGTTAAAGGCATGAAACTTCTGTGACATTTTCTTGTATTTCTTTTTCAACTCCTTCTTTTTCTGAGAAAACCTCTTCTTTTCATCTGGTGAGAGCTCCATTTTAAGTTTTACATCATATGTTGAACAAACAAGGGTAAGACAGTATGCAGGGTTGCAATTAAAAATGATCACAACTGGAGTGTCTGTATTAATGTCCCTCTTATGAATTTCTTCATTCAGGTTTTTCAGGAGAACGTTCTTGATTTGCAGATCGTTATTGTAGCTGTCTAATAACAGCAGCACAGTTTTCTGACCTTGTTCTTCATTAGACAGCAGAAAAAGATCCACCACTTGTTTCGACAGCTCATTAATGTCTAGATCTGAATCGATCACTTTGGCACATCTGAGATCTTTCCGGAAATGCCAAAGCACCTGCATGGCAAGAGTTGAGCCTCCACTGCCAGACTGGTATCGTAAGGAAACTTGAGTGATGAGACAGTGTTTTCTCTTCTTTGTTGCAATTAACTGTATTAAATCTTTGAAGCGATCCCTTTCGACTAAAGGTGAGATCGCAGATGTGTAAAAATGTTGCCACTGTGCTGGGGCTCCTTTAAGAAAGTCAGTCTCATGGTTCTTCCAAACTGCAGAGTTAATGACTGAGTCTTCAGACTCAAACATATCAGACCACACAATGTCGAGGCATGATAGTGAATCTCTAAGTTCAGCTGGTATTGAGATCGGTGTTTCACTGGATGAAGGTAACAGGTACATCATCAGTCCTGTTTTGGTTTGTCTTTTTCCAAGAGAGCTTTGTGGAAGAAATGTTCCAAAGTTGTTAGAAAATTCCTGCAAAATACCAAAACAAATATCATAGAGAATAATGAAGTTTTAGTAAACGAAAACCCAGACAACATGTGACATGAGTCCTACTGGAAACACTATAGACTATTTTCACAGGTCAGTTGTGTTTATGTTTGTGCTCAACATACTTTTCGCTCAGCCGTTGTGTTAGAAACACTCAAGAAGCAGCACTTCTTTTGTAATTCAGTGGCACGGTAATATAACACAAAACACACTTAATATACATATATAATCTTTGCTATATTTGTAATGTTAGTAACTATGAAAACATCATCACAGTCTGTGAAAGGTGTACATTAGAAGTGAGTTTGTATTTTCTACAGTATTACTACTTTAATCATAAATATACTTTTATAAGACGGATAAATGCATGGATAGTTTTACCGTTCTGCGGAGTCAGCTGTTGTTCAGATAAGGCACTGCACACCTTATATAAGCTGATAAATCCAGCCCTCTTTGTGTCATAAACCTTTACACATGAAGTCATTGGTTGTTATGAAACAATGACTCACTTAAGAAGATTTGTTTTTCCTTCACAGAAGGAGGAAGACATTTTCACAAAACAAATTATTTTCTCTCGAAATGAAACTTAATTCCTGCTCTGTGTCTGGCATAATAATAAACATTATTATTATTATTAGTAGTAGTGATGATTGGATTTGAAAACAGACATTAGTATCCCAGTAAACGAGTTACGTGTACAAAAAACAAAAAATTATACAAAAAATAATACAAATATATATATATATATATATATAATATCAATTAAAGTAAAACTGCTTCAAACCATCACATTCACTAAACTGTAGGACTAAATTTAGCAGGAGAGGATCTGCAGTATATAGTGTTGTATGCAATTTCCCAAAAAAATAATATATATTTGCAAACTTTGTAAATTGTAAGGACAATCAGTTTGCTTTTGTTTCCTGTAAAAAGAAAATGAACCGCACCTGATTCTGAGAAGTGAGATCTGCATTAACAACGGCACCAAAGCTCTCAGAGAATCTCATGCAGCTGAAATATTCTGCCTTGTCAGATATCGCAGTGTCCCCTCTGGTTATCTCTGACTCATCCAGCTTCGCTGGGGCTGGATGCTTTGGTACAGACTTGGCCGAGGCTTTCCCCGATCACTCAAGAAGATGAGGAAACTGTACGCCCTGAAGTTGAGACTCAGGGTGCGGAGACCGCCAGCTTGATCCAGTTAACTGCCTGTTTGGTACAGTGCTGGAGTTCTTGCAGGCCCGTTTCTCCGCAGGGTTAGCCCACTCCACCCTGAAGGTTTACGTGGTGGCTATAGCGGCCTACCACGCCCCTCTTGGTGGCCTTTCAGTAGGCACAACCCTCTAGTTACAAGTTTCCTCCGGCGCTGAGGCCAGAGAAGCTTATGCTAATTGGGGGAGCAGGATGCGATGCTATTACCTCTAGTCCTCTGATCTCCCCTCACCTTTGGGAGTCAAGGCTCACTCATCTCAAGGTATGGCAGCCTCCAAGGAACGCTGCAGGGTGGTCTACGCCCCTCACTTTCATCAGGTTCTTGACAAAGATTTGCGAGCCACTCCTGGCTCTTCTTTTCTCTTGCCATAGCTGTGCTCTTCCACACTAAGCAGGGATTTGCAAGTCTGGCGGCGTGGAAATCTTGTTCCCCATTGTGTTCGACGCAGCTCGAAGGTCCGTGAAGGGTACGTCCCAGGTTATGTATGTAACCATGGTTCCCCGAGGAAACGAGACACTACATCGCAGGGTCATACTTCCGGCATCCCTACTAGAGCTATGCTTCATTCTTAGAAGCTAACGCTGGTTGCACCCCACGTGCTTTTAAGCCTCCTGGTCATTACGTCACCCGCCCATGACGTCTTGCCCATCATTTGTACTGATTACACATATGATTCAGAGCTGGATATCGCTGATGCCGTTCCCCATTGCGTTTGACGCAGCGTTTTGTTCCCTCTGGGAACCATGGTTACGTACGTAACCTGGGACGTTTTCTGGAGCACCGTTCCAGGACTCAAAGGTACACCAAAAGAGGAAGACGTGAAGGGGCAAGACGGAATCTGAAACTAAGTTATCAGAGGCAGAGCACTCGCAGCCAGAAGAGACAACAGCGGTGATTAACATTTTCCATCTTAGTCTTTCAGATGATTGTACATCTGTGCTCCCTAGAGGAATGGTTACAAACTAAGATAGATCTTAGGTTTTACCGTAATTTACATCTGAATATTTGGCATCATCAAATATCAAGTTCAGTAGTCACTCCTAATGTTACAGATTCTGACATGTTAAGTTATTTTCGGACAAAGTCCACTTTTGCCCTATTAATAATAATCCCATACTGAATACTTTTACCAAAAAAGTGTCTTCTGAGGTTGAAAGAGTCTTTCACGCCGAAGGAACTCATCAGTATAACCTTACAAAGAGGCAAAACGATGCATTGGACCGGTTATCTACCAGAGATGATGTGATGATAAAAGATGCTGATAAAGGAGTAAGGATAAATAATATATATACTGGAAGCAAAGCAACTATTGAACAATAGTAGTAGCCCTTTATTCTCACTAGTCAAAAGTACCAGCGAAATTAGCCATCAACCTGTCCATACATACACAACATACATATGACAACGGGGTAGACAGAACAGGAAGACAGGGAATGGAAGAAAAGTACAGCATTTACATAAGGAGAGGGAGGAGAAAAAAAAATTAAGCCCCAGACTATGCTCCATTGGGAGTACAGTGTGAGAACAGAAAAAAACACCTCAGCACAAAAGCACATATACCATAGACACAACTTGCAACAGGAAACATATCCAGCACTGGCAAGCAGCCATCGATCCGGTGCCATTTGCGGCGCCAGTCACAGACCTGCTCAACAGCGTGGCGGTACAAAGCGTTCAGAGGCAGTTTGGTCGGGGAGGAGTAATGTCTGTGATAGGGAGGGAACAAGAGCGTCCGCTGCAGTGTTCTTTCCAGGGATAAATTTCAACAACGACCTTGCCGGGCAGTGCTGGTGCGGGGAGCCAAAGATAAGATTGCGATTTGTTTAGGCGGTAGCCGCATTCCAAAGCAGCTACTCTATCTGTCCATTCTGGTCTCGATCATCAATTTTTCTCTGCAAAGCCGTGAGCTTCTCCATAATAGAATCCATATTGCGGTTAATAGTCTAGATAGAATCCATATTGCGGTTAATAGTCTCAGTCGCAATGCTGACCGCTCTTCCCACTACTTTAGTCATGGCGGGCAGCCTTGTGAGGCTTTGGACAGCTGTACCCGTTTTCTTAAATTTTCGATAACCCAGAGCAAAGCCTAATCCAATCAGCAGAAGACCTGTTATCATGGTTCCGAAAAGGTAGATATCTTCAATGTCCTCCACGGAAAGAGCCGCAAGACATACGATTTGCCACCTCTCCCACGCATCCCTCGTATACCCGGCTGCGAACGTTCCGTCAGGGCAGACAGGTTCCCCGGAACCCAATTTTCTAGTCGAAAAGATGGTGTCAATAGCGCTGAGAGACCAGTTGATCAAATCCATAATTTCTCAGTTTGAAGAGCAGTGCAGAGAGAGTCTCTCAATAGGATGAGACGAGACAAAAGAAGCAAGCAGGGAAAAAAGGGGAGGACGGGGAGTGAAGAATGCGACTGCCTCCGTTGAGAGGCCAAACGAGAAATGAGAACGACAATATGTCTTACTTTGCTATCTTCTAATCTAGTGGACAATATGAACATAATTTATAATAAGATGTTGATTGAGGCAAGAAGCGAAAACTGGATATCACAGAAGGAATATGATTATCTGGTAGTTTGTAATCCAGTGTTTCGAGTGTCCTATATGTTACCTAAGATTCACAAAGATGTGTTTGACCTGTTACCCAGCACTCCCCATTTTGGGACTCACAGCTGAAAAAGACGTACCAACCTTAAACGTATAACAGTTGCTGACTTCAGTGTGCTATAAGCACACGATTGTGGTGTCTTTGCAAAGGTGACCCTTTGAGCTTTACTCTCCATCATCCAGAGCTGATAATGCTCAAAAAGAGAAAAAGTAATAGAGACTCAAAAAGTGTACACTGAATTAAATAAATATATATATAAATACATTAAATAAGTCCTGGAGCAATCTAGAAAAGTAATGGGTTGAAAGTCACATGCCTCATGAGTTATTTATTGAAATATTTATTTACAAAATGTAGCGAAGAGTTCTACAAACTATTAAACTATTTTAGTCATTATACATACCACTGTATGTTTTTCAATTATATAATTATTATAGACAGAATCTTAGACATCATGTAAGTGATTTATTTGACCACTAAAAAATACAATACGAATAATTTGAATAATAAAAAGAAAGGAAAAAAATAGCTTTGTATGTACAAACTCTGATTGACAGACATTCACACTGATTGCTGTTAATAATCCAGCCTAGTCTCATGTCTATACGTAGGTATTAATACGTAACATTTACAAGCACAAAACGTACATTTTAGTACATTTGTATTGATGCTAAAACATTCAAATTAGACATATTTCACCGTTTAAAACATAAAAGTCGATACATATTTTTAGTTAAAAAACGTAAAAATACTTGCATATCTTTTACATCATTAAGCAATCCGTTCTTATCAATACTCTTTGTATTTAAAGAACAGTAACACAGCTTCTATTATGTTTTTATAGCATATTTGTATTTAAAGCACAGTTACATAACTCTTACAATAGTTTTACCACAGTAGCCGTAGTTTTACTGTGGTATTTGTAGTTAAAGCAGTAATTGTACTGAATAAATTGTAAATCAATATTATTTTCTGTCTTGCAGCTCCGTCAGATCACATTCTCCAGCAGCTCTTTTAAGAAGTCATCTCTTGTAAAAGCCATCTCTTATTTTTCAGAAATGTAATCCATAATTAATTTACACCTAGTTTTGCTTTCTCTCTCCCTTTCTGTGCTTCGTGACAATTTTAAATCTCATAATTTTGACCAATTGTGACAGAAAGCTGCTGTAATTAACAGGGAACTTTAACTCGAAGCTCCCAATGCTGATCGTGAAGATAAACATGTCCTTCAATGATTCAACTCTTCACAGTAATGTTAAAGACATTTAGCTATAACTGATTTGCTTTAATGAACGCATCCTTATTTTATGTGTTAATAATAACTTATCATTATCATTGGTCACAGATCATTTTTAACACACCGTCTCAATATGTACAGTTGAAGTCAAAACTTTACATACACCTTTCAGAATCTGCAAAATGTTAATTATTTTACCAAAATAAGAGGGATCATACAAAATGCATGCTATTGTTTATTTAGTACTGACCTGAATAATATATTTCACATAAAATATGTTTACATATAGTCCACAAGAGAAAATAATAGTTGGATTTAAAAAAATTACCCGGTTCAAAAGTTTACACCCCCTTGATTCCAAATATACTGTGTTGTTATCTGAATGATCCACAGCTGTGTGTTTGTTTAGTGATAGTTGTTCCAGAGTCCTTTGTTTGTCCTGAACAGTTAAACTGTCTGCTGTTCTTCAGAAAAATACATCAGGTGCCATAAATTATTTGGTTTTCCAGTATTTTATGTGTATTTGAACCTTTCCCAACATTGACTGTATGGTTTTGAGATCCATCTTTTCACACTGAGGACAACTGATGGACTCGTGTTCATCGATTACAGAAGATTCAAACACTCACTAATGTTCCAGAAGGAAAAAACATGCATTAAGAGATTCAAAAAACTTTTGAATTTGAAGATCAAGGTACATTTAATTTGTCCTCTGGAAAACATGTAACTTTCTTCTGTAGCTTGTGAAGGTCAGTAGTAAATGAAAAAATATGCTATTTAGGCAAAACAAGAACAATATACACATTTTGTGTAATTTAAAAATCTAATTTTCTGTTTAAATAATGGCAAAACAAACTTCAAACATCAGTCCACCGCATGATGAATTCTGTGTGAGATCACTCTCGAATGAAGACTTGCTTCGGGAACTCAAGTTGTGATTAATGATCAGCTGAATTTCACAGACCACATTACTAAAACTGCCCGGTCCTGTAGATTTGCATTATATAATATTAAGAAGATCAGGCCCTTTCTCTGGGAACATGCAACACAACTCCTTGTTCAGGCTCTTGTTCTGTTCAGACTTGACTATTGCAATGCTCTCTTGGCAGGTCTTCCAGCCAGTTCCATCAAACCTCTACAATTAACCCAAAACGCCGCTACAAAATGAATCTTTAATGAGACGGAAACAATGCACGTCACACAATAGCTGCTCGCATTAAATTAAAGGCATTATTTTTTGCCTACAGAACCACCTCTGGCTCTGCACCCCTTTACCTAAATTCATTACTTCAGACTTATATGCCCTCTAGAAGCTTGCGTTCTGCAAGTGAATGACGCATTACTGTACCATCCCAAAGAGGCACAAAATCACTTTCACAGACTTTTACATTAACTGTTCCCATCTGGTGGAATGACCTGCCTAAATCAATCCGAGCAGCTGAATCCTTACCCATCTTCAAGAAAAGGCTAAAAACACATCTCTTCCATCTTTATTTGACCCTCTAACTCTAGCACTCTCTATTATAATTCTATTTTATCCAATCTGTCTTCTTTTTATTTAAAAAAACACACAAACATTTGACCCTCTATCAATTGCATATGTATTCTCTAACTGCTAGCTTTCTTGTAAAACTAACACTAAGATTCTTTGTTCTATATTCTATATACTCGTTTTCTTAAAAAAATCCTCTCCAAAGTGTAGGTTCTCTCCAAAGAGGTGACTACTGATGGACCACTGATGGAGACCACTGATGATGGAACATTGATGGGGACCACTGATGGAGACCACTGATGGTGACCACTGATGGACCACTGATGGACTACTGATGGAGACCACTGATGATGGAACATTGATGGGGACCACTGATGGAGACCACTGATGGTGACCACTGATGGACCACTGATGGACTACTGATGGAGACCACTGATGGAAACCACTGATGATGGACCACTGATGGAGACCACTGATGATGGACCACTGATGGAGACCACTGATGGAGACCACTGATGGTGACCACTGATGGACCACTGATGGACTACTGATGGAGACCACTGATGGAAACCACTGATGATGGACCACTGATGGAGACCACTGATGATGGACCACTGATGATGGACCACTGATGGCTCCAAGCCAATGATGGTTAAGGGATTGTGATGCTACCAATCTACCATTTTCTGCCTAGAACCTGTCGAAGCAGACCCTATGCTAAACTCTTTAAGTAACAGTATTTCTAAATCCATGTTTATGGCAAGTGTACATGCTAGCTTCTGTTCACTTTTGTTGTATTTTTTTTACCAAGCAGAAACCCTAAAATCTCTAAATCACATTTCAGCCATCCCCTAGCAATAAAACAGCAATAAAACCGCTATATTACCTCTTGTCCGGATGGCGATGATTAGGAGGTTCAGGACCCCTGTCCCGGTGTCCGTGCTCACTCAGTCAGATTCGTGCGTCTAAGGACACGATTAGGATTGTATTCAGGTTCAGATAACAGGTTGTTGTAAAGTAATTACTCAGAGGCTTATTTTAATAAAAGGATTACGAATCACCATAGCAATGGTTTCGTTTTATTGAAAATAATACTAACTCATAAGCAAAATACAAAACACAACAGCGAACAGTCTTCACCACGAGGAACGGCCTCGTTTACATCTCCAGACAAAGCTTTTTTAACTTTTGCATCTCATTTGCATCATCGTAAAAACACGTCATGCCTGCTTCCTTCCTTCTCCGTCCTTTCTTCCCTCTGCTTATACAGGCGGACGTGTAACCTTTGTCCTAGAGACCTAAACTTGACCCAGTCAAAAGTTCACTACATTAAAGGAAAATCATCACCACTAAATATCACAACACTTCTACTTTCCTTTTACTATATAGACAGGGTTACATGATTCTTCTAACAAGCTTGAGCTAATCACACATGTTAAACCGCATGTATAACACTTCATATTCAGTGTAAGCCAATACATAGGTTATTCAGCAAAATATTATTTATCTAAGCAGTCCTTTATCTGACCCCTTTCAGCAAAGCATTTTCTGCCTTCTTAAGCAACAGCTAAAACTCATAAAAACAACCGACATCTCTTCTTATTATAAAAGCAAAAGATAACAGTTTAAAACACATCATAATACATCATCATAAATCTTAACTAACATTTTCTAGAGATGTATATCACAAGATTGAAGTTGTAAATCATTCAATTCATTGTCTACACCTTGCAATCCCAAAGCATGATTATGCATGTTAATCATTCCCTTTAATAATTAATCAATCAATCAATCAATCAAACTTTATTTATAAAGCACTTAAAAAACACAGAAGTGTACCAAAGTGCTGTACAGAGGAATACAACTCATACAAGACATAAAATAGAAATAAAACACATTAAGAAACAATAACACTGTCAATGTTGAATGTCAGCATCAGATGTCAAAGGCCAGAGAAAAAATATATGTTTTAAGAGTTGATTTAAATAAAGACAATGAAGAGACCTGCCTAATGGGCAGAGGCAAATCATTCCATAATTTAGGAGCTGCCACAGCAAACGCACGATCCCCT
Source organism: Gymnocypris eckloni scoliostomus (assembly GCA_027564155.1). Classification (NCBI taxonomy): domain Eukaryota; kingdom Metazoa; phylum Chordata; class Actinopteri; order Cypriniformes; family Cyprinidae; genus Gymnocypris; species Gymnocypris eckloni. The sequence continues at coordinate 1,384,167 of CM050413.1, read as the reverse complement.
CTGAGCTTACACTTTGTCTTTGGCACATTCAGGAACAGCTGATCAGCTGACCTGAGAGAATGGGTGGGCGTGTAAGGGTGTAGCAGCTCAGAAATGTAAGGTGGGGCAAGCCCATTTAGGGATTTAAAAACAAATAAAATAATTTTAAATTTAATCCTAAACTGTACAGGCAGCCAGTGAAGTGATGCCAAAATAGGGGAGATGTGCTCATATTTACGTGTTCCAGTTAAAAGACGCGCTGCAGCATTTTGCACCATCTGCAAACAAGCAATCGAAGACCCACTAACGCCCACGTACAGTGCATTACAGTAATCGAGCCGAGTGGTTACAAAGGCATGGATCACGGTCTTAAAATGTTGGCTTGAAAGATAGGGCTTTCTTTTGGCCAGCTGCCTCAATTGGAAAAAACTTGATTTTACTACTGCCCTGATCTGACTGTCGAGCTTAAGATCAGAGTCAATTTTCACCCCTAAATTAGTGATGGTTGGCTTGATGTACTGAGACAAGGCACCCAAATCAACCAGGGGGGTCCCAGTGGTCCCACTAAACACCATCACTTCTGTTTTATTTTCATTGAAACTTAAAAAGTTAAGAGACATCCATGCCTTTATATCATCAAGACAATCAAGTAGCTGTCTGACTGTGTCATTCTTTCTAAGTGGGGCATAAATCTGGCTATCATCTGCATAACAATGGAATGACAAGCCATGCTTCCTGATTATTGAACCAAGGGGGAGCAAATAAAGAGAAAAAAGAAGAGGACCTAAAACTGAGCCCTGCGGTACCCCACAAGAGAGAGGAGCCGAAGAGGACACAGCATCACCACAGCTAACACAGAAAGTCCTATCTTTTAAATAAGACCTGAACCATTGGAGTGCTATGCCCTTTATGCCCACCCACTGCTCCAGACGAGATATTAAGATTTCATGGTCCACAGTATCAAATGCAGCAGTTAAGTCAAGAAGCACCAGAATAACACAATCACCAGTGTCAGTAGCTAAAAATATATCATTAAAAACTTTTAGAAGTGCAGATTCTGTGCTATGTAGCATTTTAAAACCGGACTGGAAAACTTCAAGAATATTATGATCTTTCAGATAGGCCATCAATTGACTATAAACTATCTTTTCAAGGACTTTTGAAAGAAAAGGCAGCTTGGAGATAGGTCTAAAATTTGCAAGTTCTGTAGGATCCAGACCAGGTTTTTTAATCAGAGGTTGGACTACTGCGTGTTTAAAATTTCCAGGGACCACACCTGATGACAAACTGCTATTTACAACTGCAAGAACAGATGGCCCTACAGTGGGAAACACCTCCTTGACAAATCGGGGAGGGACAGCATCATATGGAGAACCTGAGGGCTTTAAATTACCAACAATATCATGTAATACTGACAAAGTCACAAGTTCAAACTTGTCAAAGACAGCAGAGCAAAGGACAGAGACTGAGGGATCATTAGAAGGAGGTGAAATAACAGCCCTGGTGGAAATAACCTTATCAATAAAAAAAGTGAAGACATTTTTCACAAACAGCAGAGGAAGCATCAACATAGACCGTTTGCGGAGCATGGAGAACTGCATCGATAGTCTTAAATAAAACACAAGGCTTGTTACAATTTGACAAAATAATTTCAGAAATATAATTTATTTTAGCCTCTTTCACAGTTTTCTGAAAATGATGCCAGCAGTCCCTTAGTATTTGAAAGGACACACGCAATTTGTCCTTTTTCCATTTGCGCTCAGCCCTACAGCACTCACGTCTGACAGCACGAACCGTGTCATTCAGCCATGGCTCAAATTGAGTTTTTGGCTGCCTGATTTTTAAAGGAGCCACAGTATCCATAACAGTTTGACAGGTGGAGTGCAACCATGAGCTAAGCGCCTCTGAATCATTACATATAGACTGTGGTATAGCACAGTTCTGACTAAAAACAGATGTAAACTTAACAGCAGTGGAAGGGTTAATGATGCGACAGGGGCGAATAGCAGCGCGGGTTTCAACTGTATTACAGACAAGAGCAATATCAAATAATACAGGCATAATAAATTCATCACCTTCTTATGATTAGATACTTGTTTACGAATTAATGTAACCATCCTCTTCATTTGGTTGATGATCTTTTGATGGTCCATCTCTCTTCTTTGCCCGTCTACGTTGCTCTGCCTTCCTTCCTTTCTGGACTTGTCGGAGCGACTTTCTTTGGATGCTTTCTACAAGAAGATCATCAAAATTAATCTCAAATTTTCCGGATTGCCTAGTTGGAACTGATTAGGAAATGTCACATTTATAGGGCCACCAGACATGACACTTTTTAAAATTCACATTGTGGTGAGTGTGCATGCTAGGCACCTTGCAAACTTTTCTGAAATTGTGTTCTGAAATCGTGTTCTACCTCGCGTTACGTGTTAAACCTCATTCACGTTCTTTAAGTTGGCTCAGGCCCGGTCACCTTGGGCCCCACTCCACTTATGTATCCCTGGCAATACTTCTGACGGAATGGGAACCTCCTTAGTATAGCCACCTAAGGTTGGTTATATTTCAGCTATTGGCATGGCAGGACGGGCTCAAGGGGGTCGCACACCGAACGAGCCGCGCCGCGCCGCGCCACGTCTAGAACAGCGTTCTAAACAGTCGTTGCTATGCGATGCGGACAGACGCCGAATGGCGCCGCCGGTGTGCGTACACACATTGAAAACAATGTGTTCGAATTTGAAAGACATGGCGCGACGCGACGAGGCTATCTGAGGCTAGCTGTGTATGAACATGCCATTTCCTGGAAGTGTAGCTACCTGAGGATAGCTATGTGCTAGCTCGGTGATTGCTCCCCTGCTTAGGGTTATTAAGTAGTGGTCTCCTTGATCCCTGCCTAAATAGTGATGACTCCTCTTACAGAGTTTATAATTGGACAGCCCACTACTGTTGGTCTTGACAGCTGCAGCGGTCCCTTTTTGCTAGGGCCTAGCTATCTCTGGATAGTCATGTCCTAGCTCGTTGATTACTCCCCTACCTAGAGTTTTTAAGTAGTAGTCTTCCTGAGCCCTTGCCTAGACAGTGCTGTCTCCCCCTCTCTGGGTCGTAAGTAGACAGCTGTGGTTTCAGTCAGTTCCACCTCTGGTAGCCCTTCCTGCACACACAGCTATATAGGACTATCTATGTGCTAGCTCAGGGACTGCTCCTCTTCCTATGTTTTTAAGCAGCGGTCTCCCTGAGCCCTTGCCCAGAAAGTACTATCTCCCCTGCTAGGGTGGTAAATAGATAGCCCACTCTTTGTGTTCTGGGCAGCTTCACAGGAAGTCTTACCTGGTTTTGTCCATGCCGGGTAGCCCCTTCCTAAGTATATAGTTATTTGAGGATAGCTATATGACTGCTCTCCTTCTTCTGTTTTTTTAATTAGTGGTCTCCCTGAGCCCTTGCCTAGGCAGTGTTATCTACCCTGTTTTTTGCTTTTTTTAAGTAGATAGCCATTCCCTTGGTCTGGGCAGCTCTTTAGAAATGTCCCTTTTCTTTAGACCTTTTTTTAGATATAGCTATCTGCGGAGAGCTGTGTCCTACCTGGGATTGTTGGTAGCAACCTTGAGAACTCCTCTAGGCTTCCAGCCTCTCAGTGGTCTTATGTATCTGGCTACTATTGCTCACATAGCATAGCTATCTGAGGATGGTTGTGATCTTAGCTTGGATAGGGTGTTTCCTAGAAGGATACTTGGAAGGGGAACGTATTGGGTTACTCATGTAACCATGGTTGCCCGAGAGGGTACGAGACGCTGCATCCCCATGCATGCCTTCGGCCTGCCTCTTTACGTCTCCTCAGACAACTAAGTTGGTTATGTATTCAGCAGGTGCCCTTTTCTAGTTTTGGGTACCCGCCTAGGACGTCACGGGCCACATGGACCAATATGATTGGAGTTGCTTTACACATGTTTCAGGTACCGGTCACGCAAACAGTGTTCCCCAAAGTGTCCAGTAGGACGCAGCATCTCGTTCCCTCTCGGGGAACGTCTCGGTTACGTATGTAACCCTCGTTCCCTGAAGGAGGGAACGGAGACGTCACGTCGGAGGACCGACGAATTGGGATCTCGCTTAGAGACCTATCCACTCGAGTGTAAACTAAGCGAGCCAATGCACATTGGCATGCGATTATTACATCCAGCTGCCGCTGATCACAGCGTGAGCATAAATAGGCAGCAGGTGCAGCGCATATTCAGGTTTTGCTGAGGAGCCGAGCCGGGCCCGCCGCCAGCGGTGGTACAGGAGCCGTGGCGACGGACGCGGCGTCTCGTTCCCTCCTTCAGGGAACGAGGGTTACATACGTAACCGAGACGCCCCTATCAGTCGGTCACTCGACGTCACGCCGGAGGACCGACGAATTGGGATCCCTACCAAAAGGCCACGGATACTGCCCTTCCAGTGTCCCGTGGAGGCCTCCTGTGCCGTTATTTTCTGGCGCAGGTTAGGGCCCCCATAGGAAGATCCGTTACTGTTGCTATGGCACTACCCACTCAGTAGGACTGGATAACACTGGGAAAACGCACTGCTTCAGCTCAGAACAGAGACGCTATGAAGCCCTTACCTTCCCGAGGGAGGTTCAGAGGCAGTTACACATATGGACAATAGTCAGATGCATATGGAAGATTGGAGGTGATTGTAACCTCTTGGAGTAGCAGGAAGTCTGCCGGAAACACGGGCTCTAAGGCTAACCGTGGAAATACACATATGGGATCCGGACGGTCTCTACATATGGAACCCAGCCTCTACCGGTTCTCAAGGATTCATCGAGTGAGGGCCTGGCGCCGGACGCCCGCCACGCCCAGCTGCCGAGGGATGGAGGAGCTCGACAGGGTCTACAGTGGACTCTCTGGAGCAGTTTTTAGCAGCCGACCAAACCGGGGCCCCTCAGTGCTTCTACCCGCTTGAGGTGAGAACACAGGAGGAAACCGTTCCACACGAAGGCTATAGAATCTAGCGAATGTGTTAGGGGTCGCCCAGCCCGCAGCTCTACAAATATATGTCAGTGAGGCGCCACGAGCCAGCGCCCAGGAGGACGCCACACTTCGTGAGAGTGAGCTCTCAACCTGAACGGGCAAGGCACACCCTGTGCCTGATAAGCCAGGGTGATGGCATCCACTATCCAGTGGGCCATCCTCTGCTTGGAGACGGCCTTCCCTTTCTGCCGGCCTCCGTGACAGACAAAGAGCTGGTCTGAGGTCCTGAAGCTTTGCGCCCTGTCAAAAGTGTCTTAATGCTCGGACGGGACAAAGCAAAGCCAGGGCTGGGTCTGCCTCCTCCGGGCAGCGCTTGCAGGCTCACCACCTGGTCTCTAAATGGAGTAGTGGGAACCTTGGGCACATAGCCGGGCCGGGCCTCAGGATTATCTGGGAATCCGCCGGTCCAAACTGTAGGCACGAATCGTCGATCGAAAATGCGTGCAGGTCCCCAACCTCTTGATGGAGGCCAGTGCAAGCAGGAGCAGAGTTTTCATTGAAAGAAACTTGGGCTCGACTGTCTGCAAGGGCTCAAACGGGCCCTGTTGTAGTGCTCTAAGCACTAAGGACAGGTCCCAAGAGGGTATAGAGGGGGCGTGGAGGATTCAGCCTTCTAGCCCCTAAGGAACCTGACGACCCAGTCATGCTTCCCCACCGACTTCCCTTCCACAGGGTCGTGGTTGGCAGCAATCGCGCCACGAGACCTTGAGGGTGGAGGGAGACAGCCTTCGCCCAACCCTTGCTGCAAGAAGGATAGCACGACTCTGATCGGGCATCTCCGGGGTCTTCTCTGTGAGAAGAGCACCATTCGACGAACAGGTTCCACTTCAAGGCGTAAGCGTGTCTCGTAGACGGTGCTCTCGCCAAGTGATGGTGTCAACTACCTCTTGGGGTAGGTCACCTAGAACCTCCGCGTCCGCCTAGGGACCAGACATGAAGTTTCCAGAGGTCTGGACGCTGGTGCCATAAGGTGCCCTGCCTCTGAGTCAGTAGATCCTTCCTCAGAGGAATCTGCCAGGAGGGCTGTCACGAGGAGCATCAGCTCTGGGAACCAAGTCCTGGTAGGCCAGTATGGTGCCACGAGCAGGATCCTCTTCCTCTCTGACCTTGCACAGAGTCTGTGCGAGAGGCTCACTGGGGAAATGCATATTTGCGAAGGCCCCGCGCCAGCTGTGTGCCAGTGCGTCCGTGCCGAGTGTTCCATCGGTCAGGAGTAGAACAACTGGCAATGCGACTCTAGGGACGCGAACAGGTCTACCTGTGCGAGTCCAAAACGCCGCCAAATCAGCTGGACCGCCTGGGGATGGAGTCTCCATTCTCCGGGAGCGCAGCTCGTGACAGCTCGTCGGCTGTCCGGTTGAGCAAGCCCGGGATATGAATGGCGCGGCGACCTCAGATGCTTCCGACTCCAGAGGAGGAGGTGGCGGGCGGTTGTGACATGCGACGGGAGCGTAGACCACCTTGTCGGTTGATGTACGCAACGGTCGCCGTGTTGTCCGCACGGACTAGTACATGCTCGCCTCGTAAGCGCCTCTTGAGACGGTTCAAGGCCAGGTGTACTGCCAGCAACTCTAGGCAGTTGATGTGCCAGTGCAGTTGGGGACCGCCCAAACCCCTGACACTGCATGCCCGCTGAACGTGGCCCCCAGCCCTTGGCGGAGGCGCCTGTGTAAACCACAGCGTGCCTGGAGACCTGTTCCAGGGGCACTCCTGCCCAAGGAATGAAAGGTCTGACCACGGGTGAAGGTTTGGCGGCAGGCTGGAGTGACTTTGGACCTCAGCGTGCCGCCTGCCACGCCCACCTCGGGACTCGGCCATGGAGCCAGTGTTGAAGCGGTCTCATATGGAGCAGCCCCAGCGGCGTGACCGCCGCAGCCGCCATATGCCCCAGGAGCCTCTGAAACTGTTTCAGTGGTGCCGCCCTGTTCTTGAATGTATTCAAGCAGTTCAACACCGACTGAGCTGCTCCCGCGCGTGAGGCGCGCTGTCTGACTGACCGAGTCTAACTCCATACCGAGAAAAGAGATCCTCTGCACCGGGAGAGTTTGCTCTTTCCCAGTTGACCTGAAGGCCCAACTGGCTGAGGTGCGAGCACCATGTCCCTGTGTTCGTGATAACTGGTCCTGCGACTGAGCTAGTATAAGCCAGTCGCCGAGGTAGTTGAGAATGCGCACGCCCTGTTCTCTCAGGGGAACAAGGGCTGCCTCCGCTACTTTCGCGGAAGACACGGGCGACAGGGACAGCCCGAAGGCAGGACTTTGTACTGATATGCCCGCCCTTCGAACGCAAAACCGCAGGAATGGCCTGTGGCGCGGAAGGATCGACACGTGGAAGTACGCCTTCAGGTCGATCGCTGCAAACCAATCTGGGGACGGACGCACCCAAAGATGCGTTGGTGTGAGCATTTTGAACGGGAGCCTGTGAAGGGCCCGGTTCAAAACGCTGCAGATCCAAGATTGGTCTTAACCCACCGCTTGGGTACAATGAAGTAAGGGCTGTAAAACCCCGACCTCATATCGCTGGAGGACCGCTCTATCGCTGCCCTTCGCCAGTAGGACTGCGATCTCTGCTCGCAAGATGGGGGCATCCGCTGCCCTCACTGTGGTGGAGTGGATGCCGCGACATTGGGAGGTCGCCGGGCTTAACTGAATCGCATAGCCGAGTCTGATGGTAATGGAGGAGCCAACGAGACGGGTTGGGGAGCGCCAGCCAGGCCCCCAGAACCGCATAGTGACACCAACGAACCCACTGACGCATCCCGCTGTGGGGCAGCGAGGGGAACGCAGGGACCCGGCTCGAGGGCGCCTGCCGGGTCCGGGCGGGTCGGCGTGTGACGACTTACCTGCTCTGGCAGAGGGTGCGTGAGTAGTGCGATTGACCGCCTCTCGAACCGCCCACAGCTGCCCACTGGCGAGAGAGGAGGGTGAGTGTAACTCAAGTTTGACCTGCTCACAACCCCCGCCTCTGGGGACCCAGAGATAGAGGAAACTGCTCTTTGCCGAGAGTGGGTACCACTGACCGTGAGGCCAGTGGCAAAAAGGAAACAAAAGATTCTCCGCCTGCCCTCCTCCGGGAGGGAGTGGTGCTCACCATCTCCAAGAGCAAACATCTCCATCCCTGGGTCGTCTGCCTCAGGGCCGCTTTGTTCGACGCTTGCCGCCTGGTTTGGCGGGGCCTGACGGGCGGGGCGGTTGCCCCGCGGCCGGCTCCACGGCGCGCTGCTTGGCTGGAGGCTGCTGCGCCTGCTGCGGGAGCGGCGGCGGCAGGGGGCCGCCTCGCCACGAGTAGACCGAGGCACTGCCGCCGGGCGGCCGGGTGGAGGCAGCAGCTGCACGCCGGGCAGGATGTGCCGGATTGCCTCAGTCTGCGCAGCGGAGAACTGCTGGGCGAAGTTCTCCACCGCGCCGCCGAACAGGCCGGTCTGGGACACGGGGCATTCAGGAACCGTGCCTTGTCTGCCTCCTTCATGTCAGCCAGACACAGCCAGAGGTGGCGCTCCTGGACCACCATGGTGGACATCGCACGGCCCAGAGACCGCGCCAGAACCTTCGCCGCCGAGCGCGAGGTCCAGCTTCTCCGCGGCCGCAGGCACTGCCGGTCAGGGCCGACGAGTGCCTACAGGCCCGGAGAGGAGCAACGGATTACCACGCCAGGTAAGCGGTCCTTGGACACAATTGCGCATAACCGATCGCTTCCACCGGCGGGACCTCCGATACCCCGCCGCTCCGCCGTCAAGGGTGGCGAGGGAGGATGAGCCACTGGAGCGGTTTCTGGCAGTGAAAGGTGCCGTCCATGTTCCAGTGAGCTCATCATGCACTTCCGGGAAGAAAGGCACCGGGGTGGGGCCCTGAGAACCAGCGGGCCACCCGAGCCAATCGTCCAGCCTTGAGGGTTCGGGACACGGTGGAGGCCTCCACTCGAGCCCAACACTCTCAGCGGCCCGGGCAAGCATAGCCACCATTTCCGGATCCGAATCCGGCACCGCTGACCGCCCGGAGGGTGGCAGCGGTACTGAACCATCATCTCCGGATTGGTCTGACTCACCCTCAATGTAGCGATCGACATCCGATCGTCGGGGAGCGCCAAAGGATACAGCGGTACCCTCCATGGAGGGGCCAGCCCGTTCTAGGCAGCTCCATCGGTGGCGAAGTGCCAGTAACAGGAGGAGCCCTCGCTGTTTTGGGGAATTCCTCACTGTCACTGTAAGACCAGCCCGGCTACTGCCGAGTAGCCTCCCGGTAGCCACCAGGGGAACCTAGATCTCGGCAGAGGCACGGGTACCCGCCTTTGCAGGAAGCGAAGCCTGATCCGCGGCCCGCGACGGTCATCCCCCGCAATGGGGGCATGACTTGTCCACAAAAGCATCTGCGTGTTCAATGCCCAGACGAGAGGCAGCGATCGTGACCATCACCCGGCGCCAGGTAACGACCGCATCCAGAAAGCGCACGGCGGAAGGGCATCTTTAAAAGGCGCGTCTTAAAAAGGCGTTCCGCCCGTAACACTCTTTAGAGAAGTGTTTGCTCTTTTAGCGTGCTGAAGCGCACAGGGGAGATGGTCGCTGCAACACAACAGGGGTAGTGCAGCCTGATGTGTGCAATCCACTCGCGAAGGAGACCACCACCGCTGAATCGCCGTCCGCCAACACCAGAGTCTTGAGGCACTCTCAGATAGGTAAGTGGAGCAGAACGATAAACACCGCTCGGCTCCGAAGCGAAAAGCTGAATATGCGCTGCACCTGCTGCCTATTTATGCTCACGCTGTGATCAGCGGCAGCTGGATGCAATAATCGCATGCCAATGTGCATTGGCTCGTTTAGTTTACACTCGAAGTGGATAGGTCTCTCTAAGCGAGATCCCAATTTGTCGGTCCTCCGACGTGACGTCGAGAGTGACCGACTGATAGGGAACCATGGTTACATGAGTAACCCGAGATGTTTTCATATTGCCACTTTTTGGTAAAAGAAAACACATTTTTACTCAAGTTAATCAAAATTGATTTATAGCGTTTTGGAACCAAACTCTTCATTTTCTCTGCCAGGTTTGATTAGAAAACACATAAATGTAAAAATAGACATCCATTCATTTATCTTGAATACCATTTTATTGTTCTTTAAAAAAAAAAAAAAAATCCTGTAATTTGTTCCCACTGATGTCTGATTGCTCCCATCTGACTACTTTTTAAGATTATATCAGAAACATATATCGCAGTGTTTATATTCTACAAATGAATTCATATTGCATGTACCTTGAGCATTGAATGCATATTTGGCTGGTGATAACTTTAATTTCCTGAGAAACACAAATACCTGTCACCTGTCAGTCAAAGACACTGATTCATCTAAACCAGCGTCAGAATATTTCAGCTGCATGAGATTCTCTGAGAGCTTTGGTGCCGTTGTTATTATTATTATTATCAGTTATTATCATTATTGATACAGACCTCACTTCTTAGAATCAGGTGTGGTTCATTTTCTTTTTACAGGTAAATAAAAGTAAACTGATTGTCCTTTTAAAATGTACAAAGTTTGCAAATATATATGTCCTTTAAAAAATGGAAAAATTCATAATTATACACTATATACTGCAGGTCCTGTCCTGAAAAAAATAGTCCTAAGGCTTAGTGACTGTAATGGTTTGAAGCAGTTTTACATGAACTGTCATTTATTTATTTATTTACACTTAACTCATTTACTGGGCCACTGATTTATGTTTTCTAATCCAATAATTAATAATAATAATAATAATAATAATAATAATGTGTATTATTCTGCCACACCCAGAGTAGGTATTGTGTCTTAACTTTCATTTTAAGAGAAAATTAATTACTTTTGTGAAAATGTCATCTATGAATAAAAAATAAAATAAAAAATATTGTCTTAAGTGAGTCATTGTTTCATAATAGGCTCCAGAACAATGACTTCAGGTGTAACAGGTTTATGACACAAAGCGGGCTGGATTTCACACTCATTTATCAGCATATACAAGGTGTGCAGTGTCTTATCTGACCCAGCAGAACGGTAAAACTATTCATGCATTTCTCTGTCCTATAAAAGTACATCTACGATTAAAGTAGTAATATTGTCGGAAATACACATTCACTTCCAGTGGACAATTTTCACAGACTGTGATGATGTGTTTTCACAGCTACTAACATAGTACATGTATATATTTATAACACTGTGTTTTGTGTTCTATTACCGCGCCACTTAATTTACACACACACAAAAAGTCCTGCTGCAACTCCACTCATAAGATAATTATGTTGAAAGTAGTTGGATAAACTTGATCAAAGTAGTCGTAACTCACTAAATAAATAAAAAAAAATAATGAATGCATTAATTAATTAATTAATTAATTAATGTATATATTAATTAAGGCAAACTGTTTTTACTGAACCACAACATTTGTTTTAAGAGTGAATTCTAAGGGCTGGAGAGAAAAATACCAATATATTATAAAAAAATAAATAAACAAATATAACAAAAATACAAATAAAATTAAATAAAACAAACAAGCAAACACACAAACAAACACGCTAATTACTTAATCAATCAAACAATCAATAAATCAATTTATTCATTCATGTAAATAAATTTCATCATTCTTTTTCAATTTATCATTCAATAAAATACAGACATAACTAAATGAATCATACATACATCAGGAAGAAGAAGAAGAAGAAATGCAGGCCATCTTAGCTATAAGGTTTTTGTTAAATGTCTAGTTAATAATTAAATAACGCATGTAACTCAATATATTTCACTTGCATTTGAGACACTTGTTGTTACATTACAAAAAGTTACATTACACTATTCACAAAGACAAAATAAAATACATAACTGAAGAGTGAAGTGTACACTGAATATCATCACAAAGCTCCCGAAACAAACAGCAGGGATCGTCACAAAAATAAACCTGTCATGTCAGTCAAAGGCAGTGCATAAACTAGTCCCATGATTTCAGATGCCTGAGATTCTTTGAGAGTTTTGGTGCCATGATTGAGACATATCACAGGTTTTAAGAATCAGGTGCGGCTAACTTTCATTTTACAGGAAATAAACGTAAGCTGATGCCCTTCACTTTGAACAGACATGATTCATTTCAAAGTGTACAAATACATAATCATCTGCACTCATCAGTTATTTAGTTTGATACAAAAATAAATATACTAACTCATATAGTGATTAGCTGATTGTCTGTTTCCTAATCCAATCATTAGAACGAGCGGAGTATTGTATTATAATCTGTCACACTTATAGAGCAGGCATTATTGTGTCCTAACTTTCATTTCCAGAGAAATGTGATTACCTATCTGAATTGTGCTTCCTGGAACAACCTCATCAACTTTTTTCCTATAAATATGAATGTATTAATGAATTAAGCATTTATATAGCGCTTTGTGTATTATTGTACACTCAAAGCCCTTTACAATCATGTGGGGGGGAGGGTGATATCCAGTGTGCAAATAATATATTACTATGCTTATATGCTTTCATAGAGTTTGATACATTTTAGGATATTTTTGATCTTCTTTGTGTGTGTATATATGCTTGCTGATAACCTTGTCTAATTAATATATCAACTTGACAAATGTATTGGTGTATAACAAATAAATGACAAACGATATAACGACCAAAGTTTAATTTTGGTTTCTGGTTGGTTAATGGTTGAGTCATAATGTCATAACACTCAACAATGACTTCAGGTGTAACAGGTTTCTGACACAAAGAGGGCTGGACTTAACAATCATGTCTTAGTATATAAAAGGTGCGCAGTGCCTTATCTGCTGTTGAATACTGAACAACAGCTGACCCAGCAGAACGGTAAAACTATTCATTTACTTAAAGTTTATTAATGATTCAGCTACTGACAATACACAAAATACACATGTACTTCTAATGAGCCCTTTTTATATATATATTGTGTTGATGTGCTTCCACAGTTATTAACATTGTACAAAGTTTATACATATATATATATATATATATATATATATTCCATGGCCTGTCTGAATACTGGATTCTGATTGGATGCAGGAATGCAGTACAACCGTTTATGCAATGGTCTGTCTGAATACTCTATTCTGATTGGCTGGCATGTGTTGATTAAATGTGTTTAACTGCACAGGTAGTTCCAGGTCAGTTTAATCACACTTCCATAAAAAAAATAGATGGTCAAATCTGTTTTCTCATAGGTACATTACAGTGTAAGCTTCACAGTAAACTCTCATCAACGTAGTCCATATCAACAACAAAAATATATCTTGACTTCATATAGTGGTTATTTTGGGAAAATCGAAGGTATTTTAAGCAGTAGGATTATAAAAAATATGTGCTAATAAAAAATAACATACAATTAAATTTAATTGAGTAGCCTGTATACAATTGCAAAATAAATATACATATTGGTACTTTTTTACTTAAGTACATAACATTTTTAGTACTTTTATACTTTTACTCGAGTAAAATTGAAAAAGGAGTACTTTTACTTTTACTTTAGTAATATTTTATTATACGTATTTTTACTTTTATTCAACTTGATTTGTGTACTCGGTCGACACTGATAAAACCTTTTCTGTACACATTTAAATTTATTGAAATGCAAAGTTTGAAAAAAAATGGGGGATGTGGATTTTACCGTTTACAAAACGGCCACTTGGTACAAATTTCATTTTTGTCAAAAATCATGAAAACAAAAAAAAAACTTTAAAACTCTGGACACTGATGACATATCCTCCCACTTTTTAAAGTGTTAGCACAATTTAAATTACAAAATTCAAACTACAAAATTTATTTACTTACTGAGTATTTTTTGTCTTATTTCAAGTCCAAATATAAAACAATTCTTAATATGCATTTTATAGATGAAAAATGGTCTAATATATTTTGTCTTGTTTCCTGGGGGATTTTCCTTTAAAGTGCAGTTTATGTAAAACAAGTAAAATTGTCCACCATAGAGGAAGACAAAAGAATCTTAATGCAAACGGAAACAAGAATATTATTAATGCCTCAGTGGTGTAGAAATCGGTTTAAATGAGGCTAATCTGATAAATGACGTTCACTTGATAACATCTTTCTGTGATGTCTGGAAGTAACCCAATAATCAGAATTTCTTTCAGGATTTCCAGTGTGGTTGGATGCATTGATGACAAGCATACCTCCATCACCATCGCACCTTCTGAAAATGAAACTATTACTGTATGGAATGGAAGGATGCCAGATGGAGGGTAGCAGCTACAAGATGCCGTAACCACAGCACCTAAAATGAACACAAATTATTCACAATCTTTGGTCATCTTTTACTTCCTACATATACAAAATCAAAAGTTATTCTTTTTACTTTTGGATTTTAGAAATCTTCCAATACTTGACCATCTCCTCTTCATCTGTCAGTGGTGCTGGTGCAGGTTTTCCTCTGTCTTCTTGCTGTCGATAAGTCAGTAGTTCATTGTATTACTCTAATTAAGAAATTTAACAATTTATTTAATAATGAGAAAATAGTGTAGACTATGTGGAAAAAGCTGCAGTGCATTTAAACAGACACTGAATGATATTTAATGTAAAGCCTACACATGAACCTTTCTTGCTGAAACCTTTACTTTGATTGAATTGTGTTTTATACTTAACTGACACTTTGTTTCTTTTTTCTGTTTTTTTCCTTTTTTAATGAATATTAGTTAAATAATTTAGAGTTTTCACATCTGATATTATAATAGTCATTAAGTTATTGATATTTATTAAGAATTAAAGTTACGCATTGACTCTGAAGTACGCAGACATCTTTTTGTTGGGAGCTGTTGCCATGGTGAATCGAAATTTCGGAGCTCCACTGAACCTGCCTTATCATAGTTGTGGTGCATGCGCTAAACTCAGAGTCAACCTAGTCAGAGTTGAATAAACGAACACAATTCAGCCGTTCTGAAACTGAAAACGTTTCACTCAGATTTCAGATATATATATATATTTCTGATTTATTTGACGGGTCTGTAAGTTCATATTAAATGCAAGTACTTTGACCTCTTAACCCTCTGGTTGTGTTCGGGTTACAATTAATCAGATGCAAATAGAAACACAAAACCAGTCCTAAATGAAAGAAAACAAGTTGACAAAAAGATTGAATCCAATATTTAGTGATAATATAGCTAATATGTATAAGTAATTTACAATATATTTTGCTTTATCTGAACAACAGGCCAATACGTAAGCACAGCTTTACCATGAGTTGGTTATTTATTATTCACAATATGCAACTTTGCGATGTATTTTTATTGTTTGGGGCATGGCTACATTTATTTGCATAAAAACATGAATATTTAACTTGTTGTCCTCTGCATTCATTAGTTAAACCATTTACAGCATACAAACACAATTATGTCTCATGGTCATTAGATTAATATTGTTTATAATCATCACATTATCAGCTGTACTTGGTGTTCAATTTAACTCAAATGCTGCTTTGAAACACACAGACAACTGCAAAAACATTCACCCTTTATGTTATTAGCCTAATGATAATGAGTAAACTGAAATATGTATCAATAAGGAAGATGATACGACTGAAACAAACACTGCCTGATTACTGGATTAGCCTCATTTTATGAATTATATAATGTAAGAGTCTTTAAACAAGACCAACTTCTATAGGTCAAGGAAAATACTAGTGTTCATGTTTATCGAAGCCACACAGATACCAGCAATAATTTATGATCACTTTGAATGTATTTAGTTGCAATTAATGTATGAAGACCATCTCTCGACAAAATTACATTTGCACACACGCTTTAATTGCACTTTTGACTTGATGACAAAAGTAAGACTACATGTTGTTGGTGAAAGGAAACTAAAATACATTTATGTGATCAGGGCTGGGAAGGTAACTTTTAAAATGTATTTCACTACAGATTACAAAACACATGCTTTAAAAGTACTCTGTAAAGTAATTTGTTAGATTACTCAGGTTTAGTAACGTAATCGTAGTACTTTAGAATACTTTGAAATACTTTAGCTATGTAAGTAATAGGCTAGGTTAATGCTATATGTGTCACAGCTCTCTCAGGGAGCCAGGAGCTCCATGAAACAATACATTTTACTGAACAAGAGTGCACAGAGCACATACAAACATCCAGAATGACAATTAACAACCGACAGGAAACATGGGGTAGAGCACACTGTAAGTAGACAGGACTAACTAGACACACCTGGAACATAATCAAGACACACGGCTGGGACAAACTGAACTAATAATGAACAGGAAACAGGAAGGACCATATAAGGACCAGAGAGACACAAGACATGGGGACACAATCTTGACAACAGGCCTACTTGATGTCTTCATTTTTATGTTTACCAACTCTAAGTAAGTGACATACCAGTCATAAGATTTGTGTTTACTTAGCATTTTTTAAACAACATCAGTTTTACACCACATTTCTATGAATAACAAAAACAATGTTTTGCCATTCAAGCATGCTTATTGGGTATTAATATGTTAGTTTAACCATTTCATTTTTGTGTAGGCTACATGTGTCTGTTAACCTATTCTCCATTTTTGGATGTCTTTGAAAATCACTATTTTATATCTGCAACAAAGTGTGTGTGTGTGTGTGTGTGTGTTGTGTGTGTGTGTGTGTGTGTGTGTGTGTGTGTGTGTGTGTGTGTGTGTGTGTGTGTGTGTGTGTGTGTGTGTGTGTGTGTGTGTGTGTGTGTGTGTGTGTGTGTGTGTGTGTGTGTGTGTGTGTGTGTGTGTGTGTGTGTGTGTGTGTGTGTGTGTGTGTGTGTGTGTGTGTGTGTGTGTGTGTGTGTGTGTGTGTGTGTGTGTGTGTGTGTGTGTGTGTGTGTGTGTGTGTGTGTGTGTGTGTGTGTGTGTGTTCTTACTGTTTATTAAGCATTTTTAAACCTTTCATTTATGTGTGTGTGTGTGTATGTGACACACACACAGACACAGTTTAAATGAATTCTTCATTGTGAATGTGTTCTATTGTCAGCCCTGCATTTCACATTGGCCTACCAGGGTCTCAACCTGCTCCTGGAGAGCTACCGTCCTACAGATTTCAGCTCCAACCCCAATCAAACACACCTGAACCAGCTAATCACAGTCTTCAAGGCTACTTGTTAATTTCAGACAGGTGTGTTGGAGCAGGGTTGTAACTGAAATCTGCAGGATGGTAGCTCTCCAGGAGCAGGGTTGGAGATCCCTGATATAAACTCTTAAAAGAGAAGATTTGCAAAGAGTATTGTCACCTGTCATTTATTTCACATATCTATATCTGCAACAAAATATGTGCATGTATGTCCGTATATGAGTGTGTCTGTGTGTGTATGTGTAAGCAAGCTTAATGATTATTAATATGATAGTTTAACCATTTCATTTCTATTTGTGTGTGTGTGTGTGTTTCTGTGAGCCTATTGTCCATTTTCGATGAGTTTCACTGTCAGCCATTAGACCTAAAAGCATACCACCTTAGGCCTTAAAATTCTTGAACCCTGGTTATCGCTGCTTGCAGCTATATTTTTGTTGTTGTTGTTTTTTTCCATTTTCCAAGCTTTCCGCTCAAGAGGGTCACCGACAATCACATACAGTATAACCTACAACAGCTCTTTAACTGCGCTCTAGTCAAACGCGCTCACTGTAGCCTAATCATTAACTACACACATCATAAACCCCTTTAGCCAAGTACAATTTATGTCACATATTTTAATAAGACTAAACTCCTATTTAGCCTGATGATCACAGGTTTAATAAAAATACATTTTAAGTTTCTAATTATAACACCGCATTTCCACGGTTATTCAAACAACGAACAAATTATACAGTGAGCAAAGCACATTTACTTTATCAAAGAATAATCATTGACTTCAGTGACTAGGCTATGCAAAAATATATTATGTAAAAATAGCTGTAGCTGCTGTACTAAATAAAAACAAAATGCTTTTAAATAATCCCTCCTTTTATTAAATCATTAACATCCTGCAATGGAGACTTAAACTGTACATGGGCCTACATATGTTCCTTTGAAATCACTTTTGGTGCAATAAACAATCTTGAATAGATGTCTTTCAAGACACATTAGAGAAAGCAGTCAAATATTTTTTATACATTACATTCAGGATCGCCAACAACATAGCAGAGTACATTTAATGGTGCCTGTTAGCTGCTCAAAGGGCGAGACGGCGTGGTCTGGCCTTGAATGCCTCAATTATGTTATTATTATTATTATTATTTTTAAATAATTTAAAATTTTAATTAAATCTTAAATTAACAAATATTGTAAGCACTGCTTAATCTGTAAATTGTGAGGTCCCGGAACAAAGCGGGTAATGAATCCGTCCGGCAAGTTTTTTAAATATTATTATTGAACTTTCAAAAATACAAAATTCAACAGCCAGTTCATATATATATATTATGCTTTTATTTATGTAGGCTACACAGAGAAACAATACATAGAGAAACAAAATGCGCTTCCTGCCGCCTCATGCAGTCTCCGTGAAATGGAGCGTCACAGCAATGAACCGAATACTTTATTAAACGAACGAACGAACCAAAAAATACAAATCTTTAATTACGTAGTCGGAATGAAAAGGTACATTTCTTTATTAAAGTCAGCGTCGCATTCTGCAAAACTTTATATTTTCAGCCGACACTGACTGATAATAAATCACTAGTTATTAACGAATAATTAAAATGTTTTATTTTGCCTTTCCCCCAACATTCATAATCATTAGCCTACTTTTGCCGTTGCAAACTTTTAGACGCAGCGCTTGCCGGAATAGGCTATACGCCTATATATTAAAGGATGGTTAGTAGCCCAAGTTATTATATTAATCAATTTATGTGTGAGGAGTGAAATCTTTAGTCGGGGACAGGCCTTCTTGGCACAAGGAACCGATCCATTTTTTAAATAAAATGCTGTCAATTTGAAAAGTGCGCCTGCTAATCACGTCACGTTATATTGCAATGCAGAGTTATGAATGCGTAATAATAAGTAAAATGTTTTTAATTTATTTCATTTCTTACGGGTGCAATGACAGTGCTTTGGTCTTTCTTGGGGGTGCTGAAGCATCTGCTAGCCCCTCCTTTGCACTGCCCATGTTTATTACGATTAAAAAATAATAATTCTGCATCTGTTTTTAGGTGTGCCAGCTGCCACTCTGGGTGGCACTGCTACAAATCAATATAAATTCAATTTGAATACAATGAATGGGTTTCCGTGCTGTTTCATGCTGCATCCCAAGCTTCAAAACGAATCCAAACACACAAAACTTATCATAAAAGTAGCCAAAACAACTGGCGCAGTTCTCCAAGTTATACAATAGATTTGTTTAATGAATGGCCCAAACGTTAAGTGATTACTTCATAATCCTCTCTATAGAGAAGCGATCGGCACAAAAGAGTCAAAAGTGACAGGGCTCGTTTGCCAAAGCAACTACGGTCGCAAGTAATGTCGTTGTAGTTCAACGTAATTTAACAACCACAGTTCGCTAATGATGCTTTTGGGAAACATACCCCAGATCTAACCAGTTTAATGTGAACAATTCACACTGGTTTTGTTGAACAAAATAAATTATTAATTTAAAAGATTGACTTAAAAGAATCATCTGCTCACTTATCAAATCATGAACTCGCATTACCGGGCCAAAGATGATCTGTTCTTGAACATTACAGATTAACTTAAGGTCTTTATTCATTGGAAAAGCACATACAGCTATTGTATGGCTTTATAAACTTTTATTTCATGCATTACTCGTATGGATCTGTTAACTGATACAAAGAGTGAATTCTAGGAGAATTTGGGGTAATTTTTCAATTCAATTCATATAAATAATAAACATAATGATAACCATTCAAAACAAAAAAAATCAGAAAATATAAATAAATAAAAAATTAAAAACACAAGAACAACTTCCTTCAAGACCCTGCAAAAAAAAAAAAAAATAGAAGCCCAATATAAACCATCACAGGAATCCCAACGGTTTCCAGTAAAATATAATTATGAACCATTAGCTTTTTCCAGTAAAAACCATTACAAAATTAATTTTTGTGGTGTGTTTTGTGCATTTTCCCAATAGGATCCATCACATACCATCAGACGCCATTACAGTTCCCATTAAAACTATAAAATCATAAAATGTTCTATTGTGTTTTGGGCAGGGTACTGTTGTTTTTTTCAGCAGGGGATGCTTTTTCAGATAAGACGTTGTGTCCTTCGATGCAGAGTTAAGTTTTGTTGCAGGTAGGCATTGCATTAAGTCCTTTTCAGATGTATAAACTAGTCTTTGTATTTCCACGAGAGAAATGCATTACGCTAATGGCTTTCTGTTGTGTCGTGATAATGAGCGTACTCTCACTGCGAGGTTGGTAAAGGAACAGGCGGCTGCACACAGTATTTTATTTTTTTCAAAGAAGAATCAGTTGCCTTATTGCTTCAAATCCTCAAACTCTTTACTTATATATTAAATTAAGAAATTACAATAATCACTTTGGTAATCTAAAATACTTTTCAGATGTAACTGTAATTGGATTACCATGCACCTATTTTAAATGTAATTATAATGACATACAGTCATATTTTCTATTTTAAATACATACTGCATGTTACATATATTTAGTTACTCCCCAGCCCTGTATATGATACAGTTGCTTTCGATAATTTTGAAATATGTAACATTTCACTTATGTATTCACTTAATCAAATTCATCATTCAAATATATTTTTTGTTCTATGAGCAATGTCTTCAGCTGATCATTTGAACTTGAGCAAATAATACTGTTTTCAGTGCCACCACCGCATTCATGAGTGAATTATGTAAAGTTGGAAAAACATGTTTATCTACAGCGGGTAAAATAATTATTGAACATGTCACCATTTTTCTCAGTAAATATATCTATAAAGGTGAAGTTGACATTAAATTTTCACCAGATGTCAGTAACAACCCAAGTAATCCACATAAAACAAAACATACAAGTTCAGAAATTGAGTCATGTGTAATAAAATTGAATGACACGGGGTAAATTATTGAACATACTCAAATGTATTGCTTCACACAAAAGTCTTTGTTGGTAATGACAGCTACAAGACGCCTGCTGTAGGAGAAACTAGTGGCATGCATTGCTCAGGTGTGATTTTGTCTTCAAATCTTGAGGCCTCTTCTATGAACTCTGCTCTTTAGTTTTATTTTCTATTGGATTGAAGTCAGGTGATTCTCTGGTCGTTCTAGCAGCTTCGTTTTCTTCCTCTGAAACCAGCTGAGAGTTTCATTGGCTGTGTTTGGGAATATTGTCTCCCTTGTTTCATCATCACTGTACAATACTGTAGGTGTTGGGACTGAAGCAGCTAATATTAATTTGTACTGACGCGGGGCATGATTGATTTCTAAATACTGATAGATTTCAGCTGTGTCTTGGCTTTCCATGCCTTTTTGTACCAACCTTTTTACATTTACATTTACATTTAGTCATTTAGCAGACGCTTTTATCCAAAGCGACTTACAATTGGGGAGTACATAAAGCGATTAATCTTGAAGAGGCAAACATACAGAGGAAGTGCCAATAACACCAAGTCTCAGGCATTGTTCAAATAAGTACAAGCTAGCAAGGGAAGGAGAGAAAGATAAAGAGAAAGATGAAGATGAAGATTTTGAAAAAGTGAAAGGTTTTTTTTTTTTTTATATAGTCAAGTAGAGTTGAAAGAGATGAGTTTTCAGTTGTTGCTTGAAAATTGACAGGGATCCAGCATTCCGGATGGGGGTGGGAAGATCATTACACCAGCCAGGAACGGTGAAAGAGAATGTTCTGGAGAGTGACTTTGAGCCTCTCTGTGATGGTACCACGAGGCCGCTCACTAGCAGATCTCAGGCTTCTGGAGGGATGTAAGTTTGTAATAGTGAGTGGAAGTAGGTGGGTGCTGAGCCTGTGATTGTTCTATATGCAAGCATCAGTGTCTTGAACTGGATGCGAGCTGCAACTGGTAGCCAGTGCAAGGAGACAAAGAGAGGTGTAACATGGGCTCTCTTGGGCTCGTTGAAGACCAGTCGTGCCGCTGCATTCTGAATCATTTGTAAAGGTTTGATTGTGTTTGATGGAAGTCCAGCTAGAAGAGCATTGCAGTAGTCCAGTCTAGAAATGACAAGGGCCTGGACAAGAAGTTGTGCAGCATGCTCTGTCAGAAAGGGCCTGATCTTTCTGATGTTGTGTAGTGCAAACCTGCAAGATCGAGCAGTCTTTGCAATGTGCTCTTTGAAGGTCAGCTGGTCATCGAAGATTACACCAAGATTTCTGACCGAAGCTGATGGGGTAATTGTTGACGAACCTAACTGAATCGTGAAATCATGCTGTAGAGTTGGAGTTGCAGGAAGACAAGAAGCTCAGTCTTTGCCAGGTTGAGCTGTAGATGGTGTTCTTTCATCCATGCCGAGATGTCCGCCAGGCAGCCTGAGATCCGTGCAGCTACCGTTGGATCATCTGGGAGAGATAGAGCTGTGTGTCATCAGCATAGAAGTGGTAGGAGAAGCCATGTGCCTGTATGATGGGGAGCCAGTGATGTAGTGTATGTGGAGAAGAGGAGGGTCCAAGAACCGATCCCTGGGGAACCCCAGTGACCAATTTATGTGCTTTGGATACCTCCTCCCCAGGCCACCCTGAAAGACCGACCAGTGAGATAGGATTCAAACCAGCGAAGTGGAATCCCAGTGATATCCAGTGATGAGAGGGTGGACAGGAGGATCTGATGATTGACAGTGTCAAAAGCGGCAGAGAGATCCAGCAGAATGAGGACTGATGATTTGGAATTGGCTTTTGCAATTCGCAGGGCTTCAGTGACCGATAGTAGCGTGTCCAATAGTAGCGTGATAGTAGCGTTTTTATGTGTCCAATACTTGTTCACTGTGTCTCTCCGTTTATTACACATAACTTAATTGCTGAACTCATTTATTTTGTTTTCTTTGTATATCCTCTTGTATATCCCCCCCCCCCCAAACAATTGTTTTTCTTGTAATTTGTCACGTCATTACATTGTTTAGACCATAATATTAAAAATTTTTTTATATATTTTATGTATATGTTTTTCTATGTCCTATAGACGACACTAGGGACTTGTTTTTTCTAAAAATAAAATGGCATGAATTGACATCAAAAAGGCATGTCCAATATATACCAGTTTGTTGTATGCAATATGTGTGTAAACATGTCCAATCACTGGTTTCCCCATTAAACACAGTATATCTATACACTATCTAAATTGCATATTAATGTGTTGCTGTTGGAACAGCATGTTGAGAAAATTGTCATAATGGGAGTAATACATGGCCAGATTTTCATTATAATAATATCTAACATTTCATAAGACAATTGATACATAATACATTTTCCTATTCAAATGTTATGTCTCCCAAAATGCACAATAAACATGCTTTTAGTGTCGTCTACAGTGGATATGAATGAAAGTATGTCCTGTTTCATAACAGCAAGTCAAACCCATAACCTTTTACGGAGATGTTGCTTTATGACAAACAATTTGAAAATGATTCAGATTTAAATGGCAATTACTAAATATCATAATTTTCCATAAGGATGTAAAATATTTCACTGAATTAAATTTCGCCATCTTTAAAGCCCTAGAAGAGAGTGTGAGATGGAGAAACTACCAAACATTTAGTATCTCTATAAAGCCCTGAATATGCAGGACATCCAGACTTACAACTGACGTGAGGTCTCAGAGACATTCACTCAAATATAATGTCCACTTCAGAGGCACAAACTCCATAGCTGGGGATCAGGAGGATATAGTAAGAAAAGAAAGAAAGAAAGACATGAGTCTCAAACAGACTCAGATGTTTGTGCTTCAAGCCGCCCAAAACAGCAGCTGTATAAAACACTACACACGCCCTTCACTGATGATCATTTTATTATATTCACTTTCAGACTGTTTCTAAAACACACAGATGACGATTTTAATATTTTATCAACTTTTACACTTAAACAAGGCGTTAGATTTACACGCTGCTGTGTTCCGTGGCTGATGATCTCCTCGAGTTTGATCTGATCGGGACAAAACAAACATTTCCTCGCGTCTATTTTAGTCTCCACAGAAAGACAAGAACCTCTACTTGGTGTTCACTGTGTTTCTACTGCGCTAAACTATTTTATCACTCGAGTTTTGTCCTTAAATGTAGGAGAAGAAAACACAATCGCGAGAGGCTCGCGGAGGCGCGCAGACACCGAGCGGCGGGTTGAGTCTATAAGGTTCTCATGTGTTGTTTAAGAGCGCAGCGCCGCTCGAGCGACACTCATTGAACTCAGTGTTTGAAAGACTGTAAATCCGCTCCGAGAAATGGCAGAAACCGCTCCAGCTGTTGCCGCTCCGCCGGCCAAAGCGCCCAAGAAGAAGTCCGCTGCCAAAGCCAAGAAAGCAGGTCCAGCCGTCGCTGATCTAATCGTCAAAGCCGTGTCCGCGTCCAAGGAGAGGAGCGGCGTGTCCCTCGCCGCGCTGAAGAAAGCTCTCGCCGCCGGCGGCTACGACGTGGAGAAGAACAACTCCCGCGTCAAGATCGCCATCAAGAACCTGGTGACCAAAGGCACCCTGCTGCAGGTCAAAGGAACCGGTGCCTCTGGCTCCTTCAAGATCAGCAAGAAGCAAGCCGAGACCAAGAAGAAAGCGGCTCCTAAAGCCAAGAAGCCCGCGGCCAAGAAACCCGCTGCTGCCAAGAAGCCCAAGAGCGCAGCGGCAAAGAAGCCCGCCGCTAAGAAATCACCCAAGAAGGCCAAGAAACCCGCCGCAGCCGCTAAGAAGGCGACGAAGAGCCCCAAGAAGGCGAAGAAGCCAGCGACGCCCAAGAAAGCAGCCAAGAGCCCCAAAAAGACCAAGACTGCCAAGACGGCGAAGCCTAAAGCTGCAAAACCTAAAGCTGCAAAGCCTAAAAGAGCAGCTCCCAAGAAGAGATAACAATCTTCTGTTTTATTCCCCAACGGCTCTTTTCAGAGCCACCCACAAACTCCAGAGAAAGAGCCAAAGACCTGCATTTAAACTCTTAGTGGAAGTACATTATTATTAGATTGTATGAGTTTACCTAGACTCACAATGTGTTATATTGACTGTTTAGAAAAATAGTTATTCACATGTTTAATAGAAACCCCTTTTAATCGACCTAAATTTAGTATAAAAATAATATGAGATCCTGTATCACAGAATCATTCTTAATTAGCACAGATATACTTGTAGCAATAGCCAACAATACATTGTATGGTTAAAAATTATCCATGTTTATTTTATGCCAGAAATCATTAGGATCATGTTCCATTAATATATTTAGTAAATGTCCTACCATAAATATATAAAACGTAATTTTTAACTAGTAAAATGCATAGCTAAGAACTTCATTTGGACACCTTTAAAGGTGATTTTCTCAATGTTATTTTTTTTTGCAGCCTCAGATTCCAGATTTCCAAATAATTGTATCTCAGCCAAATATTGTTACATCATAACAAACCATACATCAATGGAAATATTATTTTCTCAGCTATTTATTCAGAAGTATACATCTTAGTTATAAAAAAAGACCCTTGTGACTGCTTTTGTGATCCAGGATCACATGTTTACTAATGTTTTTTTGCATAATTTAATATCAGGTGTTTAGTCTGAATGCAGCACAATCGGCCTCCAGCTGTGGAGGCGTGGCTTTGGCGGTCAGTGTTGGAGGGAAGTTCAGTGATTGGTTTAAAATCTTACAAGGCTCTAAACCAATGGGCGACTGGCACGCTGCTTTAAAACCAGAACAGCGGGACTCAGCACTTTATTATTTCTGTCTGTAATTCAAACAGTTATTACATCATTTAACAATGAGTGGCAGAGGCAAAACCGGCGGCAAAGCGAGAGCGAAGGCCAAGACTCGGTCGTCCAGGGCAGGGCTGCAGTTCCCCGTCGGTCGTGTTCACAGGCTCCTCCGCAAAGGTAACTACGGAGATCGCGTCGGTGCCGGTGCTCCCGTCTATCTGGCGGCTGTGCTCGAGTATCTCACCGCTGAGATCCTGGAGCTGGCTGGAAACGCCGCGAGGGACAACAAGAAGACCCGCATCATTCCCCGTCACCTGCAGCTGGCGGTGCGCAACGACGAGGAGCTGAACAAACTCCTGGGCCGAGTAACCATCGCTCAGGGCGGCGTGCTGCCCAACATCCAGGCCGTGCTGCTGCCCAAGAAGAGCGAGAAACCCGCCAAAGCCAAGTAACCGAGCCCGGTCTGCTTCTGCAACACAAAGGCTCTTTTCAGAGCCACTCACTTCATCTAACAGAGAGCGATTTTCTATCGGTTCACTATATTTATTCATAATGACAAATTATACTAAGGAAAATAATCTTCATCCTAGTTATCTTTATAATGTGGGGAGCTGTAAATACTATCAATCGATGGAATAAGTTAGATCAAATAAATAGTTTCAAAACGAATAAAAATGTTAGTTGGTTAGTTAGTTATAAAGGTGTATTAGTGTGTCTGTCTAATAAAAGGTTTAAATATTAATGTTGAAGTTGACATGTTTTGATTTTCACATAAGTTGGTTATTAATGTATGCAGATATTAATTTAAATGAGCTCATCTAAAGATATGAAATGAGTGAATGAAGACTTGTTTTTGTCATCAAATTCATAATATAATGTAACGTATACAATCTATATTTGAAGCCTAGCATTAGTTTCAGAGGTTAATCACTCTTTTAATTGGTCTATACCGGACTATACACTTTTGTCCCAACTCTTTCATTATTATTTGATGTGTTTAATACTGTGTAGTTGTTTGTGAAGCTGTTTCAAACACAAAGCTTGCATGATCTCTCTATGATCAGAGGCTGTGAAAGCAGGTTTATATATTCAGATATAATTGTGATTTCAAAGGTTTAATACACAGAGGAATCATCATTTAGGAATAAGATATGTTTTTAAAGTACAATGCTTTCAGGCTTTAATGAGAAATGTAATGAATTAATGAACAAAGCATTTTGAGCGGGAACACAAACAGCCTCGTTTGAAAACAGAAGCTGCAGTCATTGGCAAGCAGTCATGCGCAGACGTCACACATCAGCCAATCACAAGCCTCAGCTCCTTCATGACATCATCAGCTCGTGGTCATTTCATGGTTTAAAAGCAGGCGCGGAACAGAGAGCAGTATCTTCTATTCACTCAGATCGGAGAAAGTAGTTTAATCTTCGCGATGGCAAGAACCAAGCAGACGGCTCGTAAATCCACCGGCGGCAAAGCCCCGAGGAAGCAGCTCGCTACTAAAGCCGCTCGGAAGAGCGCCCCAGCCACCGGCGGCGTCAAGAAGCCCCACCGTTACAGGCCCGGGACCGTGGCTCTCCGAGAGATCCGCCGTTATCAGAAGTCCACCGAGCTGCTGATCCGCAAACTGCCTTTCCAGCGCTTGGTGCGAGAAATCGCGCAGGATTTCAAGACGGACCTGCGCTTCCAGAGCTCCGCTGTAATGGCCCTGCAGGAGTCCAGCGAGGCTTATTTGGTCGGTCTGTTTGAGGACACCAACCTGTGCGCCATCCACGCCAAGAGAGTCACCATCATGCCCAAAGACATCCAGCTGGCGCGCCGCATCCGCGGAGAGCGCGCTTAAACCCGCCGCTGCAGCGACACCCCAACGGCTCTTTTAAGAGCCACCCATCTACTCGTTTAAGGAGCTTTTTAATGTTAATATAGCTTCCTGCTCAACTAGGCTATAAGTGAAATCATGCTGAACTGTATATTTTAATGTTTGTAGAGTAATGAGATGATGGTAAAACACGTTCATGAATATAGTTATTGTTATGGGATGTGGAATTTTGTTTTCCAACACAAAGGCTCTTTTCAGAGCCGCCAACATTGCTGAACGACACCGTTTCCACTGTACATAACCGATAGGACTTAATGTTAACCTGTTTAAGGAGTTCTTAATTATATTAGTTTTATCAATTTTTCATTGCCATTATTACAAGTTACACACACGCAAAACAACAGATGTTATTCACTAACTTTTTCACAGCGATGTATATTTTTCTAATTAATAAAACTGAAAAACTAAAACAACCTTGCAATATATTTATGTAATTCAACAGTTAATTTGCGTTAGGTTTATAATTTAACTCCGTCATACATGTTAAATGCGTCACAAACGGTGCTTTCGTTATAATAGGTGTTTATGGAGGAATGGAGAAGCACATGTTTGATATGAAATCTGTAGCTCTCCGTTTACTTTGGTGCGCGTGATATGAAAATCAAAGCGCGTGCTTGTAAATGTTTATATGATCTTATCTTGTAAATCTTTGTTTTGTATAAATCCATGTTTTAAACGATTAATTTGAAAATGCACATACATTGCTGGGTTGAGGTTAAACCACATCCTTTCGTGCTGGAATTAGCGGGGGAGGGTGAGTCATGTGACACGGACCTGGTTTCAGTTAGGTCCTGTAGGCATCTTTAAAATTCCTTCTACTTGTTTTCTACTCGTTGTCATCGTTTAACTGAAGCAAGAAGCATCTTTATGAAAACTAAAGTGTCTACAAATATTTAAATAGCAGATTTAAAAATAATTGTTTTATTTATTTATATGAATATATACTTTATCATAGATTTTCTAATACAAAAAACTAATGCAAAATAGCTATACGACTTTATTTCTCTCCCACCATCTTGAAAGAAAAAACCTAAATATGCTGGAACCAACTTGAGAAACAAATAAAAAAAAATGGAGCCCATCCCATTTTAAACATTTCTATTATAATATTATTGTATTTATACCTCCCCCTCCCACACAAGACAAAATAAACTAAAATACAAGGTCCTGAAAGTCATCTGAGGAAAATACAAGACCCGCAAATATGTGGCTACGGAACAGCAGGACCTTGTATGTTATGATATTAAATTAGTTTTAATCGTTTAACCACCACAGCGTCTTGTCTACATTGGCAAAGCACACAATTCGTGTGGAATGCAAGTGACGTTGCAGGTAGCAGAAAGTGCAAGCAGCGATTGCAAGTGACATTGTATTTTAGTTTATTTTTTCTTGTCTTCACCACCTGCTACTGTTGTAAAATGTTGAGAGATTCAAACAAAAAATAATCAATAAATAGAAAAAAGTAAAAATGAAAACGACTGCAAGTGACATCACTAGCGGAAGCGGAAGTGTCTGAGCGTGCAAGTGCTGTCTGCAGCCAGACCCTTCTCACCTGCTGTCTATAATACATTCATGCATTTAGCAGACACTTTTATCCAAAGCGACTTACAGTGCATTCAGGCTATACATTTGTATTGTCAGTATGTGTGTTCCCTGGGAATCGAACCCACAACCTTTGTACTGCTAACGCAATGCTCGAACCACTGAGCCACAGGAGTAAATAATGTGTACATTTCTGTGTAAATAATGGCAAAACAAACATTTCAGCAAAACTTTAAACATCAGTCCACTGCATGATGAGATCTGTGAGATCACCCTCGATTGAAGACTTGCTTCGGGAACTCAAGTACTGATCATCATCTACTAGTCCTCTTCATCCTCCTCCGGCGTATATTCTTCATCTCCAGAGTCAATGATGTTCTGTTGCTCCTCTTCCTCACTCCTCATCTCCTCCTCACCCTCCTCATCATCATTATCATCTTCATCAAAACTTTCTTCCTCGTCATCATCCAGCTCCTCCTCAGCATCTCCTCCCTCAAATTCACCTTCAAAACAGAAACAAAAGAACGACATGGTCTTAAGCTCAAGACTGGATGTTCAGGTTTATTTATTTAGAAAAACAAGACAGCAAAATTGCAAAATTGATGAGAGATTTGACTCTTTGATGAATAAGTCCCACTAACACTTGGTATTGTTTGGTTGTTTGTTGCTGGTTGATGTTGTCTGAGATGCATCGGGATTGGACAATATCACCAAAGTCTGAGTTATTTTATTTCACGGTCACAATATGAGAAATATCACACAAGCAGAAGTGCCATATGGCTGTAAATGTCACGGCTGTGGTTCGGCCGTAGGTAAACAATGTGAATTTATACAGCCATATCACACGTCTACGAAAGACGAACACATTTTTACTTTCACTTTCTGCTTCTAGTGAATTGACTGAGATTAAGATGTTCAGCAGCATAAATATTGAGTGTGCAAACCTTGGTGCAAGTGTGTGCATGTGTGATATCCTTTGGCTCGCCTTCAAGGTTTAAAACAGAAATATTCCCAACATTGCAAAGTTACCAATACTCAGGTAGGCTGCGGCGCTTAAACAATGCTCAATTGGTACTAAGGGGCCCAAAGTGTGCCAACAAAATATCCCCCAAACCTGAACCGTTGAGTCAAGGCAGGATGGCCCATGCTTTCATGTTAATTACGCCAAATTCTGACCCTACCATCTGAGTGTCGCAGCAGAAATCGAGACTCATCAGACCAGGCAACGTTTTTCCAATCTTCTATTGTTTAATTTTGGTGAGTCTGTGTGAATTATAGCCTCCATGTACTGTTCTTAGCTGACAGGAGCGGCACCCGGTGTGGTCTTCTGCTGCTGGAGCCCATCTGCTTCAGGGTTCCACATGTTGTGTGTTCAGAGATGGTATTCTTCATACATTGGTTGTAACGAGTGGTTGTTTGTGGTACTGTTGCCTTTCTATCATCTCTAACCAGTCTGCTCATTCCCCTCTGACATCAACAAGGCTTCCCCTTCACAAACTTGAGCTGCGTCGAACGCTATGGGGAACGCCATCAGCGATTTCCAGCTCTGAATCATGTGTAATCAGCCAAATTGACAGCAAGACATCAGGTGCGGGTGACGTCATGACCAGGTAGCTTAAAAGCATGTGAGGTGCAGCCGGCGCCAGCTTTCTGTCATTCAGCAAAGCTCTCTGTGTGTGTCAGTCACGTATATGTTCTGTGAGTCCTATTTACTGTTGTTTGTCAAAGTTACACAAGCATCTGGACACAAGCAGTGCGAGCACTGGACGCATACGTCCACAGAGCTGCCCTGTAGAGAAGGGCGGACCGACTGCTCGTATGCTACGGTCTCCTCAAAAACGGTATTCCCGCTTCCAAGCTGACCCTTAGTCGGTGGATAGTAGATGCCATCACAGTAGCCTATGAGCCCTCTGATCTCCCCTTACCATTGGGGATCAAGGCTAACTCAACCAGAAGCATGGCGGCCTCCAAGGCCTTTCTGGCAGGCGTACCTATAAAGGACATCTGTGACGCTGCTGGGTGGTCTACACCCTTAACTTTCGTCAGGTTCTACGACCCGGATCTGCGAGCCACTCCTAGCTCGTCTGTTCTCTTGCCATAGCGGTGCCTTCCACACACTAAGCAGGGATTTGAAAGTCTGGCGGTGTGGACATCTCGTTCCCCTAGCGTTCGATACAGCTCGAGTTCCCGAAGGGGAACGTCCCAGGTTACGCATGTAACCATATTTCCCAGAGGAAACGATATACTGCGTCGCAGGGCCATACTTCCGGCATCCCTACTAGAGCTATGCTTCTTTCCTAGAAGCTGGTGCCGGCTACACCTCACGTGCCTTTAAAGCCTCCTGGTCTTGCTGTCAATTTGACTGATTACACATATGATTCATAGCTGGATATCGCTGATGGCGTTCCCCATAGCATTCGACGCTGCGTCTCGTTACATACGTAACCTGGGACGATAGTCGTCCACACAAATGCCGCTCACTGGATATTTTCCCTTTTTCGGACCATTCTCTATAAACCCTAGATATGGTTGTGCGTGAAAATCCCAGTAGATCAGCAGTTTCTGAAATACTCAGACCAGTCTGTCTGGCACCAACAACCATTCCACGTTCAAAGTCACTTAAATCCCTTTCTTCCCCATTCTGATGCTCGGATTGAACTCCAGCAAGTCGTCTTCACCACATCTAGATGCCTAAATGCATTGAGTTGCTGCCATGTGATTGGCTGATTAGCAATTTGCGTTACCAAGCAATTGAACAGGTGTACCTAATGAAGTGGTCGGTGAGTATGATATATATATATACACACTATATTGCCAAACGTATTGGCACCCCTTTTAATGCATGGTTTGGTTACTTTAGTAATTTCCATGAGTACAAATCGTATTGTTTAAGCATATAATGATATTCTAGGGAATTGGGTGCTTCTAATTGTATGGCAACAGTTTGGACAGGACCCTTTTCTATTCTAACATGACAGTGTCTCTGTGTATAAGACAAGGATAAAAGAGAAATTATGATTCAGTCAGTGTGGAAGAACTTGACTGGTCTGCAGAAAGCCAGCTGAACACCTCTGGTGTGATTTTAAATGAGACACAAACTCATCACCAAACACTAATGACATGTACATTCATTATAGGGACAAAAGTACTGGAGCCCCTTCTTTAGAAGAAAACAAGGCACTTCCAAACTGTGGCAACAAAGACATTCATGTACTTATTGTATTTCCACCTCTGTTGAAACAGTTTTGAAGTGTATGAAATGACTGTACCCATATGAACAAGTCATTGGTGTTTGGTGATGAATTCACATCGGCTTAACTTTCCATGGTGATTCATATATTTCCCCACACTATCCTACAATGTTATATGTCTAATAAAAATAGAGCATGTATCAGACTCACAGATGGTGCTGAGGAGTGTGCTGGCGTGCTGCTGCAGTTCAGCAATGAAGTCGCCCATCTTTCCTTCCATCGTTTCATACAGCGGCTCGGTGTCGACTGTGGGCTCATCAGCGAAAAACAGAGGCTTTCTCAGCAGTCGTCGGTTCCTGACACACACACGCACACACAGTTTTAGAAGATAATGTAACGGTGCACAAACCGAACACACTCATGCAAATGTGTGAAATAACTTCAGAATCAAAGTCTGTCTCACCTTTTAAAAGATGAATTGTAATCCTAAAAGAAAACCAAGAGAACCCCCCAAAAAAATACATTAGGATTTTGACTTTCAAATGTAGGTTTTGTTCAAAATGCCTAACAAGGAACACAAGTACTAGATGATACAATTAACATGCCATAATTGGAAATAATCGGCACTTTCTATAACTATTCACATACTCCCAGTCAAAGGCTCTAATCTGATTGGCCATGTATAGGATGCCACAATGTGATTTTTTTTGATTAAAAGTAGAGGCTCTCCTCTCTATTTTGATGTGTTGCATGTTCAAATATACATACAACAAAATATTCTGGGGGGCCATTAAAAAAATCTTGTACAAATTATCAAAAACATTGGTGGTGGCGGGGATACAGTTAACATCAGTGGACCTGAACTTGACAAATTGTGTGTACTGACACATTTAATATCACGATACCTTCTGATGTTCACTCATGTTTATTCCCTGCTATATCTAGTAAAGAGGAAGAGATGATCAGTGCACATGTCGCTTGAACTGAGGAGCTACAGCATGGGAAGCATATTTACACGTTTAGACAAAGTCCAGATATCAAGATATAAATTATGTATCAGATTTAAAAGCACATTAGGAAGTGGCTCAGAACAGACACACACTTTTTACTTGTGGTGCCAAGATAAACACAGCCATTGCTTTTGGACTACATCTTCAGCGTTTTCTGTAGAGCAGTTGCAGATTAGCTTCCCATCACATCGGTCTGCTACTGTTGTATAAACCATTTTAGATAAACATGCCCCTAAAATTGTTATGCAAAAACTACAACTACTAGGTTGCTGTCCATTTTCCCCTTTTAAGAGGTCCGTTCTGGGGCATAATTAAAGGCAAATGGACCAGACTTCAAGCGTCTAGATATGTCGCAGCCAGTCCAACAACAAAACAGAATCGGTTTGTGTGAAGAGCAGTCACAGATAATTGTAATAATTCAGTATTTGTGTCTAAAATGTACCTTAATGAACTGGAAAGCGTCGCTCTCTTGCAGAAGCCTCTCAAAGCCCGAGTGAACCTCTTGTAGACGGGTTTGATCTTGTGCTATTCGACTCAGGTTCTGCTGGACTCCCAAACACTGCTCACCGTCGTGAGTGTGGAGGCATTCACGCAGCGAGGACAGAAAAGCATCCAGATGTGCAATAGAAGTCTCTCGGAAAGCATCCAGGTGTTGGTCTGTGTCATCATGGTAGGCCTAGACCACAACATTGTGTTAAGATTAAACATTAACTCTTTCCCACCTAACACAGAATTGTACGGCTTTGTGTTTTCACAAGTAGATGCATATGGAAAATAATGTGATTATAAACACTAACCGCATATAAATGAAAACGGACTAATGCTAGGAAGTGGTAAAGTGGACTTGTTTTTTTTAAATATACTATTTTGCAGTGAAAATTCACTATGGACAACTTTATTTTAACATTGTTATAACTTTTCTGACTTAGAGAACCATCGAAGGGCTCCAGACTAACATTTGAGGACACCAGCACCAGTCCTACAGAAGGTGGCACCTGCACTTGAGAGTAAAGCACTCACCCTAATTGCACATGTACATCTCTGAGATGTCTATTTGATGTCTGCATTTACATATGAAAGACGTGCTCATCTGCAATACGTCTCTAAGACGTTTCCTGTCAGATGTCAAATAGAGATGTATTAGAATGCATGTAAAACTGCTTCTGAGACGTTTATCAGATTACAAGATGTTTCCCAGATCTTTAGCAGACGTTTTACAGATGTACTTGTGCTGTCTGGGTAGTTGAGATGCAGATCAAATGAGCTTTTATTACTGTCATTCATAATGTCTAAATATAATTTGATAAAAAAACATACATACACATATATATACACACAAACATACATACATATACAGTGGGTACGGAAAGTATTCAGACCCCCTTAAATGTTTCACTCTTTGTTATATTGCAGCCATTTGCTAAAATCATTTAAGTTCCTTTTTTTTCCTCATTAATGTACACACAGCACCCCATATTGACAGAAAAACACAGAATTGTTGACATTTTTGCAGATTTATTAAAAAAGAAAAACTGAAATATCACATGGTCCTAAGTATTCAGACCCTTTGCTGTGACACTCATATATTTAACTCAGGTGCTGTCCATTTCTTCTGATCATCCTTGAGATGGTTCTACACCTTCATTTGAGTCCAGCTGTGTTTGATTATACTGATTGGACTTGATTAGGAAAGCCACACACCTGTCTATATAAGACCTTACAGTTCACAGTGCATGTCAGAGCAAATGAGAATCATGAGGTCAAAGGAACTGTCTGAAGAGCTCAGAGACAGAATTGTGGCAAGGCACAGATCTGGCCAAGGTTACAACAAAATGTCTGCTGCACTTAAGGTTCCTAAGAGCACAGTGGCCTCCATAATCCTTAAATGGAAGACGTTTGGGACGACCAGAACCCTTCCTAGAGCTGGCCGTCCGGCCAAACTGAGCTATCGGGGGAGAAGAGCCTTGGTGAGAGAGGTAAAGAAGAACCCAAAGATCACTGTGGCTGAGCTCCAGAGATGCATTCAGGAGATGGGAGAAAGTTGTAGAAAGTCAACCATCACTGCAGCCCTCCACCAGTCTGGGCTTTATGGCAGAGTGGCCTGACGGAAGCCTCTCCTCATTGCAAGACACATGAAAGCCCGCATGGAGTTTGCTAAGATGGTGACAAATATGATTCTCTGGTCTGATGAGACCAAGATAGAACTTTTTGGCCTTAATTCTAAGCGGTATGTGTGGAGAAAACCAGGCACTGCTCATCACCTGTCCAATACAGTCCCAACAGTGAAGCATGGTGGTGGCAGCATCATGCTGTGGGGGTGTTTTTCAGCTGCAGGGACAGGACGACTGGTTGCAATCGAGGGAAAGATGAATGCGGCCAAGTACAGGGATATCCTGACGAAAACCTTCTCCAGAGTGCTCAGGACCTCAGACTGGGTTTACCTTCCAACAAGACAATGACCCTAAGCACACAGCTAAAATAACGAAGGAGTGGCTTCACAACAACTCCGTGACTGTTCTTGAATGGCCCAGCCAGAGCCCTGACTTAAACCCAATTGAGCATCTCTGGAGAGACCTAAAATGGCTGTCCATCAACGGTTTACCATCCAACCTGACAGAACTGGAGAGGATCTGCAAGGAGGAATGGCAGAGGATCCCCAAATCCAGGTGTGAAAAACTTGTTGCATCTTTCCCAAAAAGACTCATGGCTGTATTAAATCAAAAGGGTGCTTCTACTAAATACTGAGCAAAGGGTCTGAATACTTAGGACCATGTGATATTTCAGTTCTTTTTTAATAAATCTGCAAAAATGTCAACAATTCTGTGTTTTTCTGTCAATATGGGGTGCTGTGGGTACATTAATGAGGAAAACAAAATGAACTTAAATGATTTTAGCAAATGGCTGCAATATAACAGAGTGAAAAATTTAAGGGGGTCTGAATACTTTCCGTACCCACTGTATATATATATATATATATATATATATATATATATATATATGTGTATATATATATATATATTTGAGTGGATATGCCTATAAGTCTCTGCAGTCATAGTGGTAATT
This sequence comes from Gymnocypris eckloni scoliostomus, assembly GCA_027564155.1. Lineage (NCBI taxonomy): Eukaryota > Metazoa > Chordata > Actinopteri > Cypriniformes > Cyprinidae > Gymnocypris > Gymnocypris eckloni. Next base: position 1,347,743 of record CM050413.1, on the reverse strand, counting down.
GAATGTCCTTTTATTTTTAACTAAGTGTTTGCTTTCCTACATTATGCAACTTTCAGTTTTTATAAATGTAGGTAACCTATGGAGGATGAACAAATAATTTTATGACATTAAAAATAACTTTCAAATCTGGTAATACTTAAAGCGTTGTAGTGCTGGGAAAAGTTGTGTGAAGCATTTAAAAACATTAGACCATTTCTGCCACAAGTTGTTCCTGTAGTTATGTTAAATTCATGGTGAATGGTGGAGATTTGTGCTTATTGAACAATGTTTTTTCCTGGTTTCCACATCAGTGGCGTTTGTTCTGATATCTGTAGCTTTAACAGAATTATGCGGCAAATTTACATTACATTTATTCATTTAGCAGACACTTTTATCCAATACAACACAATAAGCGATCCATTATAAAGAGACAAATTAAGTGCTTGTCACATAAAATTCAAGGCATTCTACTACTAACACATACTAGCCAGACAGTAAGAGGTTGAGGGAAAGAGAGCGAATGTTTGTTTTTTTGTTTGTGGTGTGATGACGGAAGAGATGAGTTTTCAGTTTTTGCTTGAAAATTGTCATGGACTGAGCATTCTGGATGAGGGTGGGAAGTTCATTCAACCAGCCAGGAACGGTGAATGAAAATGTTCTGGAGAGTGGTTTTGTGTCTCTCTGTGAAGGCACCACGAGGCGTCGCTCGCTCGCAGATCTCAGACTTCTGGAGGGGGTGTATATTCGTAATAGTGAGTGGAAGTAGGCGGGGCTTCTGGAGGGGATGTAGATTCGTAATAGTGAGTGGAAGTAGGCAGGGCTTCTGGAGGGGATGTATATTCGTAATAGTGAGTGGAAGTAGGCGGGGCTTCTGGAGGGGATGTATATTCGTAATAGTGAGTGGAAGTAGGCGGGGCTTCTGGAGGGGATGTAGATTCTGTAATAGTGAGTGGAAGTAGGCGGGCTTCTGGAGGATGTATATTCGTAATAGTGAGTGGAAGTAGGCGGGGCTTCTGGAGGGGATGTAGATTCGTAATAGTGAGTGGAAGTAGGCAGGGCTTCTGGAGGGGCTGTAGATTTGTAATAGTGAGTGGAAGTTGGCAGGGCTTCTGGATGGGATGTAGATTCGTAATAGTGAGAGGAAGTAGGTGGGGCTTCTGAAGGGGATGTAGATTCGTAATAGTGAGTGGAAGTAGGCGGGGCTTCTGGAGGGGATGTAGATTCGTAATAGTGAGTGGAAGTAGGTAGGGCTTCTGGAGGGGATGTAGATTCGTAATAGTGAGTGGAAGTAGGCGGGGCTTCTGGAGGGGATTTAGATTCGTAATAGTGAGTGGAAGTAGGTGGGGCTTCTGGAGGTGATGTAGATTCATAATAGTGAGTGGAAGTAGGCGGGTTTTTGGAGGGGATGTAGATTCGTAATAGTGAGTGGAAGTAGGATGGGCTTCTGGAGGGGATGTAGATTCGTAATAGTGAGTGGAAGTAGGCGGGGCTTTTGGAGGGGATGTAGATTCGTAATAGTGAGTGGAAGTAGGATGGGCTTTTGGATGGGATGTAGATTCGTAATAGTGAGTGGAAGTAGGATGGGCTTTTGGAGGGGATGTAGATTCGTAATAGTGAGTGGAAGTAGGCAGGGCTTCTGGAGGAGATGTAGATTCGTAATAGTGAGTGGAAGTAGGTGGGGCTTCTGGAGGGGATGTAGATTTGTAATAGTGAGTGGAAGTAGGAGGCTGCTGAGCCTGTGGTTGTTCTATATGCAAGCATCAGTGTCTTGAACTTGATGCGAGCTGCAACTGGTAGCCAGTGCATGGAGACAAAGAGAGATGTAACATGGGCTCTTTTGGGTTTGCAGAAGACAAGTCGTGCCGCTGCATTCTGAATCCTCTGTTGAAGTTTGATTGGTTATGATGGAAGTCCAGCTAGAAGAGCATCGCAGTAGTCCAGTGTAGAAATGACAAGGGCCTGGACAAGAAGTTGTGCTGCATACTGTGTAAGGAAGGGCCTGATCTTTCTGATGTTGTGTAATGTAAACCTGCAAATTTTTTCAATGTGGTATTTTAAAGTCAGCTGGTCATCGAAAAGTACACCAATATGTCTGACTGAGCTTGATGGGGTAATTGTAGAAGAATCTAACTGGATGGTGAAGTCATGCTGTAGAGTTGGAGTGGCAGGGAAGACAGACGCTCAGTCTTTGCCAGGTTGAGCTGTAGGTGATGTTCTTTCATCCATGCCGAGATGTCCGCCAGGCAGCCTGAGATCCGTGCAGCTACCGTTGGATCATCTGGTCGAAATGAGAGATAGAGCTGTGTGTCATCAGCATAGCAATGGTAGGATAAACCATGTGCCTGTATGATGGGACCCAGTGATGTAGTGTATGTGGAGAAGAGGAGGGGTCCAAGAACCGATCCCTGAGGAGCACCGATATATTTGGGGTTTGAATGCTTCTCACTCGATTTGACAGAGATGTAATTGATTCTGCAGCAAATTCAACTACTTTTTTCACTGTATCTCCCAGCGCGGTGTATAACGATGCTGCATCATGAAGAGCAGCCCGCGAGCCTGATCAGATAAACGGTCTTGCGCCGTGTAGCCCAAACGAATAGCGCGGATTCGTTCTGCTTTCAGTTCGTTTGTCTAATGTAGCTCTTGTAAATCGGTCATGATGAGAACGCAGGCTGTTCATTCCATTTTTCAAACTGAGAAACAACCTTTCTTTGATTGAATGCACGTTGCGAAAACTTTGCGAGCTCTTGCAAAAATTGCAGAGTTTGCTTTATCGCAGAATCGCAAAATCCTGGAGGGACTGTGAAGCTTTGAGAGTACTGATGGAAGCCATCTACAGCATCTTTGCTTTGATGTGTGTGTATGCGCATATATATATATATATATATATATATATATATATATATATATATATATATATATATATATATATATATATAAGAGATCGACCGATATGGATTTTTCTATAGCCGATGCCGATGTTTAGAGGTCAGGGTCAGCCGATGGCCGATATGTGCTGCCGATTTTTTTGGCCATTTTTTAGGGCCGATATCTTGAAGTTTTCCCCTTAATTTGCATGCTAAAATATCACACTAATAATAAGTGGATGCACAACATTTCTAAACTTAACATAATTTATTGAACACTGACTTCAACCATCTCTCGAATCTTAATTTTGTGCACTGCATGGTATTCAAATTAAATATTTATCCAAACAAATCAATAAAGTGACCAAGTATTAAATAAATAAAACAGGTAATAAAATTAATAACTTAATAACAAAAGTTATTATCAAACAGAATTTTTCAAGTTTGTTGGAACATAAATGTAAACTTAAATATACATTTAAATTAAATAAATAAAACTTTATAAATAACAATCAATTAAACAGAAAAATATTTAAAAAATAATAATAGTAGTGCTGCAAACACACTAGCAACCAGCAACATTTGAGTTTGGTATACATGACACAGAACATCTAAAGTGCTTTCTAACTTTCTGCTTTTTGCAACTTTCTGCATTTTTATATAAAACAAAGTCCTCAAGCTACCAACTGTGAATGCACTTGACTCAACAAAAATCTCTTTTAGTGCAAATAACATGGCAGCAAACCGCTCATTTTTGAGTGAAGGAAATTATGTAAACATTACAGAACAATGTAAAGGAATGTGCTTTAATTTGAACTCAATTGCAGTCCCTGAGTCTTCCTCACTCTACCCATCTTTCACTGAAAGTTCTCAGTACTCCCAGTTTAAGAACGAAGTCATGCAGGAAACAACTGTTCAGCATGTTCTTTCTCAGCTGTATATGTTAACTTAAGACATAACCAACTGTGTTTACCAGAATACTTGCCAAAACGTGTATTTTAACAACTTTGTGTATGTATCCGTTCGTTGAGGTGTTATCTGAAACACAGTATCTGAATCGCGCCTCTCTCTCTCTCTCTCTGCACGCAAGCGCGCGCTTCAGTGTGTGGGGCAGCGGCTGAGCACAGAAAACAGAGCGCGAGTCCCGAAACACGTGCAAATGATAAACTTCACTCTATGGTGGTTAAACTTATCAGTTAATCCACTAATCACATGCTTGCCGAACTGTGGGGACTGGTCCGTACGGATCACGGATCATCCGTTGCACCCCTAACCAAAACCATTCACTGTGTTGTTTTTATTAACAGATTGGACAGTGTTAAACCCTTAGTGATTTCTGACATGCTTGACGGTTAACGTTAGACCGGTTTAATGAGGATAATAACTATGCGACGTAAATACTATATATAGTCGTTGGTTGGAACACGTCACTTTATTAGGCTGATGTCCATTTTGATTCGCATTAACGTTACACAGTTGATGGAAACACGCGCAGATATGCATATTCTTGAGCTGAATTTTAATTAATGCAAATAAGTTGGATGGAAACCCGGCTATTGTCTGCATCAAAACATGCTTCTGAACACATGTCACACACCGTTCTGGGCTGCTCCAGGACAGTTCTGTCTCCGAGCATGGTGCTGTCTGTGAGCGGGGCGGAGTAACGTAGCCCGTAGCCCTGCAGTGTTTGTGAGAGCGGCTGCCTTCTCCACCCCACGCACAGAGCGAAATTCTCAGACTCATGAAAAATAAAAAATAACTTATAACATCGGGGCTAATATGTTAGCAAGCAAGCTGCTGATAGTTTTCGACTACAGTCCTTAAAGTTAACTGCAAGTAAGCGAACCTCCAACCAGCTGTAGCATTATGCCAGTTCCCGACGGTTCTGTGCTATTTGTTTTTTCTTTCACTAAGTGAAGCAACACTTCATAGTTTACTAGTAATATATAGTAAATATATGGCCATAGGACTTTGAAATATCAGAATTTAAGCCTTGCCTTTATCTCCCAGGACTGTTGTTGAATCTTCCAAAAGTTTTGGCTTGGGGTCCTTCACATGCAGCTGCGCACGTTCCACCGCACCAATAACACGGGGCTGCCCGCGGACATGCCTGACTTTAAATCGGCACTACTAAATATGGATATCGGCCAATGCCGATATATAAAAAATGACATATATCGGTCGACCTCTAATATATATATATATATGCGTTAACGTGAGATTCTTATCGGGCGATAAAAAATATCTTAATCTATTCTCAAAGTTGGGTTGGGAGCTGGGTCTATACTCGCAAGCTATGATGACTTTCACCCTGATATTTTAGCGCAGATGTATACCTGAATTGCACTGTATCTTGAACTAGAGGCTCGCAGTCCGCGATGGACAGATTGTTAACGGCTGGTCTATGTGGTAATACAATCGGGCAGGACATCCAAACGCTCACCTATCATTCATCAACCTCAAATATGGCTTTTCATCTGAAAGATGTATGTAGTAGCAACTTTACATGGCGCTCAATATGATGTTAACCTAGAGAAATGTGCTATTGAAGTGTTTGTGTGAAGCGCTTTGCTGCAGGACAGGCTCAAAGTCACTTGCTCTAAAATCTCCGTCATTTTTGGTCATACAGATAAAAGTAGCCTAATACATCTTTCGAATCTGTAAAGACTCACGCTTATTTGTGTGCACTCAGAATAACAACGAAACGTTGCTTTTAAGCAAACAGGATGCGCTTTAGGTCTCATGTGAACTTGAGCGAAAACTTTGAAACTCCGTCTTTGAAAAATATATCTATAGAGAGTGAAATGTCTAAAAATAAAAAATAGAAGACGTGTGTGTGTTAGCATGAATGATTTACATGAAATTTAATCTGTGCAACACTGTGCATAAGATGGCTGTCGGTTCAATATAATAACAAAAAATGACATTTTGGGTTTTTATTCAACTAATAAGGTGGGCACGCTGTGATCTGTACTATATTTTTACTGTAATTGACAGTTATCGCAAAAAAAAAAAAAAAAAAACAACAACACGGGAGTGGGAGGGAATGGGAGTCATTCTTCCGGGAGTGGAACGGGATTTTCCTCCAGTTTTTTCGTGGGATTGGAACGGGAAGAGATTAAAGTTTGTGATGCATTTTGGAAACAGGAGATGAGCCCCTGGTCTAATGCGCCACCTGGCTTGAGAAACCCGTTCTCAAAGACTTACTTTTAGTCATTATTTGGGTAGCACACATATTCTGAATGCCTTCGGCAGAATTCAAATGAGCCATTTTAATCTAGATTAATCTAGATTAATTCCAAGATTAATCTAGATTAAAAAAATTTATCTATGCCCACCCCTAATATATATACACACATACATATATTCTACACACCTACATATATACAGAGTTAACCTGGACATGAACTAATGCCACAGAATGAGCTTCACCTTGTTGTGCCGTTCAATCTCCTTTTGTTCCAGTCGATTTTTTTCAGCTTTCAGGATCTTTCTGTTCGTCTTCTGCAGCTCAATGTCAAGACAGCTCTAGAGAAGACAACAGACAGCGAGAACAAGTTATGTCTCATCTGAAATGTGAGAGCTGATCATGCAAAACTTGATGCGTGTTTCACTTCGCTTTAGACACACTCATAAACATCCTGAAGCACTTCCCTTCAGAGAATCCACACCGACATGTTGAAGTGCGCTCCACTTCATCAAATGGACGGAGAAAGTATATATTGAGGAAATTGGGTATTAAAATGGCCTGAAAATAACTTAACTATCAATATAACCATGAATGGCATCGTCCCCAGTTGTTTTAAGTCCTGTCTTTATTTATATCCCTGCAATCAGTTTCCTTATTTAGTTGTTATTTTTAATTATTATTTGTATTATCTGTGTTTTTGTTGTCATTCTGTTGCACTGCGGTAGCTTCGGTCACAATAACAAACTCCTCGTATGTGTAAACATGGCAATAAAGACTTGAAAGTCTTCTGGAAAACATTTAACCATCTTCTGTAGCCTCTGAAGAGCGATATTAAATTAAGAAAAAATATATATATTTAGGCAAAATAAGAAAAACAATGACACATCTCCATTCGGTTCTAAAGTGTTCACCCCCAGCTCTTAATGCATGTTTTTTCCTTCTGGAGCATCAGTGAGCAGCTTTGGGGAAAGTTACTTTTTAAAAGTAATGCGTTACAATATTGCGTTACTCCCTAAAAAAGTAACTAATTACGTTACTTAGTTACTTTTTATGACAAGTAATGTGTCCCATTACTTTTGCGTTACTTTTGCGTTACTTTTTTTTAAATATGAGCAGGGCTTGATTGTTTGTTTTTAATACAATAAGTTATATTTATAGCAAATATAAAAGCCTTTCACACCAAACAGTGTAATGAATAAACCTCAGACTGAAGGACGAGTAAATCACGTCTGTACAGAAGAACACAGGAGAAGTTCAACACTCTTCAGCAATAAAAAACAAACAACGAAGCACAATTGTTAGTTTATCGAAAGTAATTGTTTATTATTAGTATGATTGAACTGGATCATCAAAGGTCAGAAGCAAACACATTGGTTAATAAAATGAGATTATATATATTTGTGTTGTTTAACATTTAATTATTGCAGGTTTGCGTCATATTCTGAGTTTGCATTTCACTGTTTTAATTCATTTTGATGAATACTGAATCTGTGTTTTGCGAGTGGGATGAATTAATACACATTCATATTTAGTCTAGATTAGATCTACAGTAAGATCATGTTCACACAGCGCACTGTCAGTCAATAAATGGAAACAAAGTAACTCAGATATTCTCTAGTAAATTAAAAAGTAATGCGTTACTTCACTAGTTACTTGAAAAAGTAATATTATTACGTAACTCGCGTTACTTGTAATGTGTTACCCCCGACACTGTCAGTGAGTGTTTGAATCTTCTGTAATCGATGAACACGAGTCCATCAGTCGTCCTCGGTGTGAAAAGATGGATCTCAAAACCATAAAGTCATTGTTGGGAAGGGTTCAAATACGCAAACATAATGGAAAACCAAATAATTTGTGGGAGCTGAAGGTTTTTTTTCTGAAGAACTGCAGACAGTTTAACTGTTCAGGACAAACAAGGGACTCATGAACAACTATCACTGAACAAACACACAGCTGTGGATCATTCAGATAACAACACAGTATTAGAAATCAAGGGTGTGTACACTTTTGAACTAATTACGAGCGGATGTAATTCTAATTTTGCAAGATTAATGGGTTTACAAACAGACAGAGAAAGATTGACATTTCAAAGCATTTTGAAACAATGATGACGTAACAAAGCCTCGTTTACTGAAATCACATGACTTTGGCAGTTTGATACTTGCTCTGAATTAGTGATTCGAAAACAAGATTTATAAATGTTTCAAAGATTCATGAAGCAGTGTTTCTTAAATGGCAATCAATAAGAATGCAGCCTTGTACCACAATGCTTGAGACTTCACTGCTATGAACATCCACAACGTACAACACTGAATGGTGTAGAGGGATTAAAAGCGCTTTGGAAACCGATTACTGAAACCACATTCGGAGGTATAAGTGTGAACCGATGAAAGAAGAGTGATTGGGCCTCAACACGTCACACCTACCTTGAAATCCTTCATGGTGTTCTTCAGTGTTTTGATGGAGTGTCCACAGTGCGTTCCCTCAATGGTGCAGGCGTTACAGAGGAACAAGCGTTCATCCAGGCAATAGTACCGAAACATCTCGTCGTGCTCCAGACACTTCCTCTTCCTCATGTCTCCGAGCGGCTCCACCAGTGGATGCTCTCTGAACGCCGGCAGCTCCAGATGAGGCTGAACGTGCTTCGGACACATCGACACTTCACACTTCAGGCAGGTTTTAACCGCCACCGGACCCTTCCCGTCCTCACTGGACTCCTCGGGACAGTAATCGCAGCAAACCTGGGTGGATCTGCGAGATGCGTCGCTCTGGGCGGAGCGCTCTGATTGGCCACGACGGCGGAAACCGTCGGCGATGTTGGCAAGTTTGAAGTTCTTCTGCCAGCTGGCGGAGCTGCGGTGAGTCTGTCTGCACTCGGGACATCGCAGACGGCCGCGGTCTGCTCGGCTCTTGAGTTTGCGCAGGCAGGGCAGGCAGAAGTTATGGCCGCAGGGCAGCAGGTGCGGATCACGGTAAAGATCCAGACACACTGGACACGTCAGCTCCTCCTCGAGAACGCTGCTGTCTCCGGCAGACGTCGCCATGATCAGTAGACCTGTGGGGAGACGGACCACAACAGTTATCTTTAAAGCTGCAATCCGTAAGTGTTGACCCTTTGTCGCCATCTCTGTTTGAAACCTGCAATTGCAGTTATTTGCAGAATTATCTTCATTATGTGGGTTGTGCTCCAGCGCTGATTAATCTAATGTTTTGATGAGTATGTGTAGCTGTCAGTCACCGCACCGGTGTAGATACTGTACTCACGAACCACAGATTATATGTCTTGAAAGTAGGGCTGCAAAACGATTAGTCGCGATTAATCGATGCAAAATAACAAATTGTTTACATACTATGTGTGTGCACTGTGTATATTAGCAGCACTACTTGGAAGCATGATTCAAATAATAATTTTCACTGGATATTGTTACTTACTTGTTCAGACAACTTTTGTTCTGACCAAAAAAAAAAAAAAATACATTAAAAAATATTGTGCTCCCAATGATGATTAAATCTAACGATCGTTTAGCTCATATCACATCAAACCGTGTAAATTATCATTGTTATACTTTGTTCTCACATTGTTAACAGTGGCTCCTGCAGGTGTACGGCTGTACACTGTGTGTATACGGTATATGGCTGTGTGTAACATGAGCGGTCAGACCCGAGATTTGCCTCGCAAACATTTCAGCAGTTAGTAGCTCTATGTGTCCCGTATCTCTGTCGACTGAACAGCCATGCCATTAATTATGAATTAATCAGTCTTTTGCACGCCAAAATCTATTTCTACATATGAATATCAATCCAAATAAAAACTGAAATTCGTGCTATATGCACTTTTATCATATAAGATCAGGTTAGCCTACAATAATTAAATAGGCTAGCTATTTTACAAATGGCAATACAACAAATGCACGACAATGTTTCCATTTAAGCTAGGCTACCTGTAAAACTGATCGTGAAAAGAGTGAAAACCTTTTCAATGTCATTACGTAATACGTGAAGTCTGGGACGCACATGGCAGAACAAGCGAGCATTTGTGTGTTTATAAAGCATATATCATTTATCTTTTTATTTTATGACCGATCGTTTGGCTAGATAAGACCCTTATCCATCGCCTGGTATCGTTTATTGCCCTTTGAAGCGGCACTGAAACTGTCATTTTGACCTGCAACAATTTGTAGTCCATTGAGGTTCACTATATGGAGATAACTCCTGGAATGTTTTCATCAAAAACCTTAATTTATTTTCGACTGAAGAAAGAAATACGTAAACATCTTGGATGACATGGAGGTGAGTAAATTATCAGGACATTTTAATTTGAAAGTGAACTCATTCTTTAATAACATCAAGAGTGGGTGACTACGTGTGTGTAATGTGTATTAGCGCAGATTCAAATTCATGCACAGTCTAATCTATAATTATCATAACATTTGAATGTCATTTAAAATAATTATTTTACCCAAAAAGCTAATTATTCTTGCTTCAAACTGGCTCTCTTTAAAATGTAAATGCAGGCTATCTGTAATCAGATGCACATTTAAAACTGGAATATCATTTAATTTACATCATATGTGTTTCATAAAGCTTTCTGGATCACAATCTGGCATCAAAATGATAGATTTAATTACCCCAGCTGCTGTGAGAAAAGGCTATAAACGATGCGCCACCTGCAGGATCCTCGCATGCGATAGTCTACTAGCCTGGACTCCTTCGTTAGGATTACAGACGAGACGTAATGACACAGTGCCATGCTCCAATCCCCCCCCCAAAGTCCTGTGCATTCCATACATGCATTTAATTCCCAGATCCCCTAATTATTAGCTGAAATCTGATGCATGCATCCGAGGACACTGCATGGGATAGCGTTTCCCAGAATCCAACGTGGCATTTCATCTTCAAATGCAGGAGTAAGCTGGAGGCGAGGAATATTAATTATAAATAAAACACTTATGCATGCACATAAACTACAAACTATCACTGTGTATAAAGCAATATTGTTTGTAGGATATAAATTGTACTTTAAACTCTATGACATGTTTCCGATCAAGTCAAATGACCTCTCCTTTACCGCACATATATTGCATCAAAGTTATTAAATAATAATAATAATAATATTTCATTTACGCAAACCAAATTCAATTCTGCTGTGGAGTATATTTACTCTAAGTGCAAATAGCCCAATGCTGTTAGTGGTATAGCGGGTAAAAAACACGAGATGTTAGCTTTTGACACGATTGATCGGAGTTAGAGTTCACCTTTTGCCAAACTCGTTACAGCACAGCATTGCTTACTAGTATGGATCCTTATTAACAAGCCTTTGTAGTAAGAACGGTTAGCACACTTATTAGTAAGGTGACAGCTTTGCTTAATTAATATCCAGTCTTTGTCATGTAACAACACTGTAACATACTCAGAAACATGTGTTGCTTTTTCTATACTGTTTCACACACTAGAGTTAAATAATAAATACATACATACATAGTATGCACTGTGTACAGAGCAGAACTTAGTAAGCAATAATGCATTTTGAACACAGCCACTGTCTTCTTACTGGAACAGAAAATAGCCTTAACTAGTACCTGTATGAACTATGAACCACATCTTACCTTAGGAGAACAGTGTTGACTCTACAGCAGCGTATCTGAGGAAGAAAACAAATCAAAAGTGAAAGTACAGTAACGTGATCAGAGCGTCAGGTACGCACAGTGTGTTACTGTGAGTGTTACTTTTCTCAGCGCTGCTGGGTCTCGTCTAATCACAGTTGAGAAAGACTACTCGATTAACCCTTCATAAACATGCGGAGGCTGATTAAGATTTGCATCTCAGCAAATGAGGTTTGGACTTGAAATATTAACCATAACGTATACTAAAACTGTTAAATTCTTCAGAAAACTATTTTACCTAGTTGACAAAGCTCTCGCTCTCACACACACAATGCAGATCACAACACAAACACTTTTCATTCAGCCAGACACACAATACACACTATTCTGTTGTTCCCTCGTGTTCTAGTCACTTAGGGAACATGCTTCAATACAACAAACACTTAATGGTCAATAATAAAAACAACGGATTAAGGCGAACGAAAACAACACGCTCTTATCTCATAACAGTAAGATAACGCCGCCACTTCAATTGAATCATATGTTTTGATGGAATATGTGCAGATTTACGTCACATAAACTAGCGATGGCACCCGTGCACGCGCATCTGGGAGTCATCTATAAGCGCTTATAGCCGCACACACCTAACACTCGCTGTCGTGTAAAGCCTCCGGTCGAGATTTCCTGATGTTTCCTGAAGAACCGCTTTCATTACCCGATCCCGCACACTCTCTAGCGTTTAAACTACTGCCAGCTGTGACATCGTCGTTAAAACACAATACGGAAACACGCGTGCTTGTTTTCCCAGGCGCCGTATTTAACTTAAAACAATGTCAATAACATACCAGTCGCGTTCGGGTTAAGTATGACGTATGACGCCAGCCAATCAGAACACCACGTGACGCAGGAAGCTGCGTCGCGCCGTCGTGAGGCGCTTAGCTCGTGGCTGCGTCCGTCAGATCGCAGGTACAGTCGCGTTAGATCGAGGTGTTTCGGTGTTTTTTAGGCTGCTGTAGACATGGCCGATGCCCGAGCGCTGGGGGTCTTCCAGGAGCGAGTGAAGTCTCTGCTCGGCTCGTTGCTGGAGGTGCTGCTGCTGGAGATAACAGAGGCGTGCAGAGAGAGCTTGTGCAGGAGCCGCTGTGAGTGTTTGATGCGGAATAACGACACCTGGTTCTCTCTCTATATATATACATGTATTTTTATTTTTTAAGGCAGTCTTTTCTGCTCATCAGGGCTGTAGATGAAAAATACAGAAAAAAATAATACATTGTGAAATAGTATTGCATTTTAAAATAACAGTTTTCTTTGTGAATAAATGTTAAACCCAGGCTTTAGTGTCACGTGATCTTCAGAAATCATAATAATATGCTGATTTATTATCAATTTTAGAAGCCGCTGTGCTGCTTCATATCGTTTGAGGGACCTGTGATATTTTTTATTGATTTTATTTTTTTGTAACTTATATTTTTACTTTTTGTATATACATATTTTTTGGATCCTCTGATTAATAAAAAGTTAAAAAGAGCAGCGTTTATTAAAAAGTTCAAAAAAATACATGTGCTACAATATACAATGCTGTTCAAAAATGTGCTGTCAAATTCCTACTTTTATTCAGGAGGGATGTGATAAATGAATACATGTCATAGTAAATACTTATGTTATAAAATATTTAAGTTCTGCTCTTTTTGAACTTTGTTCTTTAAAGTATCACATGTTCCTAAAAACAAGAAATCACCACGTGTCAGAAATAATTAATATTTTAAAGTATATTAAAATAGGAAACCAATATTAGAAATTGCAATAAGATGTCACAATATTGCTGTTTATTTATTTTATGTTTCTGTATTTTTGATTGAATAAATGATGAGCAGAAGAGAAAACACATAACAAATCGTACTGATCCCAAACTTTTGAGTGGCAGTAAATTGTGCTTATTATTAATAATTGCAGCACCTTGTATTTTGGTGGGAAACATTATTACTGTAATAAATGCTTGTATGCTCTCAGTAAAAATGTGCTAATGATAAATAGTGTTACAATTACTAAACTGTAAATATGCAAACATAAAAAAACAACAACATTGCATGAGCTAAAAGGGAAAGTTCACACAAAAAGGAGGAGAGAGAGACATAGAGCCAATCAAGTGTATGCGCTCACCACACACCAACTACAGGTGGAGAGGAGAGAGAGTCTTAGAGCCAATCAAGTGTACGCGCTCACCACACACCAGCTACAGGTGGAGAGGAGAGAGAGTCATAGAGCCAATCAAGTGGATGCGCTCACCACACACCAGCTACAGGTGGAGAGGAGAGAGAGAGTCATAGAGCCAATCAAGTGTATGCGCTCACCACACACCAGCTACAGGTGGAGAGGAGAGAGAGAGTCATAGAGCCAATCAAGTGTATGCGCTCACCACACACCAGCTACAGGTGGAGAGGAGAGAGAGTCATAGAGCCAATCAAGTGTACACGCTCACCACACACCAGCTACAGGTGGAGAGGAGAGAGAGTCATAGAGACAATCAAGTGTATGCGCTCACCACACACCAGATACAGGTGGAGAGAGAGAGTGTCATAGAGCCAATCAAGTGTATGCTCACCACACACACCAGCTACAGGTGGAGAGGAGAGAGAGTCATAGAGACAATCAAGTGTATGCGCTCACCACACACCAGATACAGGTGGAGAGGAGAGAGAGTGTCATAGAGACAATCAAGTGTATGCGCTCACCTCACCACGCACCAGCTACAGGTGGAGAGGAGAGAGAGTCATAGAGCCAATCAAGTGTATGCGCTCACCACACACCAGCTACAGGTGGAGAGGAGAGAGTCATAGAGCCAATCAAGTGTACGCTCACCACACACCAGCTACAGGTGGAGAGGAGAGAGAGACATAGAGCCAATCAAGTGTATGCGCTCACCACACACCAGATACAGGTGGAGAGGAGAGAGAGTGTCATAGAGACAATCAAGTGTATGCGCTCACCTCACCACGCACCAGCTACAGGTGGAGAGGAGAGAGAGTCATAGAGCCAATCAAGTGTGCGCTCACCACACACCAGCTACAGGTGGAGAGGAGAGAGAGTCATAGAGCCAATCAAGTGTATGCGCTCACCACACACCAGCTACAGGTGGAGAGGAGAGTCATAGAGCCAATCAAGTGTATGCGCTCACCACACACCAACTACAGGTGGAGAGGAGAGAGAGTCATAGAGCCAATCAGTGTATGCGCTCATCACACACCAGCTACAGGTGGAGAGAGAGAGTCATAGAGCCAATCAAGTGTATGCGCTCACCACACACCAGCTACAGGTGGAGAGAGAGAGAGTCATAGAGACAATCATGTACGCTCTCACCACACACCAGCTACAGGTGGAGAGGAGAGAGTCATAGAGCCAATCAAGTGTACGCTCACCACACACCAGCTACAGGTGGAGAGCAGAGAGAGTCATAGAGCCAATCAAGTGTATGCGCTCACCACACACCAGCTACAGGTGGAGAGGAGAGAGAGACATAGAGCCAATCAAGTGTACGCTCTCACCACACACCAGCTACAGGTGGAGAGGAGAGAGAGTCATAGAGCCAATCAAGTGTATGCTCTCACCCCACACCAGCTACAGGTGGAGAGAGACATAGAGCCAATCAAGTGTATGCGCTCACCACACACCAGCTACAGGTGGAGAGGAGAGAGAGTCATAGAGCCAATCAAGTGTATGCTCTCACCCCACACCAGCTACAGGTGGAGAGAGACATAGAGCCAATCAAGTGTATGCGCTCACCACACACCAGCTACAGGTGGAGAGGAAAGAGAGTCATAGAGCCAATCAAGTGTATGCGCTCACCACACACCAGCTACATGTGGAGAGAGACATAGAGCCAATCAAGTGTATGCGCTCACCACACACCAGCTACAGGTGGAGAGGAGAGAGAGTCATATGGCGCTTTTCTACTGCATGGTACGGCACGGTACGGTTCACTTTTGGGGGGATTTCCACTGGCACAGTACCTGGTACCTGGTACTTTTTTAGTACCACCTCGGGCCGAGGTTCCAAGCAATCCGTACCATTACCAAAACGTGACTTGTAAACTCTGCTGAATTCTGATTGGCCGGAGAAAATCGCCAGTACTGCATCACTGAACTTGTGACACGAGACCCAACAAAGACCCACTAAATTTAAATCAGCACAGCCACCGACAGATCGGACGCAACTTTTGTTTGAACAAACGCACCTTTTTGTATCAACCAAAAAATTTCTGTTTTGTTGTCTGTTGAGGAGGTACAGATGTTCCTCTCGTTGATAGCCCAGGAGTGGATCCAGTGAGAGCTTGATGGGGCGGAATGAAAAAGTCTTAAAGTCTTATGTATATACTTTTTTCATTTTATATTTTCAGTATGTTTTCTGTTTATATTT
Source organism: Gymnocypris eckloni scoliostomus (assembly GCA_027564155.1). Taxonomy (NCBI): domain Eukaryota; kingdom Metazoa; phylum Chordata; class Actinopteri; order Cypriniformes; family Cyprinidae; genus Gymnocypris; species Gymnocypris eckloni. The sequence continues at coordinate 1,331,691 of CM050413.1, read as the reverse complement.
GTACATTTTGTATGTGTGTTTTGCTTCAATTAAAAACAATCTGATCGAATAAGTGTACCTCCAGACTATATTAAAAATGTATTATTGTATGAGCGCGTAACCTCTTGAAAAATACTAAATATTAATGCCACGATGATAAAAAAAAAACAAGGGGTAAATTTTGAAATATTCAAAAGTGTATTGATAATTAACTTTACAGAACATGCTACATTAATAGTTAACTATTCAAGTAACGCAGCACACCTGCACGAACATCCCTGCCCTCCTCCTCTACAGCCCGTGGCACTGCCACCACAGTCTCTGCTGCTGGGGGTAAATCCCAAGCATTCTCACAGGCCTCTCTATTGCTGTTAAAAACATCCACATGCCAAGAATGAAGAACACCATTCCGTCGATATGCTCCTTTGTTGTGTGTTTGTTTGTGGCGCGTTTAAGATGATGTCACGGCAGTAGAGGCGGCGCAACTATAACGACACGTGAATAATCCCGCCCACTCTAATGTAGAAATGCAAACCGAACGAGCTGTGTCGTACCATGCAGTGGAAAAGCGTCAATAGAGACAATCAAGTGGATGGGGATTATTAGGAGGCCATGATTGACAAGGGCCAGTGTAGATAATTTGTCCAGGACACCGGGGTTACACCCCTACTCTTAGTTTACGAGAAGTGCCATGGGATTTTTAATGACCACAGAGAGTCAGGACCTCGGTTTAACGTCTCATCCGAAAGACGGTGCTTTTTAACAGTATAGTGTCCCCGTCACTATACTGGGGCGTTAGGACACACACAGACCACAGGGTGAGCACCCCCTAATGGCCTCACTAACACCTCATCCAGCAGCAACCTAGTTTTCCCAGGAGGTCTCCCATCCAGGTACTGACCAGGCTCAGCCCTGCTTATCTTCAGTGTGCAACCAGTCTTGGCCTGCTGGGTGATATAGCTGTGGCATAACTCGAGTTTCATCAAGCAATTCAGTGGCTCAAGTGAAATCATAACACAGAATAACAATAGGCTTATAAATAACGGTTTTAATCATTTGTAAATGTTGTGCTTGTTGGTCTGAAATATTTGTTTATTTTTTTCACAGGTGAACGGTGTGCCAATAACTGGCCTGAGAGCAGGAACATTACGGTAATTGTGTTTGACCTGTTTTACAGTCTATTTTAACATCCACAGTTTTCAACTGTTGTTTTTTGAGCTGCACTTATTGTCGACTAATCTATTGATTATTTTTTTCAATAAATCAACAAATAATAACAGTAAGTTCTGCTGTTAATCTTTTGTTTTATTCAAACCTTTTCTCATAGTTATTACTTTACAAAAAAATATAACAACAATAAATAATTAATAAAAAATGAAAGAAAGAAAATAGAAATAAGAAAAGAGACAAAAATTAAAATAATAACAATAAATAACTAATAAAAATAAAGAAAGGAAGAGAATTAAAGGGCAGTGATACAATCAATAGAAATGCACATTATAGTGCACTCTCAGTTCTGTTTGGGACTGACAGCAGTTACAGGAGAGAGAGACTTGAAATAATGTATTTATTCAGAAGATTAAAACATTTGCTTTAATACATATCTGTAAATGAATGAACAGCTTAAGTCACAACTGCATTAAGGACACAAGAGTGACAAAATCAAAAATGGCGTCATAACACCGGGAAGTTTTATCACAGCTGAGCCCGTTTTTAAATATATGAGCCCAGCCGAGGCTTGTCCTATCCATCACACAGTTAACAACTAACAATGACTTTAAAAGCTTTGTTAGCGAATGCAGAGAGCATGTTTCTGAGTTATTCAGTTAAGCCACAGTTAGCTTAACGCAGTACAAATAGTATTTTTTATTATTATATATATATATAAATATACAGTATCTCACAGAAGTGAGTACACTGTAACTCCCCTCAAGCATACGCTGGCACAAGTGGTTCCCGTACTACTGGTTTATGTGGCTTTTTCCTCCCAAATCCACCGTGAAAACTAAATAATGAATACAAAACCATATTAACTTAATACAAACCAAATCATGTGTAAACAAAAAAACATACTTCATACAGAATGCAAACAAAACAAATATACAGCGAAATACCTCGTTGGCTGCATGCTACATGAAAGAAGTTGTCTTGAATACTCCTTAATCTCACGTTCCAATCCTTTACCAGAGACATCCACAAGCACGCACATGCATAACGTTTGTGCTTGCCGCTGGCTTTCCGGAACTTGCTTGCTTGCTGGTTTCTTACAGGAACTGAGAAACTAGCTGACTGTCAGCCATTACATACAACCATCAATATTTCAAAATAAAAGTCACAGTCCCAATAACAAAAAGTATATTAACAAATAAATGAAACTTATTCTCTTCATGACGAAAATAATATTAGAAAAAAGTAAATAACACATACATAATATACAATATAATAGCAAACAGTTACACTCCCACCAAATCACGCAACCTTAAATGTGAGATTTCTCAAATTGCAAGTTACTTATTTACATTTTTCACTTCAACCTTTCATTGAAAACATTCCTTTAACTAGCCACTTTAACTTCATACTTCTTAACCTGCTTCCAGCAGAACAACAACCTTATGTATAGGTCTTTCAAGAAACACAGTTTTAGTTGTGGGTTTCACTTTCTTGTCAAACGCGGTGTCACTAACCATCAATTTTAGTTTTCTCACCCTACCATCTGACCCTGGGTAAACTTCTATAACCCTAGCCAACTTCCATTCATTACGTGGTGCCAGATCGTTTTGTAGAAGGACAATATCATTGACTTTCAAGTTCCTTCTGTTTTTGTGCCACTTCTGTCTTGGCTGCAAGTTTAAAAGATATTCCTTTTTCCATCGGGTCCAGAATTAATTTGCCAAATACTGTACTCTGTGCCACCTCTTTCAAGATCTTCTCTTGTAAATGGTCCAGGTGGAGGTAGAATGATTGTAGACTTCATTGTAAGAATGTGGTTCGGAGTTAAAGGTTCAGGTCCAGATGGATCATTCAAATGTTCAGTGGTGAGCGGTCTGCTGTTAACAAGGGCCATAACCTCATACAGGAATGTCCTTAGAGAGGTACTGTCAAGCCTCTGTGCTGACTGGTCGAGAACAGCAGAAAGAACACTTCTTGCGGTTCTTATTTGCCTCTCCCAGACACCTCTCATATGACTTGCTGCTGGAGGGTTCATAATAAATTCACATCCTAGAGCCTTAACTCTTTCTTGATCCATGCCTTTCATGAGTTCTCCAAACTCTCTTCTTGCTCCAACAAAATTGCTTCCTTGGTCACATCTCAACTGACAAACATTTCCTCTTATTGCAATAAACGCTCTTAAAGCATTGATAAATGAATCAGTGGTCATGTCATCAATCATCTCTAAGTGTATGGCCCTTGAATAGACAGGAAAGTAAAAGACCATATCTCTTAAGCTTCTTTTTTCCTTATTTGATATGTATTGGACCAAAGCAGTCAATACCAGCGTAAGTGAATGGTGGAGTTGTTTCCATTCTATCTTGCGGTAAGTCACCCATTTGTTGTTCTTCTGCAGGCCTTCTATACTTTCTGCACTTGACACATTTAAAAATGTGTGATGAGACCACACCACTACATCCGAGAATCCACCACCCATTAGATCGCAGTTCGTTCACTGTCATTCCATATCCTTGGTGATGTACATTTTCGTGAAAGTGCTTACTAATTAACGCTGACATGTGGCTATTCTTGGGAAGTATTACCGGATGCTTGACGTATGGGTGCAACGTAGCTTGACTTCCCTCAGGATACCTTCGTTGTCTAAGATTGGATTTAACTTGTACAGCCTTCCATTTTTGGTCTTGGCAACTACTTAATTTAGCTTCAAACTCTTTATCTCATCTGAGAATGCTTCCTTTTGAACCAGCTTGATGATAACATGTTCTGCTTCTTTCCATTCTTCTAGGCTTGTACTTTCTTTGGTTGGTTGCTTCACATATTTGAATTGTTTGATTTTACGTTTCAGTCTAGCAACTGCCTTTACAACTCTTGACCAGTCAGAGAATTTCTGTAGGTGATCCAATAATGATCTGCTCTCCTTTACAGCAGTGTTACATACAAGAGCCTTGCGAATTTCAGGATCCTCTTCCTTAATTTATCCCACCTTACATTCTCTTTTGGGTAGTTCTGTTTTCCCAGCTCTATCTGAGAAGTCTGATTCAAGGACTTTTATTATATCTGAAGGACCTATTTATTTTACTTTAATTTGACTCGCATAGTGTACTTCAGTTTTGAGGTTGGCAGGAGAATACATACTTGGTGTCACTTGCCTTATTACTATGCTATGGCTGGTTCCAATAGCTTCGCCATAGTCTACATAAGGATTCCCGTGACCAACAATGCTCCATCCAAGGTTGGTACGCTGTGCAAAAGGCTGATGGTCTTGGCCAGAAACTACTTCTCTTGGAAGGAGAGTTTGTGGGCAGTTATACCAATAAGCAAGCCAACTTCACAATCCTGGAGAGGTGCTATCTTGTCTTGAAAATGATTTAAATGAGACCAAAACTTTGCAGTTTCATTTGTTGGTATGTGAGTTCTGTTGGCTGGAATAAACTCCTGAGTGTAGTCTGGTGGTAAAGAGATCATTTTACCAGAATAAAAACCTCTGACTTGTAGGTATTTTACCTTTTGAGAACTTACCACTGTGGTCATTGAAGTCATAGTAGATAGCTTAAGCTTTACTTGTTCTTTACTTGCATCTAATGCTTCAGCTACTTCATTTAAAATGAAGGTAGTGTCACTTTGAGAATCTAAAAGAGCATAAACAAGAACTTCTTGTGCTGGTTGAGTTATGGATGAAATCCAGACAGAAATTATTGCTGCTGTTTGCATGTTAGTCTCATCAATAATTACTCTATTTGAAGTAACAACTGTAGTAATTTATTTAGGTTGTACTGATGGAGGTTATTCTCGCTGCCTTTCTTCACTTGCACTTAACTTAGCTTGTAACAATTTTAGATTTTCTTTAATTTGCTCCTCATGAAGACAGGTTGGATGCATCTTGTGGCACATATCACAGACACTCCTACTCTTACAATTCCTTGAGAAATGGCCAGGCTTAAGACATACCAAAGCATAACTTTTCAGCTTGAACAAATTTAATTTTGTCTGAAACTGATTTATCCATAAGCTTATTGCATTTGTGCACAATATGTCCAGTCTTCCGACAGAAAATGCATGTTATGACAGGTTTTTCACTAGTACTTGTAGTTAGGGTCTTTGCTACAAAGCTTTGATGTTTTTGAAACTTTGGGTTTTCAACTTCACCTAGTTTAAGTGCTTGTAAGGATGTAACAGGATTGCAGGCGATTTTCTCCCCTCTTCTCAAAAACTTGACAAACTGGCTGAAGGAGGGAAATTGGTTAATCCCCTCTTCTATTTCAATAACCTTACGATTCCATCTCACTGTTAGCCATTCTGGTAACTTTGAAAGTATCTTTCTGTTCTCATTATAATCATTCAAGATTTCTAATGCCTTGATGTGAACCATGGCAGACTCACAACTACGAAGAAAATCAACAAATTATCTGAGCTCAACTGTCTCTAGAGCCTATCTTATGCCACGCTTGGAGCTTATCTCTATACAATTTTGCAATTGTGAATGGATTTCCATATCTCTCCTCCAAAATGTCCCATGCGGCTGCATAAGCAAATTTAGTTCCAAGTAAGAAATATCCATCGAGCGCTTTCTTAGCTTGGCCACTTACATACCTATGGAGGTAATAGATCTTCTCTTTATCTTGAATGTACTTCTGGTCAATCAGTTTTTCGAAGGAAAGTTTCCAATCACTGTACTCCAATGGATCCCCGCTGAATACTGATGGTTCAGGAACTGGAATTCTATTTGCACTTAAAGCACCTACCAGCACCTTCACAAGATCTGCTGTACTTTCATTTGAGGAGGAGGTGGTCAAAACTTGTGGTTCAGGAAGTCTTTCTGATCTTCTATGACCTTTTCTTGATCATACACCTTCATTCTCGCTCGTACTATCTTCAGACTTTTCACTGCTTCCAACTGTTTTATCTTTCTTTGTTTTTCCTCGAGTCTTTTGTAGCGCTCCATGTTCTTCTTCCAGTTGAGCTTTAATTTTGGCTTCCTCTTCCTCTCTCTTTATTCTTTGATTCACCTCTTCTGCTTCTTGCTCTAAATGGCGCTTTGTGGCTGCTGCCTCTTGATCAGCTATCTTCCTTTTAACTTGAGCTTCTAAGAGCTGAATTTCCAGTTATTCTTTATTTTGTTCTTCTAACACTTCCAGAACAGCCTGGCTTGCATCAGCAGCAGCATATTGTCGCTTCACAGAAGACCGACTTGAACCCTCTGAGGCTCCTTTCAAGATAGAAGAGACCAAACTTGACTCACTTGACGTACTTGACATGAAGAGAGAGCCTGCTTCTGGCCAGTCTTCCTTTTCTCCTTCTGCAGTCCTTCCTTGCAATCGACTTGAGGCTCTAGATACAATGAAGTTGGAAAGCTTCACACACAAATCCACTCTTCAACGTATTTCTTGCTCTGGAGTTGAAATTTTGCGTGACTCATCATAAACACGCTGGACATCTGCAAAAAGACCTCGAACATCACCAATGATATCATTGAGCAGGTCATCAGATAGAGTCTCTGTTGTTTGTGATAGCCTTCGCTTAGAAGATGTGACATATGTTTTCCATTTATTATACATTTAAATAAACCTTTTTTGAAGGGATTTAATTTTTGCAACTTGCATTTCTCTACCCTTATCTGTTAGTTATTTTTATTTTACTTTGTCTTAACTGTTGTTCCTTTTCTTGCTGTACTTCAATACCCTCTTGACTTATTTCAGGTTGTGCTTGAGAATCTGCACAACCATCGATATTTCAAAATAAAAGTCCCAGTCCAAATAACAAAAAGTATATTCACAAATAAATGAAACTTATTCTCTTCATAACGAAAATAATATTAGAAAAAGTTAATAACATATACATAATATACAATATAATAGCAAACAGTTACATACACCTCTCACATTTTTGTAAATATATTGTTATATCTTTCCATGTGATAACAATGAAGAAATGGCACTTTGCTACAATGTAAAGTAGTGAGTGTACAGCTTGTATAACAGTGTAAATTTGCTGTCCACTCAAAATAACTCAACACACAGCCAATAATGTCTAAACCGCTGGCCACAAAATTGAGTACACCTCTTAGTGAAAATGTCCAAATTTGGCCATTTTCTCTAACCGGTGTCATGTGACTCGTTAGTGTTACAAGGTCTCGGGTGTGAATGGGGATCAGGTGTATTAAATGTGGTGTTATCGCTCTCACTCTCTCATACTGGTCACTTGAAGTTATACATGGCACCTCATGGCAAATAACTCTGAGGATCTTACAAAAATAATTGTTGCTCTACATAAAGATGGCGCAGGCTATAAGAAGATTGCCAAGACCCTGCAACTGAGCTGCAGCACGGTGGCCAAGACCATACAGCAGTTTAACAGGACAGGTTCCACCCAGAACAGGCCTCGCCATGGTCGACCAAAGAAGTTGAGTGCACGTGCTCAGCGTCATATCCAGAGGTTGTGTTTGGGAAATAGACATATGAGTGCTGCCAGCATTGCTGTGACATTTTCACTTAGGGGTGTACTCACTTTTATGTCCAGCGGTTTAGATATTAATGGCTGTGTGTTGAGTTATTTTGAGTGGACAGCAAATTCACAATGTTATACAAGCTGTACACTCACTACTTTATATTGTAGCAAAGTGTAATTTCTTCAGTGTTGTCACATGAAAAGAATTTACATTTACAAAATGTGAGTTAAGAAAACAGAGTCGCGTGACAGACACGGTGAAGAAGCTCATATGTGTTTGCACACAAGCCGTGGTTGTGATGTGACCGTGTCTCCCTCTCTCACACACGTGAACACACACACACACTCTCTCACACACACGACACATTATGCACAAAACTCTGCATTTGAACAGTCAATATCAAATACTTAAAGTAATAACAAAACATGCAGTCACTGATTCAGAAGTGCCAGATTGTCAGAGAAAAATCAGAACCGACCTGTATTTATAATTTTTTATTTGTTTTATAAATAGCCTTTGTGCAAAGCAAGCCTTGTACTCTACGAGGTTCATGAAATAGTTTTCCATACAATGCGTTGCACAGACTCGAACATTTGGGTTGTGTTGTAAACAATTCTTAATCAATGATTCCTAACGGCATCTACTCTCTGAAGGCCAAATAAAGTGCTTATGCTTTGGCATAGAAACAGACCGCGTCTCCCTGATATGACTGCTTGCATCAACACTACTGCGGTTACTGAAACCACGCCTTTTTTCTTTGTGTGAATATTTGGGTGGCATTATGCAAATATTTCCACATCGTGATGTAGACATGTGGGGGCGTGTTTGAATGAGGTGTTTTAGCCCGGTTTGAATCCGCCTTCTCTTTTAGACCGAACACATCCTTTTGTGGGATACTTTGAGCTTTGTAACACCGCAGACGCTTATGCTTATACATGCACAAACCGCTACCTAACACACTAAAGAAAAGGAAAACAAGAAATTGCATCATATGACCCCTTTAAAAGCAACTACTTCTGTACATATACTTATGTAAAAAATCAGTCTTTACAACGTTCACTTGTAAAATGGAGTAATATTTGACCAGCAGGATCTGTACTTTCAAGTAATGGAGTTCCTAACCCTAACCCTAACGTTGTCCACCTCTGTTTTTACAGGACAGAGACATCTCTGGAGATTCTCTGCCAAAAATGAGCTTTCAATGCAGTGAGCCACTCAATGAACCTGAAGAGCTTGAATCAGACGCCCTTAAAAAACCCAATTCGTATCCAGCGCAGGAGACACCGCCTGTCTTAACTGATCCGCCAGAACAGAAAGAAATTCAGTTAGCCGTTGCAGAAGAAGAAATTATACAAATTACCTTATCCCTGAGCGACAACGAAATGCAGACGTTTCCCAATGTTTCTGAAGAATATCCTCCAGAAGCATCGAGCAGGACTGAACCAGAGCCGAAACCAGACGTTAAACAGGAATACGAAGACGTAGCTGTGACGACTGAAGAAGACAAATGGGAAATTATACGTCTCGAGGAGACGCAAGCGTGCCATACTTCAGGTGAAAAAGCTGGAGCTCAGCTGAAGCCTGAGGAGAATGAGCTTCATCAACCAGAAGAGTCTTTTCAGCCATGTCCTCACTGGAGCCCGTCTTCCTCCGGCGGGTATTTCAGCTCTGTGCGGAGCCAGATTACACAGAGCTGTCTTATAAACACAACATCATCAGAAATGCTTGGCCCTTTACAGAAGCAGGAGGACTTGGATCCGCCCGATGCTCCTTTAAGACCCTGCTCTGTGCGTCTCCAGAGGCCTGAGATACTGCAGAGAGCCATCAGCCAGTTCCATGTTTGCAGCTTTTGTGATAAGATCTTCAAGTACAGGCGAACCCTGAGGAGACACAGGCGCTTCCACACGGGCGAGAGACCCCACGGCTGCTCTCTGTGCTCCAGAGCCTTCATCCTGCGCAGAACACTGCGGCAGCACATGAAAGCTCACTTCCGGAGGCCCTACAGCTGCACGCAGTGCGGGAAGAGGTTTAGACACTGGAGGAAGCTGCGGCTGCACTGGCGCTCTCACGCCGGAGAGAGTCCCTTCATCTGCAGCCGCTGTGGCAAACGCTGCAGGACTCTGAAGAGCCTCGACCGTCACCTGGCTTACGTCGACCATGACTGCGAGAGCAAGCGTTCACTACCAGAAATATAGATTCAGAACTATTGGCTTTTCTATAATATTCACACTGCACACGTCATTGTGCAGTTACATATTACAGTTTGTGTTTGTGAATAGTGTGATATTGTAACATTTATTTTCAAGTGTCTCAAACATTAATTAAATAAACTGATTATGTTCCATGAATATATTTTGTAGAAGTCCTACCATAAATATATAAAAACTTAATTTTTGATTGCTAATATGCATTGCTAAGAACTTCATTTGGAAAACTTTAAAGGCAATTTTCTCAAAATTTTGATTTGTTGCACCCTCAGATTCCAGATATTCAAATAGTTGTATATGTCTCCCTTATCTCTGGTTTTGTGGTCCAGGGTCTTATATAGCACACCATACACAATGGTAATTCAAAGCGATTTACATAAAAGGAAGAAATAATAAGTGTGACTTTTAAATGAGTAAATGTACTTTAAAATCAATGTTAAATGTAACTGGAAGCCAGTGTAAAGACCCGAGGACTGGTGTGATATGCTCTAATTGTCTGGTTCTTGTCAGAATCCGTTCAATGGGGATAAAGTCATTTGTAGATAAGGCTAGGCAAATCTGGGTATCATCAGCATAGCTGTAATAGGAAATGTGGTTCTTTCTCATTATTTGACTTATTGGGAGTATATAAAAGTTAAACGAGCGGTGCAAGAACTGAGCCTTGTGGGACACTGCATGTCATGGACGTCGACTAGATTTTATCACAAACTCTGGATCAAACGTTTGTTGAAAAAGTTGAAAAAGAAGGTTTATACAAAACAAAAACTAGTTGGAATATATGAGGTTTATATTAAGCTTTGTTAGCCAAGTTAACCTGATCTAAACCAGGTAGGATTTGTTTAGTTTTGGCAACTCTAAACCTACTCTGAAACTCTGAGTTTGTTCATGCAACAGGCCACAGTAGTGACCAGCTATCCCCAACAAGGTAAACTGTAACTGACTATTGTAAAAGTGTGAAAGCTGGCCACTGACATCACTGCCATTGTATGTTTGTGATCCTAGTTACTATTTTTTTTTTCTCTTTCTCTATGGTAAGTACTACAGACCCTCACATCTCCCAATAATAAGACAATCCTTGGACATAACTCAGCAACCTTGGAAACATGATCTAAATACGGGAACTGAGAAATCAAGCACAATAAAATAACATCAAAATCAGAGCCGTAGGACACAGAAACTCAGACATAACCAAATTAATACTTTATGTTGTTCTCAGACTCAGAAATTGTTATTTTGTGATACACTGCTGTAGTAGAAAACGGGAGATGACAACAATAGCTAGCTAGCTAAATAAATAAATAATACTAATAATTGCTTAAATATTGCTTATATATATTATATATGCATAGTCTTACCGTTCTGCTGACAATCAGTGTTCTGTAGCAGATAAGGCACCGCAAACCTCTTATAGGATAAAAATTTATGTGAAATCCCACCCTTCTAATGTCATAAACCTGTCCCACCTTAAGTCTGTTTTTTGTTTGTTAAAAATGACTCGCTTACAGAGAGAAAGGAGTTCGAGAAGGAGCTAAATTCAGAAATGTAATTTAATTTATCTGAACATGAAAGTTAGGATACAATAATACCTGATCTATAAATGTGGCAGATTATCAGATGTGCTAGTTCTAAAGATTGGATTAGAAAACAGACATCAGCTAATCCCTAAAAGAGTTAGTATATATTATATGTTCACAGTAAATAATTGATGAGTGCAGATGATCGTTTGCAGATGCATTTTAGTACAACATCCAAACCTCCAAACCATTACTTGTATTGTTGGGACTAATTTGCAGGAGAGGTACATATATAGAGTAGATGGGGGAACAATACTGATAGATCGATTACAAAACTATACAGGTATTCAAGGGCAGGCTCTAAGATGGTTTAGATCCTACCTGCCCGATCGCTACCACTTTGTTTATTTAAACGGGGAGTCATCTCAATTATCACCAGTAAAGTATGGAGTACCACAAGGATCTGTCCTAGGTCCTCTATTATTTTCATTGTATATGTTGCCCCTTGGTAATATTATTAGAAAACAGGGTATTAGTTAACATTGTTATGCTGATGACACTCATCTATATATCTCAACAAGACCAGATGAAACTTCTAAACGATCTAAGCTAACGGAGTGTTAAAAATAGAAAAGATTGGATTACCAATAATTTTCTCCTATTAAATTCAGATAAGACAGAGATATTACTTATTGGACCTAAAGACAGTACACAGAATCTCTTGGATCACAATTTGCAACTAGACGGATGTACTGTTCCTTCCTATACAGTCAAAAATCTGGGTGTTATGTTAGACAGAAACCTATCTTTTGAAAATCATATTTCCAATGTTACAAAAACAGCATTCTTCCATCTTAGAAACATTGCCAAGCTACGGAACATGTTAAGTGTTTCTGATGCAGAAAAGTTAGTTCATGCATTCATGACCTCTAGACTGGACTATTGTAATGCACTGCTAGGTGGTTGTCCTGCATCTTCAATAAACAAGCTACAGATAGTACAAAATGCTGCGGCTAGAGTCCTTACCAGGTCAAGAAAATATGATCATATTACTCCAATTTTACAGTCTCTGCACTGGCTACCTATTAAGTTTCGTATCAGTTACAAAATATTATTACTTGCCTATAAGGCCCTAAATGATTTAGCTCCTGCGTACCTAACTAATCTTCTATCACGCTACAATCCAACCCGCTCCCTAAGGTCACTAAACTCTGGACTCTTGGTAGTACCTAGGATAGCAAAGTCCACTAAAGGAGGTAGAACTTTTTCATATCTGGCTCCTAAACTATGGAATAGTCTTCCTGATAACGTTCAGGGTTCAGACACACTCTCTCTGTTTAAATCTAGATTAAAGACACATCTCTTTAGCCAAGCATTTATATAATGCATCTCACAATCTTGTACTGCAGGTATATCTGAACAAATGCACATTATTATGCTTTAGCTTGGGTTGAACTGATAATTTCATCCAGGGTTGTTCCTAGATGCCGTCTTAATGCTCTTCGTAGTTGGTTCATTTTAACAGTTTTCCCGATGAATCCTGGACTCCTGCTCAAAATTATAAATTAATAAATATATCGACAGCTAAAAAAACAACAACAATAAGCCCTCAAATCTGTTGACGTTCCATCCTGACGTGTGTGTGTGTGAGTGAATCAGTGTGTGTGTGTGTGTGTGTGTGTGTGTGTGTGTGTGTGTGTGTGTGTGTGTGTGTGTGTGTGTCTCTATCTGTGTGTGTGTGTGTGTGTGTGTGTGTGTGTGTGTGTGTGTGTGTGTGAGAGAGGAGCAAGCGTGCGTGTGTGTGTGTTTGAGAGAGAGAGTGAGCGAGTGTGTGTGTGTGTGTGTGTGTGTGAGAGAGTTTTTTTTTTTTTAAATGAATCATATTTATTGCCAAGCTCCGTGGAACTTTGACCAATCAGAGGACAGTTTACTTGCACGTGACTTGTATTAACAATGTTGGTCCGTTTAGAAACTTTGCCATGTGAAAGCAAACCACACCAAGAATAAAAAGCAACATTATAATAATTGTAATCCCTGTTTCGGAACAAAGCAATCGATCTACACCTAAGAGACACACACACACACACACACACAGGCTCTGAGCTATCATCAGCACTGACTGTGTGTTCGATGGTGTTTCAGGTCGTTTGGGTCTGATGGTCATCTTCACGCTTAAGCTCGGCATCTCCATTCTCAACAGTGGAAACATCACAGTCCAGCAGGTGAAACACCATCACAATGCATTTGTTCAGTTGTTCCAACTGCTACGCTAATTGTCTTTATGTGTTTCTGTTTCTGATTAACATCCCGTGGTAGCTAGGAATTACACAAGCTTCAGTCTGGATCCAACCCTTAAATGATCTGAGATGACCGAACACCTGAGAAGAGACGATGACAACCCCTCGGAGGACCTCAGAGGAAGCCAACCATCAGCGATTATACTGACTTAACCAAATGCTGCCATACGTTAATTATGTGAGTTTCTGCAATATAAATATATTTTAGAAACTTAATTTCCTGTGAAGTTGCTTTGCAATGATTGTATCGTTAAAAAGCGCTATACAAATAATCTTGAATTTAATTAAATAACCACAAGATAAAATCAAGATATATATATATATATATAATATATTGTAACTATGAACTATGTTGACATGAGTGATGTAGACGTTTTCACCGTGAAGCTTACACTGGTGATGTACTGAAGAGGAAACAGATTCCACAGTAAATGATCTGAAAAAACAACTGTTTTAAAGTTTGTTATTTTGTAGAACATCGCCATTATATATGATATGAGAACAGTAGGGCCTGTAGATAGAGTAAATGTTGTATTTATAAAATACATAAATCACACGTTCAATCTGTTTCTATTCTGTGTACATGTTAATTCATTATTCATAATTATTCAGCATTCTTTGGCACATCAGTTTAAGTTCTTTAATCTTCAATTGCACACATTGTTCTTACAGATAAATATTTATTTGATTTTATTGTTTTGATTCTGCGGAACAAAAATTAACATTTGAAATCGATGTAGATGTTCCCAAACATCAGACAGTCGTGTGTTAGTTTCCATAAACTAAAATATTATTATTTTTACTCTTTTTCAGGGCAGAATTTTTTTTTCTAATGTTGCTCATTATTTATGTTGAACTGTTTGTACTATAGCATTGCTCATTTGTAAGTCATTATAGAAATAAATTTTTAACACATATTTAGGAAACATGGGTCGGTATTTAAGTAACTTCATTACTATACATATTTTGTAAAAAATGCAGTTTAAAAACTGAAAGAAAAAAAACACTTGGTCAATTGTGTTTTTGAATCATTTTTTACATTTCTAGTTTTGTTGCTAGTTATTTATGTTGAACTGTTTGTACTATAGCATTGCTCATTTGCAAGTCATTATACAAATTAATTTATAACATATTTAGGAAACATGGGTACGTATTTAAGTAACTTCATTACATATTTTGTAAAAAAAAAAATGCAGTTTAAAACTGAAAAAAAAACATTTGTTTATTTGTGTTTTTGTATTATTTTTGACATTTCTAGTTTTGTTGCTAATTATTTACATAGAACTGTTTGTACTATATCTTTGCTCATTTGTTTGTCATAATAAAAAAAAAAAAACTTTCAAAATCAACCATCTTCTGGATCCACAGATATTTTAGCAACTGAACGTGTGTTTGGAGAAAAACGGAGGAACATTTTGATTCTGGAATTTTAATAAAATGTCCACAGATGCTCTTTATTACACGGAGTCAAACATGTCTTTATCAGACTCTGAGCTGAATGTCTGATCAGCGGTCGGTGCGTTTCTTGTTCTCGCTGGCTTTCATAAGTGCTTTGATGGCTCTGGCTCTCATCTCCAGCTCCAGTAGCTCCAGCTGCTGAGTCGACGGCTGCTTCTCTGTTTCTGGAGCGGCTGGTTTTTCCAGAGACGCTTCCCTCAGATCGATGTGTTCAGAGTCAGACGGCGGAGCCAGGATTTCACTCACGCTTCTGTCGATGTCGTGCAGGAGCTCTGCTTTGGGCTCATCCGGCTGAGACACAGCTTCATCTCCGAGCGCCGGTTCTTCAGCTTTGACCGCTTTATGACCCTCGATGTCACTGTCGTCAATGTCTGCGTTGATGCTGAGAACATCACTGTCTTCTGCTGAACCTGCGCCTGATGAACACACACACAGACACACAGAAAGACACAGACACACACACACACACACACGCACGCAGACAGA
Source organism: Gymnocypris eckloni scoliostomus (assembly GCA_027564155.1). Lineage (NCBI taxonomy): Eukaryota > Metazoa > Chordata > Actinopteri > Cypriniformes > Cyprinidae > Gymnocypris > Gymnocypris eckloni. The sequence continues at coordinate 1,316,135 of CM050413.1, read as the reverse complement.
CACAGATACACACACACGCACATAAAGACATGGATTTACATCAAAGGCTCATTTTCACTCATTCAAACACTCAGGAATAATAGTCTAAATCTATGAGTAATTTGCCTTGTTCTTCTTCTGTTTCAGGGTTTTCTCTCAGAGATGAAGTGGAGTCCACGTTACTGTCCTGCCTGTAAATGTTAAATCAAAACATTGTCAAAAGTTAAATAATAAGTTTGTTATTTTAATAATTCAGAGAGTTTTGACTTACTGACTGTCAGGAAAGTTATTCTCTTCAGGTTCGGCTGATAACTCTTTACCTTTGCAAACAAACACAATAATAAACCCTTAATCAAACATAATACAAAGGTACCTAAAGCACATTAAAACAGAATTAGAGGCACGTTATCTCCATGACTTCATTGGCACCGGCGCAACTATAGGTTAGAGATTAAAATACAGGTACACAAGTTAACAGGTTAAAGTATCAGTTTTAATGTTAATATTTATTCATCATACTGTTGAACTTTACAGTGTTTTATCTCTTGTTATATCATAGAGAGCTTAAAAGAAGACAAATAAAGCTGTGACCTGAAGAAGAAATGAAAATGTGCCCTGTTTTTCAGAACTTCTTATGTTCACCGGGTAAAAAATTAAAACTAAAGAAACAAATTAAAACTTAATTTGACTGATTACCCGATGTTTCTAAAGATGGGCTGTATGGAAGCCCGTTTCCACCACTGAATAAAAAAATAAAGGTTATTGCAACTTAAAATCTCACAATTCTGACTTTTAGAATTTAGAATTTTAGAATTCTCAGAATTGCATGATACAAACTCGTAATTATGAGAACATAGTCTTTTCCCCTCAAAACTGGACTTTAAATCGCAAATATGAGTTTATATCACGCAATTATGTGAAAAAAAGTTTTAATTGTGGAATGGAAGCACCCATTCCCCGGGCCTCGGCCCCTGCATCGACAGGATGTCTGCTCCCATATTGACATGCCCAGGAATATAGACACAAGGATCTTGTGCGTCAGCTTGTATAAGGGGAGCGAATGCAGACCTCCCTGGTGGTTGATATAAAAAATCAATATGTTGTATTGTCTGTGCGTACAACACATGGCGATCTCTTAGGTCTGGAAGAAAGTGTTTGAGTGCTCGAAACATGGCCAGCATCTCCGGGAAGTTGATGTGCCATGCGAGATGGCGACCACTCCACAGACCGAGGACAGGGTGGCCACTCATGACTGCTACCGAACCGGTCATGGATGCATCCGTTGCTAGCGTTACGTGGTGACAAGGAGCTCCCAACACCGGGCCCTGAGACAAGAACCAAGGTTTCCTCCAGATGTCCAAGGCACGTAGGCATCGCCGCATGACCTTGATCATGTGAAGCTGGTTTCCCCTCGGGGAGAACCCCTTGGTCTTGAGCCACCATGTACAGCAGGCCAAAAGGTATCACGTTGGACACAGCTGCCATCAGACCCAACAATTTTTTAAACTGCTTGACTGAATGACAGGCCTTCTCTGAATCAACTCGATCCGAGCAGGAGACAAATGTGCCTGCATCGTGATCGAATACCACACCACGTCCAAATAAGTGGTCTTCTGTAATGAGAAAGCACACTTTTCTTGGCGTTTAGACTTAACCCCAACAGTTTCATATGAGCGAGAACGACATCTCGATGTCGAACCGCCATCTGCTCTGATTGAGCTAATGGAGACATGGAAATAAGCGTTTTTTAGATCTATCATTACAAACCAGTCCTCGGACCTGTTCTGAGACACGACCTGTTCGACAGTGAGCATTTTGAACTTCAGACGCATGACTGTGCGGTTCAATAGCCGCAGATTTAGAATCGGACGCAACACCCCATCCTTCTTTGGAACAATGAAGTACCGACTGTAGAACCCTGACTCCCTGTCGAGAGGAGGTTCCTCACTCTACGCTTTTTAATTAAAGTTTGATTATGCTCCACAAACACCTCTATTAAAGAAAAAAAGCGGAGATTGTCAAATAATGTTTGTATAACCACCAAATATTTGTTAAACGAAATGCACACACTTAAAAATAGACCCAACCAAAGCCAATGCCGATTGTCCACTTTAAATGTTGATTAGCTGAGCGAGAGAATGGGAGAAAAAAAAAAAATTCTCTTGTATTGCACTAGTGTATATTCACATACGCAGTAAGTAAACAATTACTAACGTTATAATTTAAATTAAATAGAAACACCAGTTAATGAATTCGCTCTTTAAATGAGTAGATGGGTGGCTCTTAAAAGAGCCTTTGGGGTCTAACAGTCTCCGGTGCTCTACTTGGAGCTGGTGTACTTGGTGACGGCCTTGGTGCCCTCAGACACGGCGTGTTTGGCCAGCTCCCCGGGCAGCAGCAGACGCACGGCGGTCTGGATCTCTCTGGAAGTGATGGTGGAGCGCTTGTTGTAGTGAGCGAGACGAGACGCTTCACCGGCGATGCGCTCGAAGATGTCGTTGACGAAGGAGTTCATGATCCCCATCGCCTTGGAAGAGATCCCGGTGTCGGGATGAACCTGCTTCATCACCTTGTAGATGTAGATAGCGTAGCTCTCCTTCCTGGTCTTTCTGCGCTTCTTTCCTCCCTTCACAGCGGTCTTTGTGACGGCCTTCTTGGAGCCCTTCTTAGGCGCAGACTTCGCTGGTTCAGGCATGATGATGCTGACGAGTCAATGATTAGAAAGAGCCGGACAGAGCCGTTTATTCACTGACCTATGCTAATTTACACAGAGATGTGGAGACTTCTGATTGCGTGTTTCCACAGACCACACCCATAAACTCGACTGTGATTGGACAACATGAAGTCATACGAGCGGAACGACAGCCAATGAGATAGCTCCGCCCACCGCTCCATGTTTGAGCGACATCAGCACACGTTACTAAACTTTCTTTTGTTTTAATTCCCGCTCTTTTGTCATATTATCATGCTTACAAGAAAATAACTGGGCCTCACATATCAGTGCATTTTTTTTTAAAACCCTTATAGACCTATTGAGAGAATATGGAGAAACAGTAATAATGATTAGACACTATTTTCCTCTGCTGTCCTTCCAATTATAACGTTTTTAACACTGCCTTATTGTTTTTCTCTTTATTTTATAACGGACTTCAATTCAAAGAAACAACCAAATAAGAGAATAATGATCTCATTGTGAAAACATCACGTCATAACTTTAAGAATCGGTACCAAATACCATAATTTTTTTTTGAGAATCTCTTTTCGGTAGTTATGAAAACACATTCTCGGTTAACAGACTATATTCTCACGTTTTAGAGCGAGATTATTTACGAACGTGTACATTAATATTTAAATCATTAATGTAGACAGTATTTCAGCATCAACTCTTTCTCTGAGCGTGTGGGTGGCTCTTAAAAGAGCCGTTGGGTTTATTCTCCTGATTGAAGCGTTTATCCTCCGAAGCCGTACAAGGTGCGTCCCTGTCGTTTCAGCGCGTACACAACGTCCATGGCGGTGACGGTCTTTCTCTTGGCGTGCTCGGTGTAGGTGACGGCATCGCGGATAACGTTCTCCAGGAACACCTTCAACACCCCGCGAGTCTCCTCGTAGATCAGACCGGAGATGCGCTTGACGCCGCCGCGGCGCGCGAGACGACGAATGGCGGGTTTGGTGATTCCCTGGATGTTATCGCGCAGCACTTTACGATGACGCTTAGCGCCTCCTTTCCCGAGTCCTTTCCCGCCTTTACCTCTTCCAGACATGCTTTCTGTTTCAGTCAGACAACGAAAACAAATGTGGATGAAAAAGCTCCAGAGAGGTGTTCTAAATGTGCCTACAGGACCTATTTGAAACCAGTTCTGCGTCACACGTCCCCCGCCAGCAGTTAGAGCAGGAAACAATATGGTTTAACGCTAATCTAGGGATCTCTGTCCATTGTTTCGATTTATAATCCATGTTTCATCACATTAATTTGACAATGATTTATATAAAATCAATAGATAAACGGAGAAATACAGATTTCATATTAAACATTTAACCAGTGGTTCTCAATTCCACATACGATAAGTTACGTGTATTTTTACATTAAGCATCACAACTAAGATTTATGACGCACTTCAAAAATGCCAAATTATAATTGTTTATTATTAACCTTATACATAATTACACTTGGCTGTATACAGTTTATATTATTATAGGTTTTATTCAGTGTTACAGTGGAAACGGTCTCGTTCAGTGCAGTGTTTATATTATTATCGGTTATATTCAGTGTTACAGTGGAAACGGTCTCGTTCAGTGTTTATATTATTATCGGTTATATTCAGTTACAGTGGAAACGGTCTCGTTCAGTGCAGTGTTGGGGGCTCTTAAAAGAGCCGTTGGGGTGTCGCTGCAGCGGCGGGTTTAAGCGCGCTCTCCGCGGATGCGGCGCGCCAGCTGGATGTCTTTGGGCATGATGGTGACTCTCTTGGCGTGGATGGCGCACAGGTTGGTGTCCTCAAACAGACCGACCAAATAAGCCTCGCTGGACTCCTGCAGGGCCATGACAGCGGAGCTCTGGAAGCGCAGGTCCGTCTTGAAATCCTGCGCGATTTCTCGCACCAAGCGCTGGAAAGGCAGTTTGCGGATCAGCAGCTCGGTGGACTTCTGATAACGGCGGATCTCTCGGAGAGCCACGGTCCCGGGCCTGTAACGGTGGGGCTTCTTGACGCCGCCGGTGGCTGGGGCGCTCTTCCGAGCGGCTTTAGTAGCGAGCTGCTTCCTCGGGGCTTTGCCGCCGGTGGATTTACGAGCCGTCTGCTTGGTTCTTGCCATCGCGAAGATTAAACTACTTTCTAGTTTCTAGAAAGTACTTTCAAGTTTCTTCTACTTTCTACGAGGCTGTTTGTGTTCCCGCTCAAAATGCTTTGTTCATTCATTCATACAATTTTATTTCCAGAATCAAGGTATTTTAGCAAAACACAATACAAACAGTACACTGACATTAAAAGGCAGTTATAACAATGCTTTCTCGTTGGTGACTGATAGTTCAACACATTATAATAGCATGCTGTGAATCATCCAACCAGCAATACATGACATTTCTCATCAAAGCCTGAAAGCATTGTACTTTAAAAACACATATCTTATTCCTAAATGATGATTCCTCTCTGTGTATTAAACCTTTGAAATCACAATTATATCTGAATATATAAAGCTGCTTTCACAGCCTCTGATCAGAGAGAGATCATGCAAGCTTTGTGTTTGAAACAGCTTCACAAACAACTACACAGTATTAAACACATCAAATAATAATGAAATTAAAAGTGTATAGTCTGGGTATAATTAATAATAATGTATATGTTACATGCCATTACGTATTTGATGTCAAAAACTTTGGATTAAAAAGTCTTCATTCACTTATTTCAAATTATTTATATATACGTTAATTTAAATTAATTGGCATTTAAATACTAATTCATAAAAGTTTAGACATTTATAAATGTATCATTTTATTACATTGAAAAGCATTTGGTCAGAAACTCAAGTGAATTAGGTAGATTTTATTATTGAAGCCCAAACCCCAAATGCATTCATTAATAATAACTTATCTGTACAGCAAAACATCAGTCAACTTCACCATTAATATTTATGACCGAATACAACTTTTACTTTAACACATACTAATACACCATCTATAGATTTCACTATAACATCTGTATTTGTTGAGATTATTTATTTTATGTAAAAAAAAATATTTTTATCTTTTGATCGCATTTAACTTCCTATATGTAATCTATATACTAGAATGACGTTTATTTTTCTTATTAAAAATCAGTATAATCTATCATCATGAATAAAATAAACTAATACAAAAATCGCTCTCTGTTAGATGAAGTGAGTGGCTCTGAAAAGAGCCTTTGTGTTGCAGAAGCAGACCGGACTCCGGTTACTTGGCTTTGGCGGGTTTCTCGCTCTTCTTGGGCAGCAGCACGGCCTGGATGTTGGGCAGCACGCCGCCCTGAGCGATGGTTACTCGGCCCAGGAGTTTGTTCAGCTCCTCGTCGTTGCGCACCGCCAGCTGCAGGTGACGGGGAATGATGCGGGTCTTCTTGTTGTCCCTCGCGGCGTTTCCAGCCAGCTCCAGGATCTCAGCGGTGAGATACTCGAGCACAGCCGCCAGATAGACGGGAGCACCGGCACCGACGCGATCTCCGTAGTTACCTTTGCGGAGAAGCCTGTGAACACGACCGACGGGGAACTGCAGCCCTGCCCTGGACGACCGAGTCTTGGCCTTCGCTCTCGCTTTGCCGCCGGTTTTGCCTCTGCCACTCATTGTTGATTGATGAAATAACTGTTTGAATTACAAACAGAAATAATAATGTGCTGAGTCTCGCTGTTCTGTGTTTAAAGCAGCGTGCCAGTCGCCCATTGGTTTAGAACAGTGTAAGATTTTAAACCAATCACTGAACTTCCCTCCAACACTCTCCGCCAAAGCCACGCCTCCACAGCTGGAGGCCGATTGTGCTGCATTCAGACTAAACACATGATATTAAATAATTTGTGATGGGTGTTGAATATTTGTTTTACTAAATATAAATGCAAAAAACAATAGTCAATTTGTGACCCTGGACCACAAAAGCAGTCACAAGGGTATATTTTTAAACTAAGATGTATACATCTGAATAATTAGCTGAGCAAATAATATTTCCATTTATGTATGGTTTGTTATATAACAATATTTGTCTGATATACAATTATTTGGAAATCTGGGGCTGCAAAATATCTAAATATTGAGAAAATCACCTTTAAAGTTGTCCAAAGTAAGTTCTTAGCAATGCATTTTACGAAATCAAAATCATGTTTTGATATATTTATGGTAGGACATTTAAAAAATATCTTAATGGAACATGATCCTAATTATTTTTGGCATAAAAGAAAACATGATAATTTTGACCCATACAATGTATTGTTGGCTATTGCTACAAATATATCTGTGCTAATTAAGACTGATTCTGTGATCCAGGGACATATATTGTTTTTATACTAAATTTAGGTCGATGGTCCATTAAAAGGGTTTCTATTAAACATGTGAATGACTATTTTTCTAAACAGTTAATATGTAACACATTGTGAGTCTAGGTAAACTCATACAATCTAATAATAATGTACTTCCACTAAGAGTTTAAATGCAGGTCTTTGGCTCTTTCTCTGGAGTTTGTGGGTGGCTCTGAAAAGAGCCGTTGGGGAATAAAACAGAAGATTGTTATCTCTTCTTGGGAGCTGCTCTTTTGGGCTTTGCTGCTTTAGGTTTTGCAGCTTTAGGCTTCGCCGTCTTGGGTTTGGCAGTCTTGGTCTTTTTGGGCTCTTGGCTGCTTTCTTGGCGTCGCTGGCTTCTTCGCCTTCTTGGGGCTCTTCGTCACCTTCTTAGCGGCTGCGGCGGGTTTCTTAGGCCTTCTTGGGTGATTTCTTAGCGGCGGCTTCTTTGCCGCTGCGCTCTTGGGCTTCTTGGCAGCAGCGGGTTTCTTGGCAGGGCTTCTTGGCTTTAGGAGCCGCTTTCTTCTTGGTCTCGGCTTGCTTCTTGCTGATCTTGAAGGAGCCGGAGGCACCGGTTCCTTTGACCTGCAGCAGGGTGCCTTTAGTCACCAGGCTCTTGATGGCGATCTTGACGCCGGGAGTTGTTCTTCTCCACGTCGTAGCCGCCGGCGGCGAGAGCTTTCTTCAGCGCGGCGAGGACACGCCGCTCCTCTCCTTGGACGCCGGACACGGCTTTGACGATCAGATCACCGGCGCCTGGACCTGCTTTCTTGGCTTTGGCAGCGGACTTCTTCTTGGGCGCTTTGGCCGGCGGAGCGGCAACAGCTGGAGCGGTTTCTGCCATTTCTCGGAGCGGATTTACAATCTTTCAAACACTGAGTTCAATGAGTGTCGCTCGAGCGGTGCTGCGCTCTTAAACAACTCATGAGAACCTTATAGACTCAACCCGCCGGTGTCTGCGGCGCCTCCGCGCCTCTAGCGTGTGTTTTCTCCTACATTTAAGGACAAAACTCGAGTGATAAAATAGTTTAGCGCAGTAGAAACACAGTGAACACCAAGCAGAGGTTCTTGTCTTTCTGTGGAGACTAAAATACGCGGCGAGGAAATGTTTGTTTTGTCCCGATCAGATCAAACTCGAGGAGATCTTCAGCCACGGAACACAGCAGCGTGTAAATCTAATGCCTTGTTTAAGTGTAAAAGTTGATAAAAGATTAAAATCATCCTCTGTGTGTTTCAGAAACAGTCTGACAGTGAATATAATGAAATGATCATCAGTGAAGGGCGTGTGTAGTGTTTTATACAGCTGCTGTTTTGAGCGGCTTGAAACACAAACATCTGGAGACTTCGAGTCTGTTTGAGACTCCTTTCTTTCTTTCTTTCTTTCTTTCTTTCCCTTCAGAAAATTAACGATGGAATGCATTTTCTATATTGTACACATTCCTATGTTTTATACAGTTATATATATACTAGACAGATTGTTTTGATTGTACAGGTTCAGATTGAATGGAAATCACGGCCAGATTTACTCACATATGGCGCTTTTCCACTGCATGGTACGCACGGCACGGCAGTGCACGTTCACTTTTGGGGGGTTTTCCACTGGGTACTGTACCTGGTACCTGATACTTTTTTAGTACCACTTCGGTCGAGGTTCCATCGAGCCGTACCGTTACCAAAACGTGACGTGTAAACTCTGCTGATCACTGAATGGCCGGAGAAAATCGTCATTACTGCGTCACTGAACTTGCGACACGAGACCCTCCTCTACCGCTCTACCCGCTAGATTTAAATCAGCACAGCGAAGGATCGGACGCAACTTCTGTTTAAACAAACGCACATTTTTGCATCAACCACAAAATAGCAGTGTCGTTGTCTGTTGAGGAAGAACAGGCGTTCCTCGTTGATAGCCGAGGCGGATCCAGCGAGAGCTTGATGGCACGACGTCAAGGAAAAGCCTTATGTATATAACGTTACTTTTGAACTTGCTATATTTTCAGAGTATGTTTTCTGTTTATATTTTTACCTCTGTATCTGTGTTTTGCTTCAATTAAAAACAATCTGATCGAATAAGTGTACCTCCAGACTATATTAAATGTGTATCATTGTATGAGCACGTAATGAACCTCTTGAAAAAGACAAATGATTAATGCCGCGATTATAAAAACCATCACATAAATAAAAAAAACAAGGGATACATTGTACATTTTGAAATATTCAAAAGTTTATTGATAATTCACTTTACAGAACACGCTGCATGAATAGTTAACTAATCAAGTAACGCAGCACACCTGCACGAACATCTCTGCTCTCCTCATCTAACGTTACAGCCCGTGGCACTGTCACCACAGTCTCTGCTGCTGCAGGTAAATCACAAGCATTCTCATAGACCTCTCCATTGCTGTTAAACACATCCACATGCCGAGAGTGAAGAACACTATTCCGTCTCCTTTCTTTGTTGTGAGTTTGTTTGTGGCGCGTTTACGATGATGTCACGGCAGTAGAGGCGGCACAATTATAACGACGCGTGAATAATCCCGCCCACTCTATAGCGGTACTAAACTGCGGTGGAAATGCAAACCGACCCGAACTGAGCCGTACCGTACTGTACCGAGCCGTGCCGAACCGTACCGTACCATGCAGTGGAAAAGCGCCAATAGACTGCTCTCGTCCTGGTTACAATATGAGCAACATCACACGAGCAGAAGTGCCATATGGCTGTATATGTCACGGCTGTGGTTCGGCCGTAGGGAAACACAATGGGCCTCATTTACGAAACGAACGTACGACCGAAAATTGGGCGTACGGTCGTTTCTACGCAAAACTTGGAATTTATCAATATGGACGTGAGCGGTGGCTACGATCAAATCTCACGTCAGGTCTGAGCTCGTGTACGCAAGGTTTGATATAGGGTGACGTCCGTGTACGCTTTACCCTTTTGATAACTGAAATGAATGATGACAAATAGAAAGATTACGTTTTTTTTCGTTTAGTATAACAAATGTAAAAATGAATTTCGATGCGATTTCTTATTTTCATTACATGAATAAAGTACTTATTTTATATTAAATAGGCCTATTTATATGATCATTTAATTGTTTGAAATTACAAAGTGGGTGCTTTGGTGTAAAAATAAAATACTTTCAGGACATTTTAGGCAATTTCTGAGATAATTTACGACAATTAAAATGTACAATTAAAAGTAAAACATTTTAACTACAATAATCAATATAATTACAAGCAATAGGTACGTTTACCTATTTGCATGGTGATTAGGTTATATGCTAATTCTGTCACCTATTTAAACAACATGTTTTGACTGTCATCAAACATCGGCAATGGCAGATCTGGCTCTGTTAGAGGACCTTTATGTGCCCCTAAGACGCGAAAGGGTTTTTCTGGACCGCAGGGATCTTTTTATGGAGAGTGATGAGTGGCTTCTAAGTCGCTTTCGTCTCCCAAGGCATCTCCTTGTACAATTCTGCCACGATCTGGAACCTCAGTTAAGGAAAGAAACCCAGCGTTCACATGCCATTCCTGTGCCTGTGATGGTGCTCTGCTCTCAACTTTGGGTTTTTTGGCCACCGGGACCTTTCAGCGGGAGATAGGTGATAGATCTGGGATTTCACAGCCAACATTTAGCAGAACTATGCCAGCAGTGTTGGCAGCTATGAAGTCATTTTTTCGCCGTTATATACAATTTCCCTATGATGATGGTCAGCAGTCTGTCATTAAGAGATAATTTTATGAGATTGCTGGGTTTCCTAATGTGGTTGGTGTAATTGACTGTACTCATGTGCGGTTAAAGGCACCATCCATCACAGCAAAAAGTCCAGTGTTGAATTAACTCTCACAGAGTTGATTTCAACACTTTTTCAGAGTTTATATAGCTCCACACTTTCTGGAGTTAAATTAACACTTTCAAAATAGTTAAACATTTAACACTATGCTAGAGTTCTTTTTTTTGACTCTATAAAGTGTTAAAATAACCCTAAAAGGGATACAGAAAAACAACACTGTTTAGAGTTGCATGGTTTAGGTGGTTAGAATTTGTTTCGCTGTACGGTCTCAAAAGATCTACAAAACACCATTAACATACTGAAAACATAGTTAAATCAACTACAACTCACAACAACATTTCCATCAACATGTTTATTTTTAATTCTCCCTTGCAGTGCAATTTGAAATTAAATTAAAACATTACAAAAGAAGGAATGGTACAAACTTTCAACCACAACACTATATGAGTTTTGAATATCAAATGGCTCATAAAATTTAATCGCTGACATTTTTATAATACACCTTTCTTCACTTCGTAGTACTCTGAATGCAGTTGCTCATCAAAATGTGTAGGAATGTGTAAAAGTTCACAAGTGCACTATCATATGACAAATTGAAAACAAAATGTGCTTTTAAAAGTTTATCAAATGCTCCAAGGAAACGGTTTGCCTGGCATGGGAGGAGATGCTTATCCAAGGTAATGTAGAAGCGGTTGCTTTTCTGACGTCCAACAGCAAGGAGGTACGGATGCTGACGCTGGTTGTTGCTGAGGTGCTTCTCCAAACTGCAGCATGACTAGAGATGAAATGAAAACTGAACATTAGACAAACATAATGTGCGGTCACAGAGAAAACAACTTTATACAAGTGATTGGTCAAACAATGACCCACAACACATTTGTAAAATGCCAATACCTTATGATAGATTATATGGCTTTCAGCAGCATCGCATGTACTTTTTGGAAACTTCAGTCCTCCTGGTAGTTGTGAAAGGGATTAAAAGAAGGGATGTAATTTCCTGGCCATAGACTGAAGACAAAGATTCACATGAATTAATTAATGGGAAGCTTCAAATGTAATACTTTTTAAGTTTAAGAACAGAGATCATTTTAAACATTCATCTACCTGTTGAGGTAGAGGACTGTCTGGTGTCAGCGCTCCTCGCCAAATATCCCTGTGGCCAGGCAATGTATACTGTGTTGCTTGCAGCATCATTGTTCCTGAAACAGATATTTTTTTATCCTTTGTCATATTAAGTCTAAAATATCAAAGAATCAAATTTCAATGTCATAGAAACTGTCAATGTCAAAGAAAATGTCATAACATTGTAAGTACGACATGAAAGTTTGATGCAAACAATAACTTACGTAGCCTTTCTTGGAATATAGATCTCTGAAGGAAGGGAACAGCATCACTATGCTAAGAGCATTCTGTTTTCTGATTGCTTTGCCTAAGGGAAGATATCAACCTAGTTAACTTAATTTGCACAATGGCCATGCAGTTATTTGGTTTAAAAAATATATATAATAATAATTAAAATACCTATGTGTATCAATCATGTGAGCCATCAGTACGTAATCATTTGTCTTCTTGTGGCATCTGCAAGGGTTTTCTGTTTCTTGATACTCCTGTAGTACTGCTTCACCACGAGACTTGAACTTTGGCACATCTTCAACCATCTGATACAAATAATAACATGAGCATGGTGATTGACAAATTTCAACAGACTCCGAGGGGAAAAAAGTGTTGCCCCAGAAATTAAATTATGTCGTGCTAACTAACCCTTATTTTGTTCCTACCCAATAGACTTTTGTTCATCTTCAGAACACAAATGAAGATATTTTTTATAAAATGTGACAGATTTCTTACACTCCACCAACAGTCCACACAACTACCACTTTAAAGGCCCAGAAAATGTAGTGAATACATCATTAAAATATATAATGAGACCACAGTGGTTCCATGTCAATTTTTATGAAGCGACATGAGTTCTTTGTGCAAAATATAACTCTCCAACGCATGTTCACAAGAAAACTTTGGCATGTGTGTTTTGTTGCCATGAGAAGAAGAACGCTTTTGGAGATAATTAATGTCAGAATTGTCATTTCTGGGTGAACTCATATAAAACCAGCTTTATTCAAACCTGTTTAGGAGACAGTGCAGATGTCTCCTCAGTTCTTTGTCTCTTGCTAGGGACTACAGTTGATGCACTTGAGCTGTTGCTTGAGTAATACGTCTCAGGTATGGAAACAAGGAGTCTGCAAATTCTAAAGAATCAGAAAGTATTAAAATATTACAAATACTGTGATGACGAGCACAAGGATCAGAAATATGATTATTTTTTTTTTGATTGCTTGATAATACTTAACACATTTATAAAATTCAAACGTCTGTGAAAACAGTCAGCACCGCACTGCCTTGTCTAAATTATTTAATCACTTTGAGCTTGTAAAACCCTTCCTTTATAAAATGATCTGTAGCTTCAGTAAGTTACGTTAGCTAGCTAGCTAATCACATAAACACATAATGCTGTTCAGTCCTGATATTAAACAAAGCTTCGTAAAGAACATTCTAATTAAATTGAGACCAAACTCTGTGTAACTAATATGTATGTGTAACGTTATGTGTGCGTGCGTGCGTGCATTTGTTTATAAAATGATATATAATGCTACGTGTTTATATAGAGAGATGATATAATAGCGCGACCACGAATTAATTCGTTCCGAAAACCCAAGTTGTAAAGTTAGCCACATTGTACTTTGTTCACTTCCACATTTTAATATATTACTACATCTGTCCGCGTGTGCTGTGCACCGTACTACGTATTATTGTACATGCTGATATTTAATTTGCATATCATAAAAGTTTAAGTAAGCATTAATTGATTTTACTTACCGTTCGAATCCATACGAGGATAATGGCGGCGGTTCCTCCAGCGATGAACGGAAATGCGTGGGCGGAGACTAATTACATCTCTTTGGAGTTGTTTTAACACTGATGATCAAACACTGTCAAATAACTCAACACCGGACACCATTTTACTCGCTGGGTGTTGAAATCAACTCGGAAATGTTTAACACTGGAATTTCAACACTCTAATTTTTGCTGTGCGCATGAATGACTATGCGTTCATCAATCGAAAAATGATCACTCAATAAACGTGCAAATCATTTGTGATGCCAAACTATCCATACTAAACACGGTGGCCCGGTGGCCTGGGGGGACGCACGATTATTTTATTCTTCAAAATAGCAGTGTTGGGACTAAGTTACGGGAGGGCGCACTGCAGGGCCGGAGTCATCTCCTTGGTGAGTAACTACTGCTTCAATCATTTTAAAGAATTGCAATGACTTAACTTTTGGGTTTGGTTAAATAGGAGATAAAGGTTATCCCCTTACGGAATACCTTGTTACCCCACTGGCAAACCCTGCAACAGAACAGGAACGCAGGTTCAACACTGCGCACATACGCACACGAGCCACAGTGGAGCGCTGCATCGGGCTGCTTAAGGGCAGATGGCTCTGTCTTGGATCAGCGGGGGGGACGCTACTGTACACACCGCAGAAAGTCTGCGACATCATTCTTGCTTGTGGGGTTTTGCACAACATCGCTCAGAGTAACGGGGTGCCATTTGATGTTCAGATGCTGCAAGAAGAACGTATGCCCAGAGAGCCGTGCAGCACAAACTCCTATGAGGGCATTACAAAGACGTCAAGAACTCATTTATCACTTCTAAAATGCAGTTGTTTGTTTGACAACTAGCCTATTGTAATGAAAACACAACACACATGCTTTAATGTTTTTTTTTTATTATTATTTGTGCGACGTTCGTTTCAGGTTTTAATTTATCTGTTTTAATGTATCGTTTATTGCTAGAACTGAGCGATTGATTTCAGTGATCGCCTGACATATTTCAGTTTGTTTCCCCAGCACCTCAGCATCAGAACCCAGGGTCGTGGTCTTGGAACAGTTTGCCTGGCTTTGTGTGGCAGGCTCCAGGCTGGTTTGTGGGGGCTGAGTACCGCTGGTACTTGCCTCTGACAGATCTGAAAGAGAATAAATAAGTGAAACAAATGAAACTGTGCGTGCTTGATTTAAGCCACCTGAAATGCAAGATTAGCAGCATTAGATTTTAAACCTTTCTCCTGGATAGAAACATGTTCATCTGTGTCTCCTCTGCCACGTATTCCCGTGATTGAGGCAGACCCGATGAGCGCGGCCACACTCTTCAGTCGGAGTCAGAACAATAGGGTCTGTCTGGCCTCCTCCAGTCTGCGTGGTGGTGCGTTTTAGGGCCGCAATACGCTTTTTGGTCGCAAGCTTTAGGTCGGACCATTTTTTTTCACCTAAATGAACAAAATTGTATCATCATTTTACAATTGCACCGCAAAAATGATCAGTAATTTATCTACATTCATTTTTACATGAACACATTAATGTACTGTAACTCAACAGAAGTTCTTTAAGACTGAAGTCTTTAATTTTGTTTAAATTTAAATGCATTATACAACCAAAGTGTATATTTTAAAGCAACAATACTTTCAGTGTAAAAATTAAGTGATACAATAATATTTTTTTAAATACGTGCGGTGATATTCACAAAATATAAATATGCAATAAATGTCCAATAAAAAAATATCCAAACCTCAGCTGGTGTTCGGTTGACTACGCCAACGCTATTGACCGCAGCAGTTATTTCTCTCCAAACTGCATTTTTTCGGCTTCCTTTCACTCCGCTTTTCAAGCTGCCGAACAATACAAGTTGGTTCAACTGAACTTGCGAGGTTAAAGTTTCAATTTCTACATCGGAAAAATTCCTCTTTTTGGCCGGATTACGTTTCTCCATGTCGCAAAATCTAGGGGCGCGGCATCACTACCCTGAATTTATAGGGGCGTGACATGTACATTACGATCGATTTCAGCCGCCGGATTTATCAAGGCGCGATCATTCGTACGATGAGATTGGCAGCATACGAATGTTTGATGAATCACACGTGAACCTTGTCGTAAGCTGATTTGTGCGCTCGAATCTGTGCTCGTTTCTACGTTGGATTGATAAATGAGGACCAATGTGACTATATAAAGCCATATCGCACGTCTATGAAAGATGATTTTTTTTTCACTTTCTGCTTCTAGTGAATTGACTGAGATTAGGGCTGTAGTACTCGTGTCCGAGACCAGACTCGAGACATTTTTCTATCGTCTCGGACTTGTCTTGGACTCGTTGGTATTTGGACTCGGACTTGTCTTGGACTTGGTCATTGGACTCGCCAAATGTTCTAGTTGGTCTTGACCGAGTCCAGCAATATATGCTTTTTTTCTCTGTCAAAACAAAACCATTAATCTGGCTCGCTTGTTCCGCAAATGGGTAATGTAATTGCCATTGGTTTAACTCCATCTAGAACGGCATTGCCATTGGTCGCCTGTTAAATGCACAGCTGCGTCATATGCATCTCCAGCAGCAGTTTTAACATTACGTGACATGACATCTGACGCACAGACGCCAAAACTGTTTGGCTATGGCAAGCGCTTTTAAAATGTACAACTGTTTTTGACTATCCAGAAATATAATTTCGGATAGTCACAATTGTAATTCCAGATATCTATATTACAATTATGACTAGTCATAATCTTCCATTGACTTCCATTGAAAAATATTAGCAGATATCTTCAAATGAGTTTTGACTAGTCGTAATCCCAATTCAAGATATCGTTAAATATGATTTGACTAGTCAAAATACAATTAGAGATATATCTAATTGAATTTTTTTAAAGATATCCCAAATACATTTGTAGATATCTGCAATTAATTTATGACTAGTCAAATTAGAGTTGTAGATATCTTTAATTGAATTACCACTAGTCAAATTGTAATTGGAGATATCTCTAATTAGAATTTTGACTAGGCAAATCGTATTTAAAGATATCTTGAATTGGGATTACGACCAGTCAAAACTCATTTGAAGATATCTGCTAATATTTTTCAATGGAAGATTATGACTAGTCATAAACACATTGTAGATATCTTGATTCCAATTACGACTAGTCAAAACTAATTTGAAGATATCTGCTAATATTTTTCAATGGAAGTCAATTGAAGATTATGACTAGTCGTAATTGCTTTGAAGATATCTGGAATGTGTATTATGACTAGTCATAAACACATTGTAGATATCTTGATTCCAATTACGACTAGTCATAATTGTAATATAGATATCTGGAATTACAATTGTGACTATCCGAAATTATATTTATGGATAGTCAAAAAAACTTGTAAATGTTAAAAGGGCTTGCCATTGGGTTTTTCCAATCTTCTAATGTCTAATTTTGGCGAGCCTGTGTGAATTGTAGCCTCCGTGTCCTGTTCCCCATCATGGGAACTTCAAACTGCGTCCCCTAGGGGTCGCTATGGGGAATGCCATCAGCGTGACTCATGTCTGAAGCATACATATAAAAACACAACCTGTTGGCCGGCAACAGCCTATGACGTCACTACCGGCGCGACCATAGTATAAAGAGCGCCGGGAGAATGCATCATCCACTTCTTTCGTCTTCACTGACTGCTTTGTTTGAAGCGTGCAATCTGGTAAGAGTACAGTTTTCTCTCTATTATAATAGCGAGCACTAGCAAGGCGTTTAAGAAGTGTGTGGATCCGTCTCCTCGTTATTTGACACCCGATGACACACACAATCTTTGAGTCTTTTGTTTTGGCGAGGAGAACGCAATGTCCTTGAGGGGCAATCTGCATGCACTGTGAGCTGTTTTCTATGAAAAAGATCCGCTCTCGTCTGTCCCTCTTTTCAAGGAAAGAGGGTCAGCCGTCTGCTTCCCGCGATTCAGGACCCACCGCTGCCGAGGCACGGAGGAGAATGAAATCGTGGGTTTCGTAGTTGGATCTGGCCGATGAGTTAGAGATGGACCGCCTCTTTTCGCACGCGTCGACCGAGGGCGAGCTGCTGGATTATGATGATGTGATCTCTCTGACATCACATTCAGCGGCTAGTGCTCTGCTGGGTTATGCCCAGGAAGAGCAGGAGATGTTTGAGGGCGAGGAAGTTGAGACTGAACCCTCTCAATCCTCCTGCCCTGCGTACAAAGAGCTGTTGGAGGTTATGGAACGCACCACGGCGAGATTTGACTTGCCGTGGGAGCGAACCAAGATGAGCGGTACCTTTCTGGCCATAACCCCCCAGCTCAAGTGAGCCTTCCATTTCTTCCTGATCTCCATAAGGAGGTTGGGAAGGAATGGAACAAGCCGTTTTTCTCCTGCATCCATAGATTCCAGCATACCAGTTATGCTAACATTGTAGGGATGTGAAAGCGTGAAAGCGGCTATGAGAGGATGCCCCCTATAGAAGAGACGCTAGCTAGCTATCTCTCTATGGGTGAGACGTCTTCTCTAACGGTTCCCTCCTTGCCATCTTAGCCACTTCAGGATACATCACGCTTAAATGGCAAGGCGTACGCAGCAGCATGTCAGGCAGAGCCATCAGGCTCCTAAACTCAAACTCGGTCTAATAACATTAACAAGACTCAATTTAATAAACTGTAAGATATTCACTATTCTCCATCATCCATATTGCTGCTATGTGTATATACCCGGTAAAACCTGTTTGCACATTCCTCTTGCACATCCCTGCTTATATTATTATTTATTAATTTCACAGTATACTGTTCTGCAAATTGTATTGTATTGCACATTTCATTCTTTATTTTTTCTTCTAATCTTTTAATTTATTTACCTATAATTCTTGTGTTGTATTACATATTTTGCACTGTCCATTGAGCGGACCTTGTATTCCGTATAATTGAGTATGTGACGAATAAAACCTTGAATTTAATTTAATTTAATTTAATCTCTTGGTAAGAAATCATGTATTTGTTCCATTTAAGTCTAGTAAAACTTGTTTGTCAGGTGAAGTCAGAAGGAGCGTTACCAATCATGTTTACACACACAAGGAATTTGACTTGGCGACAGAAGCTTCCAGTGCAGAAAGCTCTGAAAAAAAATAAAAATGGACATAGTGAAAACGTCTCAGGTTACGTATGTAATCATAGTTCCCTGAGAATAGGGAACGAGACACTGCGTCCTCAAGAGGGCACTATGGGAACGCCTTCAGCCTGACCGGTCTCTGAAGCATGAATAAAAACACACAATTAACTTGACATTGCAGGTGGAAGCCTATGACGTAAGCAAATGAGTGTCATAAAAGGGCGCCTGTGGAACACGTCATCCTCTTTTTCCAAAGGGGATGCCGACAGGAATGCCCGAAGCATGGCCAAGAGACGCAGTGTCTCGTTCCCTATTCTCAGGGAACTATGGTTACATACGTAACCTGAGACGTTCCCTTCCGAAGGGAACTTCTACACTGTGTCCTCTAGAGGGCGCTATGGGAACGCTATGCCAATGCCACCATGCTGAGGGAAAGAGTGTCCAAAAGCTGGATTCCTAAGTCACAGACTCGAGGAACACCATCCCTGCCCAGGAGAACTAGGGTCAAAAACCCCTCTTCAGGCAAGCTCAAAGCTCGCCATCATAGACTAGCTCACCAGAGTATGGCTCTCGGAGTGGAGGTCTCAGAATTAGCGACTCTCTAGATTGAGAGGAGACTTCTACACTTGACACTATGAACAGCTAGTGAGAATCAGGACAGAGCATGCACATAGTACTGCCTAAGCGGAGCTCTGGAGAGTGGAGGCTTCAGAAAAATGACTCTCTTAAATGAGAGGAAGCCTAGCAACACTCAATCCAGGTAGAGGAGCTCTTACAAGTGGAAGTCTCAGCATAACGACTCTCCAAAGCGAGAGGAGACCTGACTACACTCAGCGCTAAAGACAGCTAGCGAGGCTTACAATAGAGCCTACACACCAATAGTGCGGTCTAAGCGGAGCTCTGGAGAGCGGAGGCTTCAGCAGAATGACTCTCTTAAATGAGAGGAAGCCTAGCAACACTCGATCCAGGTAGGGGAACCCTTACGAGTGGAAGTCTCAGCATAACGACTCTCCAAAGCGAGAGGAGACCTGACTACACCCAGCGCTAAAGACAGCTAGCGTGGCTCACAATAGAGCCTACATACTAATAGTGCAGTCTAAGCGGAGCTCTGGAGAGCTGGGGCTTCAGTAGAATGCCTAGTAACACTCGATCCTGGTTCAGGAGCTCTTAAGAGTGGAGGTCTCAGCATAACGATTCTCTAAAGTGAGAGGAGATCTGACTACACTCAGCGCTAGAGAAAGCTAGCAAGGCTCACAATAGAGCCTACACACCAATAGTGCGGTCTAAGCGGAGCTCTGGAGAGCGGAGACTTCAGCAAAAGGACTCTCTTAAATGAGAGGAAGCCTAACAACACTCGATCCAGGTTAAAAAATACACTGTTTTTTTTTTTCTAGCTCGCAAGCACCCCTTGGGGGCATCGGCGCATATACGCGCTCGTGCCTCCCTTCGATGTCAGCATAATTAGCATGCTTATACCGATGGATGCGGGCTGAATATGGTTTATCCTATGCCTACATGATTTCACTATGAAGATCTGGAAGGAATGGGAGGGCTCACAGAAGCTGGGAGGTTATGCCAGAGAGAGATCGCTCATCAAGTCTACTGCGAGCCACTCCCCCTTTTCCGTGCCTCCACTGTAGGTCTACCTAGCAGAAGCGCACGCTTCATAACCTCCAGCAGCTCTACATCACGGGGCAGACAAGCTGAGAAGGCTCAGAAATATCCTCTCCGCCTTCATCAGCCCACCATGAGCCAGCAAAGCACTTCCTGCTGGATCAGAAGATGTAACAGACAATACATCTTCCTCCCACAGTTTACACTCGTCAGCCGCTGTCGAGCGCGAGATGAAAAATTCCTCTCTCAACTCATTCGAAAGCTCCATCTGCGATCGCCGCGAACTCAGTCTCTTCACTGTCACAGCAGTGGCTGGACCCGAGCCGCGGGGGGCAGATGATCGCCCCAATTCTCTCGAGAAAAGGGACAAACGAGAACAGAGCTTTTCCCAAAGAAAAAGGCTCACAATGAAAGCACTCCATTCCCTCGAGAACAGAGCGCTGTCATCTGGTGTCAGAAATGCTGACACGGATCGGCACACCTCCTAAAGCGTTTCATAATACTCACACTTCAGAAACAAAGTCCCCTGAAGACAAAAAAGAGGATGACGTGTTCCCCAGGCGCCCTTTTATGCCCGAAGATGCTCATTTTCTTACGTCATAGGCTTCCACCTGCAATGTCAAGTGCATTGTGTTTTTATTCATGCTTCAGAGACCGGTCACGCTGAAGGCGACCCCATAGCACCCTCTAGAGAACGCAGTGTAGAAGTTCCCTTCAGAAGGGAACATAAATATTTATAGGGCAGCCATTACCTAATGGTAAGCGAGTCAGACTCGTAACCCGAAGGTTGCAGTTTCAAATCTCAGGTCCTGCAGGTCCTGAATTGTTGTGGAGGGAATGAATTACCAGCGTTATCTTCCACCCTAAATATCAATATTGCCTTGAGCAAGAACCGAACCCCTAATTACTCCCCGGGCGAAGGTGAGACAGGCAGGAGAACAAAACACCCTCCAACAAGCCAAAATATGTTTAACTGCTGCTTCTCCGAAGAGCCATGTAAAGTGCATGTGTCACAATCTATGTCAGCCTGGGCTACCATGCCGACCGTAGCGGACGTGGAGGACTATAATGCGATAAGAGTTCGCTCAAATACTGAGGAGCTAAGCCATTCAGGGCTTTATAAGTAATTAACAAAACTTTAAAATCAATATAATGTTTAATAGGGAGCCAGTGCAGTGTTGACAGAACGGGCTAATGTGGTCATACTTCATGGTTCTAGTAAGAAATTTAGCTGCTGTATTTTGGACCAGCTGGAGTGTGTATATTATGCGTGCAGAACAACCACTCAATAAAGCATTGCAATAATATAACCTTGAGGTCATAAACGCATTACTTAATCTTTCTGCATTTGAGCTTAGTGTTATATTGCTGAAATAATGGGGTTGATTCCCAGGGAATGGATAATGATTAAAGAAAGAAAAGAAAAAACACCTTTAACTAGTTTACTTTGGATAACTTACCAGTCGACGTTATCACCGTTACAATGTCAATCCCCCAAAAAAGCCTCCAACTGGAATGTATTCCAGATGACATGATCCAGGCCACAAACTAGAAAATAATAATAATAGAAGTAATACATAAAATAAAAAAGTATTTTCAATTTAAAAAATTGAAAATACTGTTTGGATAACTTAACTCAATAAAAATTGTACATAATACAGCACAAGTTACTTTGGATTAAAGTATCTGGCAAATGCATGAATTTTCAATCAAATTGACAGCTGCCTATTTGATAACTCTGCCCCTCATAGTCAGCATCCCTGTTTTTGGTTGGATCAAACTTCCATAAGAGTTACAATACTGTTAGTGATATTGTAGTTTATGGTTTAAAAAAACACAAACCTCCTATACACCTCCATTGCAGGTGATATGACCAATAGACTAAAACCTGAAAATAAAATACAAAAGATGGACAAAACAGCGGTGTGTCTTAACTCATTTTTCTTTACTATTTTCAAGTCAGCTCGCTGTTATTTAACATCTGACATAACCTGTGATAAAAGTGCAGTGTAGAATTCTTATGCTTCCATGATTAATTTACTTTGGATAACTGACGTTATAACTCAACTTACCAGCTGATGTAATCACTGTCATGATGACTCCAAAATACACCCTCAACGTTGCAGACAATAAGATCCACAAACTTTAAGAAAAAAATAAAAAAACAAAGAACTATAAAGGATAACAAACACTGGATCCAGTGTAGCTCTTCTGATTGGCCAAAATTCTCTGATCTCTGAAAAGTGGCTGCCCGTTGCAGATGCACAAATCACTTTTGCTCCATATGTCACACAGATATGTGTTGCAAAAGGGAGAGCGCACAAAATTTGTAGAGCATTTAAGACTCTTAACAGCAGATCCAAGTCATTGTCGTTATGTACTTGTGTTTGTGCCATAAAAAGCATCCAAGAAAAAAAAAACTTAAAAATATATATGTAAGAAAACATTATACAAGAGTTCACATAATGATTTATGTTTTACGGATGTACAAAATTTGTCTGTGACTTCACGTTTTTGATGCAGGTGTGTGAATGTGTTTTGCACCAAATTCAGTGCAGCAATAGTAGCAACTCATGTGAACATACGAGTTTCTTAATTTGTGATTTGTAGAATAGGATTTCTGTATATGTAATGAAGAATCCGAGAAGGTGTAACTGTTGTGGTGTGTTTGTCAGAAAGAGAAAGCAATCTACAAGTTTTCAACTTTTGTCTGTGACTTCAAATTTACTGATACACATGTGTGGCTATTCTCTACAACTACACATTCCAGTTGTTTTGCACCAAATATACCTTCATTAAATCGTACAACATATTTGATGTTTTGAGTGGATATTTTGAAATGTTTTGTGAAAAGTCGTATGTCTGAAGAAAAATGAATAATTATATTAAAAGTGTAGGCTATGACAAGTTAATTTATTAGGTAAGTGGCACTGAATACATATTTGTACTTTGATTTAATATATTAAAACGTGTATATTAAAAAAGGTGTAAATGTTTATATTTAGTAACAAACCTACAACATAAAGACATTGAATAAACATTGTATGAATAGGCCTATGTCTGAGGGAAAATAGCTGTTTAAGTTAAGGGAATGTGGTCTTTCTTTAATCCAAAAAACACTTATTATCAAAAGGTGTGTTACTATAATTAATTTTAGGTTTAATTCTGGCGTGTTGTATGATATGTTTGTGTTTCTGTGACCTTAGAAGATATTTATAAGCCTTACAAGACAAAACGTGTAATGTAAGCCAGAGCAATGCACTTATTTGATATTAACATTGTCATTATCATTGCTGAATGGGTTTTGCATGTGCAAACTAGAGCACAAATTCTGAGTGTGTCACCATACTTGGCCACACATCACTTCACTTCATAATCTTTGATTTAATGCAACATTGTTGAAGAAAGATATTAATTTATATTTTAATCTTACCCAAGACTTAACGGTATCACATTTTCCACAAAAATATGAAGCAACACAACAGTTTTCAACATTCACAATTATCATAAATGTTGCTTGAGCAGCAAATCAGCATATCAGAATGATTCTGAAGACAATGTAACACTGAAGACTGGATAAATGATGAAGTCAGCTTTTATCACAGCAATTAATTATATTTTACTATATATTTGCATAGAAGACAGCTATTTTAAATTATAACATAATATATTTCACAGTACTGTTTACTGTATTTTTCATCATCAAAATAATTTGTATACTATTTTCCATAATTTGAGCTCTATTCCTTAAAATGATAGTTGTCAAGCTCCTGCGAAAGGAAAAAAATGTATATGACCAATAGAAAGATACCATAAAAATTCTGTACTATTCAAGCCTTCTTGTTGACACCTGGGCTGCGTTTCCCGATGACGGTGTCTCTTAGCGTGCTATGGAGACTCTAAGGTACACCTTAACTAGGGGTATACCTTTACTAGGATGTTTCTTAAGGTAAACCTTCTTACGTGCGACGTTAACAGGTGCTGTCCATGGAGGTGGTGCTGAAAAGGTTGATACCGATGGCTCGATAATTGATTGTTCACTATATACAGGAGCTCCTTCACTGCGTTATAGAATGGGTAAAGTATTGAGAAAGCCATGTTCATTATAAAAATAGAATTATATATTTTAGAAATAGTATAAATTGCATTTATCGGGGCTCACTGCATTTATAAAATAATCCAAATCGCAAATTAAATGCAACCTTGGATATGATATATATATATATATATATATATATATATAGTTAAATATTGCAATATTTCATTTTGCAAGTGTGCGAATCCGCAACCTCCCGGCCAAAAGTAGGCTATTCTGCCTTAACCAGCGACATTAACTGGCAGTTTGGCTTCGCCTGATTTTGAAAGGGTCATTTATATTGTCATGTTCTTATGTATTATGAAGGCCTAGTCGAGCGCTTATGGGGTGGCGATGGGGACAATTGTCCCGTCCACAAGGCCAATTACTCTAGGGACACCCGCAATGGTATGGAAGCCTTGATGTGTCTCTATCACTTCGTCCCTGGCTAAAGGCGTACATATATAAATGTATATATGTTTGTGACTGAGTGAATAAATAACCACACCGAGGTCTTACTCAGCCCATAGCCATCCCCAACCACCTCCAGAAAACTCCCAACAGCATGAAAACGGAGAGCCGCCAGCAGCTGAGTTTCGGGGCTTAGGGGGTAGCTCCGTCAAGTTTGTCTTGAGAAAGCTGGACCAACAAGATGTAAAAGCTGCTGAATTTGCTCCTGTGGCAGGTAAAATTGTTGTAGCATTTTATCTTCTGACATGGTAGCCAGGGGACTAACGTTTTCTTTTATGAAATAGTGCACACACACTTACTGTCTCTGAGGACGCAGCCGCCTTTGATTTAGGAAAACTATTCGCTGTCTCGCTGCCATATAGTTTGACCAAACTCCCCATCGCATTCATTCCCTTTAAACAGACACCTAATTATGTGCTTCCTAATGGTTTGCCAGCCGATGTGCCTTTGTATATTATAATGTTAAAACTAACAACCATCATTATAATGACATTTTTATTTTTTGCATTAAAACAATTCAATTAATTGAACACTGGGTGTATTACAACTTTAGATTTGTAATATCTATGTGGTTCGGCACGTTGTCTTGCCACAGAATTACAATCGTTTCGACGGAAATGTGAAGAAGCTTTTTGCACAGTGGTGGCCACTAGCGGAGTGAACTGTGAACAGCGCTAAGGTATAGCTAAGAGTGGTCCAGACCAACCTTATGAAATAATGACTTACAGAAGGTATACTTAACTAAGAACTTTTCGGGAAACACGTCTTAACGATAAGGTACAGCTTATGGTACAACTTAAGAACTACGTATCATTAAGAATGTTTCGGGAAACACAGCCCTGAGCATTGTGTCATATGAACTATGAACTGATACTATTGTTATTTAACTTTAGTGATATTAAACTGTCCCTCGTAAAAAATATTTCAATTATTTACTATTTGCCATATACACCAGAAAATACTAATTATAAAGTCAAGAATATGCCACTGATTTATGGTGTGGTGCGGTGTGTTGCAGACCGGGTTTGGTGTGCCGCTCTGTGTGTGTATATATATATAATTTTTTTTTTTCTTTTTTTTTTACACACAATAAATTAGTAAATTCACAAATTAGCCATTGTAAATGTGACACAAGCAATATACATTGTACCTCAATGTACAGCGCATGACATCAACCAAAGTAAATTTCAGCTGAGGTTAAGAATTGATTATCTGAAATGTACAGGGACAAGATAGACATATATATTCAATAATAATTTAGAAATTTAAAAGTCTTGTTTTGAGGAATGAGACAAGGACTCAGGTGCAAGGCATATTGGGCTTTTATTAAACAACAACAACTACCCCATAAGGGATAAAACAAGATCCACCAATGGCATGAATGTCCAGACCTTGACACTGAACCAGACAGGAATATCACAATCAACCCTCCACACAAACAGCAGCCATATGGATGAGAGAGAGCGTATGGCCCAAGAACTCAAAGCTACAAACTCACACAAGGTCAAGATGAAACATGAGACTCATGGTTCTGTCACCAAACTAAGAATATACCCAGCTAAAGTAGAGAACACTGACAGTCCACTGCTACAACACCCAAAGAAAACAAAATGTCTGCTACATCAGGCCAACCTTAACATTTTCCTTTGTTTGTGAAGAGTTCCATGACGAACCTTTAACATTCATGAAACATCTCTACTGCACAAACAAGTTATTTATGGAGACAAGTGACACTTTAAATTATAAAAATGTTCTTTGCAGAAATGTTAACTGACGTAATTTTTGGGGAAACACATGTTTCTTCTACGGCACTGCACGGAAAATCGTCTTTTGGAACGTCCCAGGTTACGTATGTAACCATGGTTCCCCGAGGGAACGAGACGCTGAATCGAACGCTATGGGGGATGCCATCAGCGATATCCAGCTCTGAATCATATGTGTAATCAGTAAAAACGATGGGCAAGACGTCATGGGCGGGTGATGTAATGACCAGGAGGCTTAAAAGTACGTGGGGTGCAACCAGTGTTAGCTTCTAGGAATAAAGCATAGCTCTAGTAGGGATGCCGGAAGTATGACCCTGCGATGTAGTGTCTCGTTTCCTCGGGGAACCATGGTTACATACATAACCTGGGACGTTCCCCTTCGGGAACTTCGAGCTGCGTGGTGGCCGCTATAGCCACCACGTAAACCTTCAGGGTGGAGTGGGCTAACCCTGCGGAGAAACGGGCCTGCAAGAACTCCAGCACTGTACCAAACGGGCAGTTAACTGGATCAAGCTGGTGGTCTCCGCACCCTGAGTCTCAACTTCAGTGCATACAGTTTCCTCATTGAGGGAGCCATCGGGGATAGTTGTACAGACGAAGCCTCGGCCAAGTCTGTACCATAGCATCCAGCTCCCTGGATGAGTCAGAGATAACCAGAGGGGACAGTGCGATATCTGACGATTTGCAACGGATCCACCTGCTGGCCGAAACTCTCCATATCTGTTTCACCCCTCAGGGTGAAGCATCCATTCCCCGGGTCTCAGCCCCTGCCTCGACAGGATGTGTCTTGTAAGGAGAATCACTTAGAGCCTACCACTCACAGATGATGTCCAGGCGGAGCTCTGGCGAGGGAGGCCTATAAAACTCTCTGAGCGAGAGGAGGCCTGACGACACTCGCCAAAACAGACGAGCTCTTGGAGCGAAGGCCTCAGCATGGCAACTCTCGAAATGAGAGGAGGCCTACTACACTCTGTACACTGGCATGCTCATAATGGAGCTCTGGCGAGTGGAGGCCTCTAAAACTCTCTGAGTGAGAGGAGGCCTGACAACACTCACCGAAAGGTCGAGCTCTTGGAGCGGTGGCCTCAACATGATGAAACTCTGGATCAAGAGGAGGCCTGCTACGCTCCGTACACTAGGTATCGTAGCACACGTGGCGATCTCTCAGGTCTGGTAGACCGCGGGCAGGGTGGCCACCCATGACCACTCCTCAACCGGTGAGGGATGCATCCGTCGCTAGCGTTATCCGGTGACAAAGAGCTCCCTGCACCAGGCCTTGAGACAAAAAACACTCATCATGTGAGCAGTCGGCCCCCTCGAGAGCCGACTCTGCATGCTTCACTCCCAATCAGACCATCGCACAAACTGTGTGTAACCCCGCTCGTTTAACTCTTTGCAGTGTGAGCAGGGAGGACTATATATATATATATATATATATTTTTACACTCACAATCTGTAACGTGATCTGCTTTCGCCCTTATGTTCCTTTGTCTTTGCCTCAGCTTAGACATACGAGAGCTTTCTATGTTGCTGGCTTGTAACATGACAAACAACAGTAAATAAGACTGACAAAACATTGATCGTGACTGACACACACACAGAGCTTTGCTGAATGACAAAAAGCTAACGCCGGTTGCACCCCACGTGCTTTTAAGCCTCCTGGTCATTACGTCACCCGCCCATGACATCTTGCCCATCGTTTGTACTGATTACACGTATGTTTCAGAGCTGGATATCGCTGATGGCGTTCCCCTAAAGTGTTTCCACGCAGCTCGAAGTTCCCGAAGGGGAACCTTTATTTTTAAGAGTGTATAAACTAAATAACAAAATGTGCATCTCCACGTGCTCATGTACAGATTTCAAAGAACTCCAGAGGGAAAAAATACATAAATAAATAATTATGTTATCAGCACGTAAACCGGTATCTTTGGTAAAGAAAGGATAGGTGTTTAACACATTGTGTTAGGCTACATGAGAAGGGACAGTCACTATTACGACATATAAAGCAAATTGATTCTTTGCAGTTGTTGACACTGCAGTCATTTTTTTTATTATTAAAAATATTTTGCAGTGTGACTTTTTTGTAATTATTGTGATTCAGTTTACCTCCATTAGGGAAATAAAGGGGTAAAATAAAACCTCTAAAATAAAATAAATAAATACAAAACACATATTTCTTCTATAAGTATTTTGAAACTAAGGCGTAGGCCTACCTCTTCTAATATTATATGGTATGCATGACCTAACAACAATCTTATATTTGCAAGCGATTTAGCAAAAACATACACTGTGTACTTTTTTATAGCCTACACGTATAAAACACGCTGGTAATTGTTTCAATCCAAACGTTTGATTGAGACTGTTGGGTTAGGAAGCTGGCTCGATTTAACCTAATTTGGGCAGATATCAGTAATAAGTAACCCGACGGTCCTGAGTTAGAAATGTTTTTTTATTTAGCAATTCAACATAATCTTTACAGAACAAACGTGTCCTCACAGACTGAGACATTCGTATTATTCATACTATAACAGAGAAACAAACGGCCATACAAGACATTAATCAAAATAACATAAAACAAAATAATTTAAAATACATTCATGCAACCATAAACAATGTAGGAGATTAAACAAATTCACACTTATTAAACAAATCAAATACTTTATAGGCCTTATCACTTCTCATAACTTTTAAGACATTAAATGGGGGTACTGTTTTCAAAACTTTACATTTATGAATAATGTGTTTTAATATGAGAAATAAACCATTTATAAAGTCTACACTTTTGTCATCCAAATTAACTCTAAATTTCATCATGTCCCAATTAATAGCTGGAAAAAATAGATATTATTAGTTTAATACCATTACATACTTCAGTCTAACATGAATTAACCAGATTGCAATGAATAAATAAGTGTTCAACAGTTTCTACATCATTATTACAGAATTGACAAATATTACAATCCTTATTAAATCTTAATCTCAGAAAATCCTTAGCAGGATAAATATTGTTTAATTTAAAGTGCACTACTTTATATTTTGGTGGAAGATGAAATCACAAATACTTGCATCTAAATTAATGAACTTATTTCCTATTTAAATGTTGACAAATATAGTCTCTTCTTATTGGACCAGGATAGCTTTCCTGCTCAAGATAACATCTTATAAATATATTAATATACTTCTTGTCTACTAAATTTGTTTTGCCTAATTTAAGATCCAAAATCTTGGGAATGATAGTGTAATTGTCACGAATCCGGTTCATGAGCTCATGTCCACTCACCACATTGTCTCTTGCACCACACTACAGCTGCACATCACCCACGGACTGCATTTCCCATCCACCATTGCACTGATTACACATCTGTCACCAATCACTCATGTGCACTAATTACACAGCTGCACTCCGTCAGGCACGCTGTATAAGCCTTGGACTTCAGCTCTCTCATGGTGAAGTCTTGTTTATCCCCGTCTGACATTTCCGAGCATTTACCCCAAGTGTGTTTCCCTGTTTATTACTGGACTGTTTTTACGACTCTGACTGTTTGCTGCCTGCCTTTTGATATCCTCTCTGTCTGCTGCCTGACTGACCATTGCATTGCCCCTGTTGATTAATCTGCCTTGTCTACGTTACACCTGTTATTGTTACCGAACCTTGCCTGTCTGATCTCCTCTTGTGTTTATATTAATAAAGCTGCATTTGGATCTCAACGCCACTGACCCCTTTGATTACAGTAATGTTAAAATCCTCTTTAGCATGTTAAGGAATGGTAAAGGAACATCATATTCATTCATTCATTGATATTAAAAGTGTCTCCAGCAGCCCCAGAATCAGTGATGTCTGACAGGATGACTTCAACCCTGGTACAGATACAGATACAGATGCATGTGTTTGAGACATTGTTACGTCTCAGATTTGAGGCGTATATGGGAATATCAAGGTCATCAAAGATCAGATTATAAAGTTGTTTTGAGCTCTACATTTGTGTCTGTTTAGTGACATGATAATATGATCTACAATTTAATTTAGTTTTCAAGGATAATAAGACATTAATTAATTATTCAAATGAATTTCTCAATTGCAGGCCATGATGTCTGAGTTAGACCAACAATAGTCTGATTAACAGCCAGGTTTTCTTCTCTTTTTACAGTACATCTTGTGTATTCATGTTCAGTTTGAGATAGTTATTTCAGCTTATCCAGAGTTATCTCCTGGCAAGAGATATGCGTGGTTTTCTTTCTGTCTTCTGTCTTTATCTTTATCCAGTAGCATCTGGTGTATATCAATAAATACTACAGTAAATTCTCTCTTTTATGTTACATAAATATTGCTAATATACCCAACATCAGGGCTAAATACCTCAAACACGCTTTCACCACCATTAGTAGACCAAGAGGTTTTCAAATTGTGAATTAATACAATAGTTGACATAAAATCATGTTGGAATATGTTGTGGGTGGGGAATACAATATTTCATGTATTTGCTTGTTTAGGGTTAAGAGGAAACGTAAGTAAGGATTTATCTCTGCATTGAAATTATCGAGAAAAATTATATAATAAATAATAATACTGATCTGTTAATATATCATGAGATAAATAAACTGGACTATTAAAACATGTAACATATTTTTGTAAGAGTTAAATTTATTTTAAAGATAAATAATAATTATGATTTCTGTATAAATAACCATACATGATTATTAAGGTACCAGTCACACTTTGATGATGACTTTATTTAAAATCATATAAAGCAGTCTGTACAATACGGAGTACTGGAAAACTACATTCAAAGCTAATATAATATCCATAAACATTAAACTAAATATTGCTGTAATCTTTATTATATATTTATGGAAGGTATTTCATTGTAATTCTGTACACATCTCTATTTCCTCTTGGAGATGAGCGTTCTTCCTTCCTAAATAAATAAATCAATAAAACTATTTACAATTTGCACTGTAATAATTCAGATTGTTAGAGATCAATGTGAATCCTCAGATTTTATGATATTCAAAACTCACCAGCTCTTCTCGCACAGATGATCTGAAGAAGAATCACAGAAGGAGCAGCAAACACTGCGATCTCAACAATAATCACAATCACTAAAGATGTGTGGAGAGAGAGAGAGAGAGAGAGAGAGAGAGAGAGAGAGAGAGAGAGAGAGAGAGAGAGAGAGAGAGAGAGAGAGAGAGAGAGAGAGAGAGAGAGAGAGAGAGAGAGAGAGAGAGAGAGAGAGAGAGAGAGAGAGAGAGAGAGAGAGAAGAGAGAGAGAATAGAGAGAGAGAGAGAGAGAGAGAGAGAGAGAGAGAGAGAGAGAGAGAGAGAGAGAGAGAGAGAGTTCAAAGAGAGAGAGAGAGATCAATAAGAATGACATTGATGTATGGTACAAATGTGTGAGAGAAGCTCAAGACATCTCAGTGTTTGGAGATGATACATTTATCTATATAAGTGAGAGAGAGAGACAATACCTACAGATTAATGTTATCCTCATTTGACTAGATTTAAAATTATAAGAGACAGAACTGCAGTATTGTTTAATAATGATGCAAAGCAAAGCTTCAGTTGCCCTGAATCCATGACATAGATATTGCCTGATAGTTTTGATGCAAAGATTAATGATCAGTTGTATGCTGTGCAGCTGGAGTTGTTCCATGAGTTGCGGTGGGATCTTTATCTGTATAAGATGCAAGATTAATGATCCGTGTCTATCAAATATTACTGGGCAACATTCTGTTCACAAATCTGATTAAATCTGAGTTGCTTTTCAGAAGCAGGTGTATTGATACACTGTGTTATAGTCTCAGTGATATAAAGTTATCAGCACAAATGAACTGCAGTATCTCTGAATAATGATCTAAAGCAAAGCAAGAAACCAGTTATGGTTCAGTTGGACTCTAAGAGTCTCCTTGTGGACCGAGAGGAAAGCTTTAACGAGTCTAAGTTTATGATCATCTCCTGATTCTAGAAGAATGTGAATAAAACCACTGAAGAGAGAATCATTCGTACAAACCTCGATTTAGAGAGTTTAGAGTAACTTGATTCTGTGTTGCTGCTGTAGTTGATGCTGTGGAGGATAAATGTATAGTTTTAGATTTATGTGGCAGATTGTAGAAATACAGAGATAATATTTGAACGTGTGAAAACATCAAGTTACAGTTTAGATTTCAGTGACAGAGTCGTATTATCTCCAGCAGCTCTGAAGAGCAAAAACAACCTCATAACATCGACTAGATTATATTAAAACTGTTTGTGAGAGCAAGTGCAAAGCACTGAAGTGAGAGACGGATGAAGTGTGTCAGAGATCATGGACCTTGTTCTGTAGGAGCTGCTGATGTAGTTTGGTTTGATTTCTTCTCAGAGTTTGATCTGCTGACTGGAATCAGTGTTGAATCCATTAAACCTGCAGAAGATGAATGTTCAGAGCATAATTAATTATTGTTATTATTATTATTTCCCCAAATATACATCACTAACAGCAGCGAGTAAGACTCAGGCCTCTATAGCTGACAGTTAAGGACAAGCAGGAGAAACACAGTCAGACATAAATGTATAAATGTGAGGTTAGATGGTGTTTTTGTGTCATGCATTAAAACGTTTTTCAAAGGCACATGTTTTCAGACGTGTTTGCTCTCTATTTAAAGTAAGTAAGGTAACATTAGACACGTGTATCTATGAAAGCATCACTGATGATCTTTGATAATGAAGTAAGACTTTACTGAGGAACCTGTTTTGATCAGAAACGGCGCTGATTACAATACAAACACATGAAGTTATTTATACCTCATTTATATGAGAGTGAAACACAGTGAGCTGCAGCTGCAGCCCCCCCGAACATAGACAATAAAGTGTATTATTATAATTCATGAACGCTTTGGGATACAGACCTAATGTTGGTCTCTTTATTTTAAAGAAGACGATCAGCAGAACAAAAATTTAAATATAAAAATGTTATAGAAGTTTAAATTTACTGTAAAGAAAATGTACTGTACTGTTTTTAATTTATATTTAATAAGCATTTTACAAAATAGGGTTTAATCCAAAATTGATATTAATCAAAGTCATGTGTCTAAATATATATATTTTTTTTTACAAATTTTAAGTTTTGAGGTTTTAAGTTTTTAAATGATATATAATTTATGATAATTACTAAAACATGTGAAAGGGAAAAAATATATTTTTAATTTTTTGTGAAAGGTCAGAACTCCTGTTATGATGTTTATGTTTTGAGGTGCACTCTTGTCATATATTAATCTATTACTTTTCCTACATAATGTTTAATAACAAACAGTGACACAATATATATTTAGGAGTCGTTGACCTTTCCAACGATATATAGTTTGTCATGATTAGATATGATTTAATCATAATATATTGAAGTAAACTTCTGACAGTTAAGGGTTAAATACATGTAGTTTATTATCTGAATACTTGTCAGTATATGTGACTGAGGTCTTCAGTTAACAATAAACATTAATCTTAACAGCTGATTATGTTCCTGGGTTGGTTATGATATATGATTATTGATTATGCACCTGGTTGTTATGATATATGATTATTGATTATGTTCCTGGGTTGGTAATGATATATGATTATTGATTATGTTCCTGGGTTGGTTATGATATATGATTATTGATTATGTACCTGGGTTGGTTATGATATATGATTATTGATTATGTTCCTGGGTTGGTTATGATTTTTGATTATTGATTATGTACCTGGTTGTGTATGATATATGATTATTGATTATGTACCTGGTTGTGGAGGAGCTGTAGTTGATGTAGATCTGGTGACTGGAGACGGTGTCTTTGTTTCGGTCGGAGCTGAAGATGAATGTTCAGATACGTCATAGACTACAATCATATTTAAATGACTGATCATTAATTGTTAATATTAATAATTTACCTGAATACTTGACAGTATATGTGACTGAGGTCTTGACTTGATTTCTCTGTTTAACCTGACATCTCCACTCTCTGTTGTGATCTTCATTCAGGAGTGTTGTAGTAAGAGAGATATTACACCGTCCTGAGGATGATATCTGAAATCTGGAGTCTGTCTGCAGATTCACATCAGCCTGATTCACCCAGATCAGATCAATACTCTCAGAACGAAAGAAATCATCACAAGAGACTCGATCATAATCATAATATAACTGACAGAAGAGAGTCACAGAGCGGCCTGATCTGATCTCAGACTGTGAGGATGATGAAGAGACTGAAACAGAGAATCAGACAGAGATTACACGACTGATTCCAGTCTTTTCAGAGACAATAATATTACTGTTTAATTCAACATATAATCATAATATTCACAGAAACACTGACCATGAAGAACATGCAGATAAACACGTGCATCAGTTCCTTGTTGTTTATTCACATATTGTTGGCAGGTGTAAGATCCACGATCTTCTTTTGTGACTTTCTCTATGTTCAGAGAGCAGTCAGAGTCCAGACTCAGTCTCTCATATCTCTCTATGTTATTCTTCTTTATCCCTCCAGCAATCAGTTCAACTGCCTCTGAATGTCTGTCATAGATCCATGTAGTTGATGTGCAGTCAGAACGAGCATTATTACAGGACAGACGGACATTTTCACCAGAACTGCAGAACACATGAGTCTCATCCACTCCACTGATACCTACAAATAATAATAATAGTAATAATAATATGGGTTAACGACTTGATTATGAAATAGAATAGAATAAAATAAACTCGTTGTGTCCTGTTTTAAGCTGAAAATGAACCAAACAGAGTAAACAGATTTAACTGCTATTGAACACACAAGTTACTTTATTGTATTGTTTATTTGATGCTAAATATATAAAGTAAAGAAAGACCGGGGTGTGAAATAACGAACTACAAATTAATACAAATATTAATACTCACGTTACAGTAATTAAGTAGACTAGTTTTTATCAGTAATTTAACTTTTTTGAGTAGTTAAAAAAAAACTTTTAATTTACTTGAGTATATTTTAAGTGATGTATACTTTTACTCCGCTCTTTTACTCAGTTTGTGGTCGTTACATGCTGATTTTAATTATTTGTATCCATCACGTGATTGGATAGAGAGAGCAATCGGTCTCGTGACTTTCATCAAATCAAATTGTGCTAGAAAACTTTAACCGCCAGCTGCTGTTTATCACGACTGCTGAAAGTGATTCTTCAGTCGAGTTATCAGCATCTTCCTCTAATATGTGAAGGTAAATCTCGTGTTTTATGATTACTAAATGATTTGTATATATAGCGGATTTCACCCTGCACCACAAATAGACCACCGACACCAGGCTCTTTGGGGAAGCCAGTCTGCAGTTTATTGAAAGAGGACAGACAATTAACACACACCCCTTCAGACTCGCTGTGATTCAGCTGAAGGATGCACAAACACACATTAGGACCGTCCTCCTTAATAGCAACTGCCATTTATATACACAGATTTCTCTATAAACATACATTTTGACATTAAAATAAGTTTCCCACATCTACTGCACTCAATGACGTTCCCGCACACTCAATCCACCAAAAATGATATGATAGAACACTTATTAACACGGAAAAACGCACGCTCAATTTTGGCGCGCAGGCGGCAACATGAAACGAACATTTGCGTTCGTAAAACTCCGAATATACATCAACACCGTCAACAGGTAAATATATGCTTACTCATTTCAGTATCATAACACCTTTATGGTTAATACGAACTCAAAACTTAACCTAATAAAGCAGATTTTCACTTGTTTATGCAGAGCACTGCAGAAACATACCTGTCTCTCTGAGAGAGCAGGCGAGACCGGTCCATTATCAATGACGTCACTCCCAGAATAACTCAAAATACCAATGATAAACAAAAACATCTATTTTTATACTGTTCCACAATGTAAACAAATAAAGATTATACACTTAAAATAAAATATAAACAATCGTTTACTTAATGAAATAAATAATTTAGAAACCATTTCAATTGTTAAAGACAAAGAAAAGTTTCCTGGAACAGTTACAAAAAAACACAACACTACATATATGCTTGTCTATCTACAAGGCCTGATATTTGGTGTGAGGTTGCGGGTATTGCGTACAGTCCCGCACGTGCCACGTTCGGTATAATTCCCGTTCACTTATGGTGCTTTTCCACTGCATGGTACGGTTCGGTACGGTTCACTTTTGGGGGGTTTTCCACTGGGTACTGTACCTGGTACCTGGTAATTTTTTAGTACCACCTCAGCCGAGGTTCCATGCGAGCCGTACCGTTACCAAAACGTGACGTGTAAACTCTACTGATCATTGATTGGCCGGAGAAAATCGTCATTACTGCGTCACTGAACTTGCGACACGAGACCCTCCTCTACAGCCCGACCCGCTAGATTTAAATCAGCACAGCCAGCGAAGGATCGGACGCAACTTCTGTTTAAACAAACGCACATTTTTGCATCAACCACAAAATAGCAGTGTCGTTGTCTGTTGAGGAAGAACAGGCGTTCCTCTCGTTGATAGCCGAGGCGGATCAGTGAGAGCTTGATGGGCGACGCCGAAGGAAAAGCCTTATGTATAACGTTACTTTTGAACTTGCTATATTTTCAGAGTATGTTTTCTGTTTATATTTTTACCTCTGTATCTGTGTTTTGCTTCAATTAAAACAATCTGATCGAATAAGTGTACCTCCAGACTATATTAAATATGTATCATTGTATGAGCACGTAATGAACCTCTTGAAAAGACAAATGATTAATGCGCGATTATAAAAACCATCACATAAATAAAAAAAACAAGGGATACATTGTACATTTTGAAATATTCAAAAGTTTATTGATAATTCACTTTACAGAACACGCTGCATGAATAGTTAACTAATCAAGTAGCATGCAGCACACCTGCACGAACATCTCTGCTCTCCTCATCTACAGCCCGTGTCACCACAGTCTCTGCTGCTGGGGTAAATCCTGGCGTTCTCATAGACCTCTCCATTGCTGTTAAAAACATCCACATGCCGAGAATGAAGAACACTATTCCGTCTCCTTTCTTTGTTGTGAGGTTTGTTTGTGGCGCGTCTACGATGATGTCACGGCAGTAGAGGCGGCGCAATTATAACGACGCGTGAATAATCCCGCCCACTCTATAGCGGTACTAAACTGCAGTGGAAATGCAAACCGACCCGAACTGAGCCGTGCCGTGCCGAACCGTACCGTACCATGCAGTGGAAAAGCGCCATTAGAGACGCGCGATGTGCGCTGCCTCGTCTCTCTCGCGCGTGTTCTGCAGCAGTCACGTGGATAACTCGTTGTAGCTCGTTGACTCTTGATGAGTTTGAGCGCGTGATGCGCGCTGTGGAAAAGTGTTGGAAACACTAAACACTTGGAAAGTACTCAAACCGAGGACCAATATTCATCTTATTGATGAGCCGTGTCGTTGATATACTGCATCTGTGCCAGCGCGTGATGCTATAAAAGCATGTGTAACGGATGTATGCCAGTAAGGGCTGTGTGTAAACCTCACTCCCCTGACCTCAGCGACTGATGCTAGAGGCTATGGCTTTTAGCTCCCGCACCGGCGTCCCGGGTTGAGACCGCTCGGTGTGATAGTACGGACTCGTTACACATATACATTTTAGTTTGATCCATTTTATACAATGCGCCTTCATTTAGCAAGTGCACTCGCGCATAAACACGTTTTGCTCATTCAGTTGTGGATGCTGCTGATTCACGACCGCCGCGGCTCAGCAAAGTCTCGTGCGTTTGATTTCTATTCAAAAGTTTCCCCATAAATACTATTTAATGCATTTATCAACATAGTTTTATGATGTATGGCATGACAAATGAAAATCAGTAATGATGCGGTGGAGCACATGCATTTAGGAAATGTAAACAGACATATTATGAATGAACTGTAGTTATCATCGCATTTTATACTCATAAAACATTCTAAAAACTGTGCTTTAGGATAATTTCTTTTTACATGCACACACACACACACACACACACACTCTCACATACATGCACACACACACACACACACACGCACACACACGCACGCACACGGACAAGCACACGCACACACACACACACACACACACACACTTGCCATTTAGTTTACACATTTGTTATAAGATGTGATGTATGACTTTTTTATTATTATTGTATAAATTACAGAATATATTCAGTTGCAAAAATCCTTTTGAATGCAGATCCATATTGTGTGAGATGAGAATAAAATAGAGTAAAATTAAATAACAATTGTGCTTCATAATTAAAATGCATTGTAGAATATATATATATATATATATATATATATAGTGCTGTCAATTGATTAAACAAAAATGAATTAATCTCACATTTGTTCTGAAATTAATCACAATTAATCCCACCCAACATTAAAGTTTTAAAAAATATTTTACATAGCATTATTCAATCTTCAAATGAATGTATAAACAACATAAATACAGTATATCTTTAATATTTGTATAATGGCATATTTGTTTATGACTAAAGGTCAGAATCACTCTGATGTCTCTAGGAAATAGTTTCTTCTCCTAATATTTAACCATTGATTAGCCATTCAACATTACAAAGCTATCAATTGTATCATTTATCAGACTACTTAAAACAATCTTCACATAAATCCACTATAATAAATGTAATATTTACCTTTGCCCTTCAGCAAGTAGGAAACATACAGAAATTGAATACATTTATCAAATACTACATTCTAAAATGAATCCTTAAAGCTACAGTAAGTTATTGATTTCCTTTTGTGTTTCACTTGATTACCAAACATCACAGCAGCTGGTTATTCATTTTTTTGTCTGCTGTCCCTTTAAGAGCTTCCGCTGCTGAACATGATGCAGATCTGACAGGCATCTCT
Organism: Gymnocypris eckloni scoliostomus; assembly: GCA_027564155.1. Taxonomy (NCBI): domain Eukaryota; kingdom Metazoa; phylum Chordata; class Actinopteri; order Cypriniformes; family Cyprinidae; genus Gymnocypris; species Gymnocypris eckloni. The sequence continues at coordinate 1,276,599 of CM050413.1, read as the reverse complement.
TTAAAGTGACCTATTCTGACCCTATTAGGAAAAGTTTCCATTTCAGAGACATGTTCTTAAATGTGACTCATATAACAAATACATACATACACACACCATTTTAAGTCATCTTTAATTGCCTTTTTGGTGACTTCTTGGCTTAACTGATGACATAACTGTGACATGCAATGTCACAGTTTCTTTCACGATATGATATGACTTGATATGAAAAGATACAGGCTACAGCGCGCAACGACGCCTTTGTGCGTTCAATGGAAGAGCACACACTTAGAGCCCTGTATCATTTCCGCACTCGTTTGACTCGCGCATAGCGCTGAGGTGGAGCACGCGTCTGAAACGTCTCCGGTTCGATGTGGTCATAAACATAGACATATATAGGTAGACGCCCCATGACGTGCTGGAACGTAACCAGCGTCGCCGCCATATTGAGTGGGTCTCATCACTCTACGCTAGCACCAGAGTCAATCGGAGTTAACGGAGAGCGAGCAACTATGTCCGTGTTTGTGCAGCTTACGGTTGCAATAACCGGCACAGTATTGATACCAGATCACGTGGGATTACTTTTCACAAGTAAGATTGAACAATAATGTTGGTTATTTTACCATTTATAACATTATGTCATTGTAACCAGGTGTGCAGATGGCACTAGGGACGGGGGGACATGAGCGTGATTCATAGTGACCAAATCCGTCCCCCTCACTATCCCTACGAAAGGCGACAAAAATCGGTAAAACAGAGGATTAATCAGTGTTTTCGCTATGTACATTAGCCTAAGTAGTGTCCGCTGCTTCAGAATCGGGAATCTTTACGCTCTCTCTCTCTGTGTGTGTGTGCTACGACTCCTGAGTGACCCCGGGGTCCTATGAGGAGCTGGTAGCTGCCTCAATCGTGCCTGTAGGAGCGGTAACCATAGTGATCATATACCATCGTCTATGACTGAGCTGAGCCGGTGATTTTCTGAACTGAAAAAATTCGACTGTATAACTGCCACATAAAGGCAATGAAGAGACAAAAAACAATCACCTCGTTTTTTCAAAAACCAAACAAAGTATCCTATGCCTGTTGACTTTCCCAGATGTGGTAGATTAGTTTTGTTAAGGGGAATAGCTAGTCTGACAATAATGGCAAGAAGGCTTTTGCACTTAGCAAACACAGCAAAATGTGGAGACCATAACTATGCATTTAGGTGAGTGGACAGAGGCAAATAATGAATGAACTAGGGGTCGACCGATTATCGGCGCCGATATTAAGCATTTTACCGATTATCGATATCGGCCATTTTAAAAACAGATTTGCCGATAATTTTTTTTTTATTATTATTTTTTTTTTTATGCAAACAAACATACTATTTACAGGTGACATTATTTATTGGTGAATAAATAATACAGGTGAAACTATGTAATGTTTAAATGCACTATTTGGCTCGATGCAGCCTGTCTGAGCTCAACACTCTGTGAGAGTGAGGCGATCTCAATCTCTGAGAGCAATCTCCGCCCACCGCTCATCTGATATGATCACGAGTCCGACCAATCAACGCGGAAAACTGAAGGCAGTCTCACACCGCACATGCTAACTGGAGCTGCCTCAGTGATCACGCATCAGTTGTCTCTCAAAGGTAAAGCAGCAGCAGAAGCGTTGCTGAAGTTGCAATAAATCACAATCCACTATGATGTGTCCGCGATGCGAAAATGCGGGCGGAATCGCGGAATGCAGTCATATAATGGAATTTACCGTATAACGCGGAATGTCACGGAATGTGTCGAAGTTTGGATGAATTAATCAAAAGTAGGTCAGTACACTTAAATCGACTCGCGCTATGGACTAGTATCTATAAATATTAAGCCGCAAAAACACTTTAAATATGAATCCTGCATGTTCTGCATCTCTGTTAATGAATGACACAGACGTGCGGTTTCATTTACTGCACACACACATACTGAAGCGCGTGATGCTCGCGGTGTTTTCAGCATCTGCCGTCTCACTAAATGAGGACATAAATACATGAACAACATCCCCAGAACTGCTCGCAGAGTCACTTCATGAGCATTTGACCGTTTCATTTGAGTAAAACGATCGTCATATCATATATACATAGGCTACAGAAACTTAAAAGGTCCTCATGGCAACCTGTCAAAATATAAGTTCGGTTTAGCCGAATATATTACTGTATCGTAATACAACTACAACAATTATTACAACTTTTGTTGAGAATAATCACAACACGCTAAATACGTTTACTTTAAGTTTTACAAAATGTTTACAGAATGCTTCTGGGTGATCTCTGTACTTATGTTATTATTAATATTATTAATATTACTGTTTATTTAATGTTGTTGTTATTAACAGTTTTCAGAATTAAAGACATGTTTAAAAGCATTTAAAGAACGTTTTTGTCAGAGCTCTTGTTATTATTAATTTTGGCATTCATTTTCATTTTACACCAGACACGTATATCGGTTCAAAATATCGGTTATCGGTCTACTTGATCTGTAATAATCGGTATATCGGCCCTGAAAAACACATATCGGTCGACCCCTAGAATGAACACAAAAAGAATGGTTGGATAAATCAAACAATTTATCGTCGTCTAGAAATAATGTTTTATCTTATCATCTAACCCATTGTACTGTATAAGTTGACTGAGGTATGTTCACTGTCGTGTAAGCCACTATAACAATAATTATAATAAGTCAATTTGTGTGGTGCAAGGTTTATGCAAACAACAAATAAAGGCCTACATAACCTTTTGACATCCTCTCATAGCAGGAAATCATGTTTTTTATTGTAGGATATAGATCATGTTTACAAAATCATATTTATGCCTTTTATGCTCTTACATTATGGGCTATGAAAAACATTTCTTAATGAGTCATACATCATTTTTGAAAGATATTTCTAATCTATAAATTGCAACAAACTTGTAATTAACACTTAAATTTAAAATTGAGTTATTCTTAGACATTTGATATAATGACCAACTTGAGTAGTTTTAGCCGTTCATTCTCAGGAATATGTTGTATTTCACATTGTTGTGAAATTATATAGAGGTATATATATAGAGGGTTAACTGAAATGATAAGATTTCAAATGTTGTCCTCCTGGCCTGCAGGCAATGTCTGATGACAGTGAGGCAGGCCCTAGTCAGTCAAGTGAGGATCTGCAGGAGGGCAGCCACAGTAGAAAAAGACAGCATGAGGAAGGAGAGACAGTAGAATTACAGACAGAACAACACGGAGGGACAGGAGGCAACACAGAGGGAGAGGATAATGACATATACAAAGCCAAATCAACCTGACCCTAAAGTTTAGCAAAAACAAGTGATGAAAGACCGGACACTGATGGTATGAGAAGTATCCCTGGCTGCATGTTAGTACGGGTACAGATGGTGTTCTGTGTTTACACTGCTCGAAGTACTTCAAGACAGGGAAACCAGCACAAGCCAAGAGTATAGACCAGTGGTCTCAAACTCAATTCCTGTAGGGCCGCAGCTCTGCACAGTTTAGCTTCAACCAGCTCCAAATCACACCTGCTTGGAAGTTTCTAGTAATCATGAGAAGCTTGATTAGCTGGATCAGGTGTGTTTGATTAGGGTTGGAGCTAAACTGTGCAGAGCTGTGGCCCTCCAGGAATTGAGTTTGAGACCAGTGGTATAGACCCAGATTTTGTCAGTAATGGATTTAAAAACGGGAAAAAAGCACTTGAAAAATGTTTCATGCATGAGAAATCAGAGGGTCACAACGTTGCTGTTACAACTGCTGCGTATGAAAACAGGCCAGTTACTACACAGTTGAGCAGTGCAGTCAGTACACAGCAGGCAGACAACAGAGCTAGCCTGTTCAAAATAATAGGAGGTGAGATGTTTCTGGCGAGGCAGGGATTGGCCTTTAGGGGGCATGAACATCATCAAGGTAACCTTGACCAGCTTTTAAAATACAAAGCTGAAGATGATCAATCATTCACTAGGTGGTTATCTGCAAAGAGGGGGGTGCACACATCTTGGGATTGTCTAAATGAGCATATAAATTTGATGAGTTCATCGATTATCAGGACAATTGCAGATGAGATCCGGTCCCTTCCAGTGTTGCAGTATTCGATCATTATGGATGGGACAAGGGATATCTCTGGTGTTGAGCAGGAGGCGCTGTGCCTACGTTATGTTGACACTGATTTGCTGGTGCACGAAGACTTTATAGGGTTGTATGAAACAACTTCTACAACAGGTGAAAACCTTGCCAGAATCATTTTGGACGTTCTGTTGAGACTGAATTTGCCAATATCTGGCCTCAGAGGTCAAGCATATGATGGGGCTTCAAATATGGCTGGAAAGTACTCAGGTGCCCAGGCTGTTATTCAGCGAGCACAGCCACTAGCACCAGATATACATTGTGGAGCACACTGTGTTAATTTAATTACACAACAGGCTTGCTCAGCCTCCAGTGTCGTGCGAAATGCACTTGACCTTGGCACATTTTTTGGGCAGTCTGGTAAGCTGAAAGACAAGTTTAAAGCCATTGTTGCAGCTGAAGGGGAAGGGCCAGCCCTGTCCATCAGGCCTTTATGTCCCACTAGGTGGACTGTACAATCACCTGCTATCCGTGCTGTTCTCAGCCAGTATGGGATGGTACTAAATGCACTGTATGAGATGGCTGCAAGTAATTCTGAATCTGCAAGCCGGGCAGAGGGCTTACGTGTTCGACTGCAACAGGGTAATGTTGTACTGGGACTTCTGCTTGCCTTAGATGTGATCAGTGAACTAGAGATTCTAAACGCATCTCTCCAGAAAAACACTCAGACAGTGGAGGGCATCTCTCTGCAGTCTCTCTTGTCCAAGAAAGCTTGAAATCCAAAAGAAACACTGAACACTTTGAGGAAGTCTTTAAGGAAGCAGGAGACATGTGTGACAATCTGTCTCTAGAGACCATTGTTCCACCACGCACACATAGACTAAGAGATATTCTGGGCAGGCTCCTGCATACACACCTGGATCAGCTGTGGATTTTCACAGAGTAGAGTTCTACCGTGTCCTTGACACAGTAGATGCACAAACTACTGAGAAGTTTATTCAACCAGGCATTCAAACTTTAAAAGAACTGGAAAACTCACTCCTGACTCCCATTACAAATGATGCAGCAGTTCAGAAATATCCTGAACTGAACGAGGAAGACTTGAAAGTCCAATTAGCCATGTTTAAAAACAAGTGCAAGGTCAGCACAACTGCAGATGCCGTGCGTGTTTTGAGAGAAATGCCCGCTGAAGTCCGTGGCCTATTTGATCAGGTAGAGACATTAGTAAGATTGTTGATGTGGTGCCCATATCATCTGCTGAGGCAGAGCGCAGTTTTAGTGGGTTACGCAGGTTGAAAACTTGGTTGCGATCAACCATGACACAAAAAAGACTCAATGGCATTGTGTGTGCCATATTCACCAAGCAGAGGTGGAAAGAGTACAAAAATATTGTACTCAAGTAAAAGTACCATTACATTACTGAAATTTTACTTAAGTACAAGTAAAAGTACCAGTCTAAAAATCTACTCAAGTAAAAGTAAAAAGTAGCTCATTTAAAATTTACTCTGAGTAAAAATTACTTAGTTACATTTTAACAATGGGAGGGAGATGATATAACCAAATAATTTGTGTGAGCTGAAGGATTTTTCTGAAGAACAGCAGACAGTTTAACTGTTCAGGACAAACAAGAGACTCGTGAACAACTATCACTGAACAAACACACAGCTGTGGATCATTCAGAGAACAACACAGTATTAGGAACCAAGGGGGTGTAAACTTTTGACTCCAACTGTTTACATTAAAGCAAATATTACATACCCTGAAAGTTATTTCAGTTTTTGGAGCCAAAAGTTGAATTATCTGTTTGTTTAAACTATCCCAGACATGTCACATGCACAGCAGTATATGCACAATTATAAACGTGCATTAAAGAATAAAGCAATATTTACACCACGTCACTCTGAGATGATAACTTAATGACTTTACGGATTTCATCCAAATAAACGTGTGCATATATTCAAACTCCATACACTATTCCAGAGTAATTAAACTAAATGGTTTGGATAGATAGATGGTTGTTCACATCACACACGTCTTTTATCTTATAGATCATAAACATGTTTCTTTACCTGTGAGAAGTGCAGAGAGAAGGATCAGTCCCAGCAGACACATGTGACTCTTATCAGCCATTTTCTGTTTCTGTCCGTCTTTCTTTTCATTCTATATTTACAGCTCTTTATTTAAACATCATCAGCTCCTGCGGTGGGTGTTAACTTCCTCTGATCTGAAACAACTGACCGTTAAGCTGCATGTCACTCACACTATACTGATGAAGAAAACACATTTCTATAAATATACTGTATATAGCAGTAAGCCAGCCACCCGAGACTGATAATTCATGGTAAGAGAACAACTACGGTTTTGAGAGATTTGTGTATTATATATGAGGTTTGCCTTTTAAAAGTGTGCCTTTTCTACTTCTTGTTTTTCAGAGAACACATTTCTGTCACTTACAAAGTGGATGGTGAATAAAGTTGGTGGACACGTTTTGGAGCAGCTCCTGAATTTTGCAGATGCTGTATTCTTTGGCTGCTTGTCTTTTCCCCCTCTTATATTTCTGTTGCCTAAAGACTCTTTGTGAGGATGAATCCATAGGACACAACATAAAGCACTTCAAAACATCCTAAGACAGGAGAAATGGTTAAGATGCACTGTTCCAGCGTTGGAAGACTGTATTTTTAAGTGTTATACATGCAATGTTTTAAATAAAGAATGTGTTTATTTGTAACAGTGTGGCCAGTAAGTTACTGTAAAACCCTTTGAAATGTCAAATCGTGTATATCAATAACTCGTTCATCCACCAGCTCTCAAAAGACACAAGATAAAAATAAATAAAAATAAATACCTTCAGGTTTAACAATTTTCTTATGATAAATATTTGTGTCTCTTTAAGGAGCTTCAAATGTGTGAGCTGTGCACTATTGATGTTTCGAAACACATTACAGAGCGTGAGATCTCAGTCAGATTTCCCACACTTGTTCAAACCACAGTGAACAGTGCGATCATCTCTGAAGCCAGTTTAGACTGATGACTGTGAATTCTCACACATTCTGATGCCAGTTCCTCTTCTTTTAGTGGTTTTTCTTTCACATTACCATAGTTGCTACAAACTATTTATAAATGACTGTTAGTTTCAGTGGTGCAATGTATCAAAAACTTAGTTCAAGTTAGATCTAACAAAGCTAAAAGGCTCAAATTAGTTGATTCAGGTTTGTTAATTGGAGTTGAAAATAAACTCTGCAGTAAAGTGTCTCTGCAGGACCAGGAATGATGAACCTGATGTAAAGCGTGACTCTGTGCATGTACCTTTTTTATTTTTTGCACTTTTTGCACATTTGAATATTGGTTTTCCCAATATTACACATTTTGAATATATCCTTTAAACGAAACAAACTTTTCAGCTCTCTGAGTCTTGTTAATGAGCTGATGACATGAATCAAGTGTGTTTAGTGAGAGACACAGAGTGTATACACTGTTGTGGAGGATCCAGAAACAAGTTAGGAAACGTACAAGGTTACTATCGTAACCTCGGTTCCCTGAGATATGGGAACGATTACTGCATCAAGAGACGCTGTATGGGGAAAAAAGTTTTTCCTCTTCAACTGAAGCCTATTTCAATCACGCAGTTATAACTGCTCGTTGATTGGTTTATCTAGGATTCAAAATATGAACCAATCCACGGCGATGGCGAGCGAGCCAATGGCTATTCAGCCCGCCATAGCCCGCCAAAATGGGAGGGGCGTCTGGCTATATATTTAGATGCTCTAGCCAATGCAACTCAGATTTCTTCGAAGGAAGCAACCGAGGCGTGCAGTTCATAGCACGACCAGGAATGCAGTACTCGTTCCCATATCTCAGAGAACCGAGGTTACGATAGTAACCGAGTATGTTCCCTTTCGAGATTACACTCGTACTGTGTCAGAGACGCTGTATGGGAAACAGTCCAATCACGCCGGGCTATGTGGAACGACTCGAAACCAAGACTCACGTGGGATTAGAACAGGGGAGTCCGTAGAATACACCAAGCACAGGGTGAGACTAGAGGGTCATCCGTGGCTCGGGTGTCGTCCCATAAGGATACTTGGTGTCTATATAGTTTATGGACAGACACACACACAGAGCTTTGCTGAATGACAAAAAGCTAACGCCGGTTGCACTCCACCTGCTTTTAAGCCTCCTGGTCATTATGTCACCCGCCCATGACGTCTTGCCCATCGTTTGTACTGATTACACATATGATTCAGAGCTGGATATCGCTGATGGCGTTCCCCTAAAGCGTTTCCACGCAGCTCGAAGTTCCCGAAGGAGAACCTTTATTTTTAAGAGTGTATAAACTAAATAACAAAATGTGCTTCTCCACGTGCTCATATACAGATTTCAAAGAACTCCAGAGGGAAAAAATACATAAATAAATAAATAATTATGTTATCAGCACGTAAACCGGTATCTTTGGTAAAGAAAGGATAGGTGTTTAACACGTTGTGTTAGGCTACATGAGAAGGGACAGTCACTATTACGACATATAAAGCAAATTGATTCTTTGCAGTTGTTGACACTGCAGTCATTTTTTTATTATTAAAAATATTTTGCAGTGTAACTTTTTTGTAATTATTGTGATTCAGTTTACCTCCATTAGGGAAATAAAGGGGTAAAATAAAACCTCTAAAATAAAATAAATAAATACAAAACACATATTTCTTCTATAAGTATTTTGAAACTAAGGCGTAGGCCTACCTCTTCTAATATTATATGGTATGCATGACCTAACAACAATCTTATATTTGCAAGCGATTTAGCAAAAACATACACTGTGTACTTTTTATAGCCTACACGTATAAAACACGCTGGTAATTGTTTCAATCCAAACGCTTGATTGAGACTGTTGGGTTAGGAAGCTGGCTCGATTTAACCTAATTTGGGCAGATATCAGTAATAAGTAACCCGACGGTCCTGAGTTAGAAATGTTTTTATATTTTGCAATTCAACATAATCTTTACAGAACAAACTTGTCCTCACAGACTGAGACATTCATATTATTCATACTATAACAGAGAAACAAACGGCCATACAAGACATTAATCAAAATAACATATATATATATATTTTTTTTTAAATACCTTCATGCAACCATAAACAATGTAGGAGATTAAAAAATTCACACTTATTAAACAAATCAAATACTTTATAGGCCTTATTACTTCTCATAATTTGTGGGATCTATGTATACTTGGCAATGTCCTTTTTAAGACATTAAATGGGGGTACTGTTTTCAAAACTTTACATTTGTGAATAATATGTTTTAATATGAGAAATAAACAATTTATAAAGTCTACACTTTTGTCCTCCAAATTAACTCTAAATTTCATCATGTCCCAAGTAATAGATGGAAATAATAGATATTATTTGTTTAATACCATTACATACTTCAGTCTAACATGAATTAACCAGATTGCAATGAATAAATAAGTGTTCAACAGTTTCTACATCATTATTACAGAATTGACAAATATTACAATCCTTATTAAATCTTAATCTCAGAAAATCCTTAGCAGGATAAATATTGTTTAATTTAAAGTGCACTACTTTATATTTTGGTGGAAGATGAAATCACAAATACTTGCATCTAAATTAATGAACTGATTTCCTATGTAAATGTTGACAAATATAGTCTCTTCTTATTGGACCAGGATAGCTTTCCTGCTCAAGATAACATCTTATAAATATATTAATATACTTCTTGTCTACTAAATTTGTTTTGCCTAATTTAAGATCCAAAATCTTGGGAATGATAGTGTAATTGTCACGAATCCGGTTCATGAGCTCATGTCCACTCACCACATTGTCTCTTGCACCACACTACAGCTGCACATCACCCACGGACTGCATTTCCCATCCACCATTGCACTGATTACACATCTGTCACCAATCACTCATTGCACTGATTACACAGCTGCACTCCGTCAGGCACGCTGTATAAGCCTTGGACTTCATCTCTCTCATGGTGAAGTCTTGTTTATCCCCGTCTGACATTTCCGAGCATTTACCCCAAGTGTGTTTCCCTGTTTATTACTGGACTGTTTTTATGACTCTGACCGTTTGCTGCCTGCCTTTTGATATCCTCTCTGTCTGTTGCCTGCCCGACCATTGCATTGCCCCTGTTGATTAATCTGCCTTGTCTACGTTACACCTGTTATTGTTACCGAACCTTGCCTGTCTGATCTCCTCTTGTGTTTATATTAATAAAGCTGCATTTGGATCTCAACGCCACTGACCCCTTTGATTACAGTAATGTTAAAATCCTCTTTAGCATGTTAAGGAATGGTAAAGGAATATCATTTTCCATCATCATTCATTCATTCATTGATATTAAAAGTGTCTCCAGCAGCCCCAGAATCAGACGCGCTGACAGAGTGATGTCTGAATAAAGACTTCAACCCTGGTACAGATACAGATGCATGTGTTTGAGACATTGTTACATCTCAGATTTGAGACGTATGGGAATATCAAGGTCATCAAAGATCAGATTATAAAGTTGTTTTGAGCTCTACATTTGTGTCTGTTTAGTGACATGATAATATGAACTACAATTTAATTTAGTTTTCAAGGATAATAAGACATATTAATTAATTATTCAAATGAATTTCTCAATTGCAGGCCATGATGTCTGAGTTAGACCAACAATAGTCTGATTAACAGCCAGGTTTTCTTCTCTTTTTTACAGTACATCTTGTGTATTCATGTTCAGTTTGAGATAGTTATTTCAGCTTATCCAGAGTTATCTCCTGGCAAGAGATATGCGTGGTTTTCTGCTTTCTGTCTTTAACTTTATCCAGTAGCATCTGGTGTATGAAATCAATAAATACTACAGTAAATTCTCTCTTTTATGTTACATAAATATTGCTAATATACCCAACATCAGGGCTAAATACCTCAAACACGCTTTCACCACCATTAGTAGACCAAGAGGTTTTCAAATTGTGAATTAATACAATAGTTGACATAAAATCATGTTGGAATATGTTGTGGGTGGGGAATACAATATTTCATGTATTTGCTTGTTTAGTGGTAAGAGGAAACGTAAGTAAGGATTTATCTCTGCATTGAAATTATCGAGAAAACAAATTATAATAATAAATAATAATAATATATCATGAGATAAATAAACTGGACTATTAAAACATGTAACATATTTTTGTAAGAGTTACATTTATTTTAAAGATAAATAATAATTATGATTTCTGTATAAATAACCATACATGATTATTAAGGTACCAGTCACACTTTGATGATGACTTTATTTAATATCATATAAAGCAGTCTGTACAATATGGAGTACTGGAAAATTACATTCAAAGCTAATATAATATCCATAAACATTGAACTAAATATTGCTGTAATCTTTATTATATATTTATGGAAGGTATTTCATTGTAATTCTGTACACATCTCTATTTCCTCTTGGAGATGAGCGTTCTTCCTTCCTAAATAAATAAATCAATAAAACTATTTACAATTTGCACTTTAATAATTCAGATTGTTAGAGATCGATGTGAATCCTCAGATTTTATGATTTTCAAAACTCACCAGCTCTTCTCGCACAGATGATCTGAAGAAGAATCACAGAAGGAGCAGCAAACACTGCAATCTCAACAATAATCACAATCACTAAAGATGTGTGGAGAGAATAGAGAGAGAGAGAGAGAGAGAGAGAGAGAGAGAGAGAGAGAGAGAGAGTAGAGAGAGAGAGAGAGAGAGAGAGAGAGAGAGAGAGAGAGAGAGAGAGAGAGAGAGAGAGAGAGAGAGAGAGAGAGAGAGAGAGAGAGAGAGAGAGAGAGAGAGAGAGAGAGAGAGAGAGAGAGAGAGAGAGAGAGAGAGAGAGAGAGAGAGAGAGAGAGTAGAGAGAGAGAGAGAGAGAGAGAGAGAGAGAGAGAGAGAGAGAGAGAGAGAGAGAGAGAGAGAGAGAGAGAGAGAGAGAGAGAGAGAGAGTGAATCTGTGAAACTACTTGCTTATGACAAGTATTGCCTTGATAGTTTCAGTGCATGCAAAGCCGTCCCATACCTCTGATTAATGATGCATCAGTCATCCAGTCTGTGGATCATGAATATTAGTTCAGTTCAACTATAATGTGACATCAATAAGACATGCAAACGTTGTTGTGTAGTACAAATGTGTGAGCAGCTCAAGACATCTCAGTGTTTGGGTAATGATACATTTATCTATATAAGTATTTTAAGATGCAAAAACCTTACAATACCTACAGATTAATGTTATCCTCATTTGACTGCATTATTTAATTATAAAAAGACAGAACTGCAGTATTGTTTAATAATGATGCAAAGCAAAGCTTCAGTTTGCCCTGAATCCATGACATATAGATGAACTGTCTGAACATAGACAATAAAGTTGTGATCAGCTTTTCTAACATCTCCACAGATAAATCAGTTGTATGTTTAGAAGAAACCCCAGAATGTGAATAAAATCACTGAAATCACGCACAAACATACAGTATATATACATAACTGGAATCAGTGCTCTTGCTGGTGGTTTAGGGTAATCTGTGTAACTGTTTTATGTGGAGGATTTTAGTTCAAAAGCACCATATTTTATAAGATACATAAGCATTTAAGCATTACAAAAAACACTTTAGCCCTGTTTGACTTTATTATTATTTTTCCTTCAATAAATGTTAAGCAAAAACAGCATCATAGCCTCAGATAGTTTGATCAATATGTAAATAGATTATTTAAATATGATGAAAGAGTGCATTACATATAGCTTTCACATTGACTTGCTTTTTGTGAGGAACAACAAGTGCTTGAGGTCTACAAATTAAACATGAACAGTGATACGCTTCTCTTAAGCTGATGATACAAGGGGCATCTTTTGAGCAATATTACCAGGCAGCTTTGTGAAATGTTGCTGTCAACGGCCAATCAGGTGAGACACAGAGCCCACAACCGATCTAAAATACCCAGACAGAAATGTGTTAACTATTCTCAATGGGGAAGTACAAGCAATGTTGCTCAAAAGAAAAAAGTTGCCACATGTATCATCAGTCTATAAAAACAGTTATGTGAAAACCAATTCTACTGTAAGTGTCACATTAAAACACTGACATAAGTAAGACACATAAATACCTTGCTGTGCAGCTGAAGTTGCTCCATGAGTTGCGGTGGGATCTTTATCTGTATAAGATGCAAGATTAATGATCCGTGTCTATCAAATATTACTGGGCTACACTCTGTTCACAAATCTGATTAAATCTGAGTTGCTTTTCAGAAGCAGGTGTATTGATACAATGTGTTATAGTCTCAGTGATATAAAGTTATCAGCACAAATGAACTGCAGTATCTCTGAATAATGATCTAAAGCAAAGCAAGAAACCAGTTATGGCTCAGCTGGGGCTCTAAGAGTCTCCTTGTGGACCGAGAGGAAAGCTTTAAAGAGTCTAAGTTTATGATCATCTCCTGATTCTAGAAGAATGTGAATAAAACCACTGAAGAGAGAATCATTCGTACAAACCTCGATTTAGAGAGTTTAGAGTAACTTGATTCTGTGTTGCTGCTGTAGTTGATGCTATGGAGGATAAATGTATAGTTTTAGATTTATGTGGCAGATTGTAGAAATACAGAGATAATATTTGAACGTGTGAAAACATCAAGTTACAGTTTAGATTTCAGTGACAGAGTCGTATTATCTCCAGCAGCTCTGAAGAGCAAAAACAACCTCATAACATCGACTAGATTATATTAAAACTGTTTGTGAGAGCAAGTGTAAAGCACTGAAGTGAGAGACGGATGAAGTGTGTCAGAGATCATGGACCTTGTTCTGTAGGAGCTGCTGATGTAGTTTGGTTTGATTTCTTCTCAGAGTTTGATCTGCTGACTGGAATCAGTGTTGAATCCATTAAACCTGCAGAAGATGAATGTTCAGAGCATAATTCATTATTGTTATTATTATTATTTCCCCAAATATACATCACTAACAGCAGTGAGTAAGACTCAGGCCTTATGTTCCTGGTTGTGTATGATATATGATTATTGATTATGTTCCTGGGTTGGTTATGATATATGATTATTGATTATGTACCTGGTTGTGTATGATATATGATTATTGATTATGTACCTGGTTGGTTATGATATATGATTATTGATTATGTATCTGGTTGGTTATGATATATGATTATTGATTATGTTCCTGGTTGTGGAGGATATATGATTATTGATTATGTACCTGGTTGTGTATGATATATGATTATTGATTATGTACCTGGTTGTGTATGATATATGATTATTGATTATGTATCTGGTTGGTTATGATATATGATTATTGATTATGTATCTGGTTGGTTATGATATATGATTATTGATTATGTACCTGGTTGTGTATGATATATGATTATTGATTATGTATCTGGTTGGTTATGATATATGATTATTGATTATGTTCCTGGTTGTGGAGGATATATGATTATTGATTATGTACCTGGTTGGTTATGATATATGATTATTGATTATGTACCTGGTTGGTTATGATATATGATTATTGATTATGTACCTGGTTGGTTATGATATATGATTATTGATTATGTTCCTGGGTTGGTTATGATATATGATTATTGATTATGTACCTGGGTTGTTATGATATATGATTATTGATTATGTACCTGGTTGTGTATGATATATGATTATTGATTATGTACCTGGTTGGTTATGATATATGATTATTGATTATGTACCTGGTTGGTTATGATATATGATTATTGATTATGTTCCTGGGTTGGTTATGATATATGATTATTGATTATGTACCTGGGTTGGTTATGATATATGATTATTGATTATGTACCTGGTTGGTTATGATATATGATTATTGATTATGTACCTGGGTTGTTATGATATATGATTATTGATTATGTTCCTGGGTTGGTTATGATATATGATTATTGATTATGTACCTGGTTGGTTATGATATATGATTATTGATTATGTACCTGGGTTGTTATGATATATGATTATTGATTATGTACCTGGTTGGTTATGATATATGATTATTGATTATGTACCTGGGTTGGTTATGATATATGATTATTGATTATGTACCTGGGTTGGTTATGATATATGATTATTGATTATGTACCTGGTTGGTTATGATATATGATTATTGATTATGTACCTGGGTTGTTATGATATATGATTATTGATTATGTTCCTGGGTTGGTTATGATATATGATTATTGATTATGTTCCTGGTTGTTATGATATATGATTATTGATTATGTACCTGGTTGTGTATGATATATGATTATTGATTATGTTCCTGGGTTGGTTATGATATATGATTATTGATTATGTTCCTGGGTTGTTATGATATATGATTATTGATTATGTACCTGGGTTGTTATGATATATGATTATTGATTATGTACCTGGTTGTGGAGGAGCTGTAGTTGATGTAGATCTGGTGACTGGAGACGGTGTCTTTGTTTCGGTCGGAGCTGAAGATGAATGTTCAGATACGTCATAGACTACAATCATATTTAAATGACTGATCATTAATTGTGAATATTAATAATTTACCTGAATACTTGACAGTATATGTGACTGAGGTCTTGACTTGATTTCTCTGTTTAACCTGACATCTCCACTCTCTGTTGTGATCTTCATTCAGGAGTGTTGTAGTCAGAGAGATATTACACCGTCCTGAGGATAATATCTGAAATCTGGAGTCTGTCTGCAGATTCACATCAGCCTGATTCACCCAGATCAGCTCAATACTCTCAGAACTGACCAAATAATCACAAGAGACTGGATCATAATATAACTGACAGAAGAGAGTCACAGAGCGGCCTGATCTGATCTCAGACTGTGAGGATGATGAAGAGACTGAAACAGAGAATCAGACAGAGATTACACGACTGATTCCAGTCTTTTCAGAGACAATAATATTACTGTTTAATTCAACATATAATCATAATATTCACAGAAACACTGACCATGAAGAACATGCAGATACACATGTGCATCAGTTCCTTGTAGTACATCATTCACATATTGTCTGCAGGTGTAAGATCCACGATCTTCTTTTGTGACTTTCTCTATGTTCAGAGAGCAGTCAGAGTCCAGACTCAGTCTCTCATGTCTCTCTATGTTATTCTTCTTTATCCCTCCAGCAATCAGTTCAACTGTCTCTGAATGTGTGATATAGATCCATGTAGTTGATGTGCAGCTAGAACGAGCATTATTACAGGACAGACGGACATTTTCACCAGAACTGCCAAACACATGAGCCGCATCCACTCCACTGATACCTGCAAATAATAATAATAACAATAATAATATGGGTTAACGACTTGATTATGAAATAGAATAGAATAAAATAAACTCGTTGTGTCCTGTTTTAAGCTGAAAATGAACCAAACAGAGTAAACAGATTTAACTGCTATTGAACACACAAGTTACTTTATTGTATTGTTTATTTGATGCTAAATATATAAAGTAAAGAAAGACCGGGGTGTGAAATAACGAACTACAAATTATTACAAATATTAATACTCACGTTACAGTAATTAAGTAGACTAGTTTTTATCAGTAATTTAACTTTTTTGAGTAGTTAAAAAAAAAAAAAATTAATTTACTTGAGTATATTTTAAGTGATGTATACTTTTACTCCGCTCTTTTCCTCCGTTTGTGGTCGTTACATGCTTATTATAATTATTTGTATCCATCACGTGATTGGATAGAGAGAGTAATCGGTCTCGTGACTTTCATCAAATCAAATTGTGCTAGAAAACTTTAACCGCCAGCTGCTGTTTATCACGCCTGCTGAAAGTGATTCTTCAGTCGAGTTATCAGCATCTTCCTCTAATATGTGAAGGTAAATCTCGTGTTTTATGATTACTAAATGATTTGTATATATAGCGGATTTCACCCTGCACCACAAATAGACCACCGACACCAGGCTCTTTGGGGAAGCCAGTCTGCAGTTTATTGAAAGAGGACAGACAATTAACACACACCCCTTCAGACTCGCTGTGATTCAGCTGAAGGATGCACAAACACACATTAGGACCGTCCTCCTTAATAGCAACTGCCATTTATATACACAGATTTCTCTACAAACATACATTTTGACATTAAAATAAGTTTCCCACATCTACTGCACTCAATGACGTTCCCGCACACTCAATCCACCAAAAATGATATGATAGTACACTTATTAACACGGAAAAACCAACGCTCAATTTTGGCGCGCAGGCGGCAACATGAAACGAACATTTGCGCTCGTAAAACTCCGAATATACATCAAAACCGTCAACAGGTAAATATATGCTTACTCGTTTCAGTATCATAACACCTTTATGGTTAATACGAACTCAAAACTTAACCTAATAAAGCAGATGTTCACTTGTTTATGCAGTGCACTGGAGAAACATACCTGTCTCTCTGAGAGAGCAGGCGAGACCGGTCCATTATCAATGACGTCACTCCCAGAATAACTCAAAATACCAATGATAAACAAAAACATCTATTTTTATACTGTTCCACAATGTAAACAAATAAAGATCATACACTTAAAATAAAATATAAACAATCGTTTACTTAATGAAATAAATAATTTGGAAACCATTTCAATTGTTAAAGACAAAGAAAAGTTTGCTGGAACAGTTACAAAAAAACACAACACTACATATATGCTTGTCTATCTACAAGGCCTGATATTTGGTGTGAGGTTGCGGGTATTGCGTACAGTCCCGCACGTGCCACGTTCGGTATAATTCCCGTTCACTTATGGTGCTTTTCCACTGCATGGTACGGCACGGTACGGTACGGTACGGTTCACTTTTGGGGGGTTTTCCACTGGGTACTGTACCTGGTACCTGATACTTTTTTAGTACCACCTCAGCCGAGGTTCCAAGCGAGGCACTGCTACCAAAACGTGACGGTAAACTCTGCTGATCACTGATTGGCCGGAGAGAATCGTCATTACTGCGTCACTGAACTTGCGACACGAGACCCTCCTCTACAGTCCTACCCGCTAGATTTAAATCAGCACAGCCAGCGAAGGATCGGACGCAACTTCTGTTTAAACAAACGCACATTTTTGCATCAACCACAAAATAGCAGTGTCGTTGTCTGTTGAGGAAGAACAGACGTTCCTCTCGTTGATAGCCGAGGAGCGGATCCAGTGAGAGCTTGATGGCGCGACGCCGAAGGAAAAAGCCTTATGTATAACATTACTTTTGAACTTGCTATATTTTCAGAGTATGTTTTCTGTTTATATTTTTACCTCTGTATCTGTGTTTTGCTTCAATTAAAAACAATCTGATCGAATAAGTGTACCTCCAGACTATATTAAATATGTATCATTGTATGAGCACGTAATGAACCTCTTGAAAAAGACACATGATTAATGCCGCGATTATAAAAACCATCACATAAATAAAAAAAACAAGGGATACATTGTACATTTTGAAATATTCAAAAGTTTATTGATAATTCACTTTACAGAACACGCTGCATGAATAGTTAACTAATCAAGTAACGCAGCACACCTGCACGAACATCTCTGCTCTCCTCATCTACAGCCCGTGTCACTGCCACCACAGTCTCTGCTGCTGGGGGTAAATCACAAGCATTCTCATAGACCTCTCCATTGCTGTTAAAAGCATTCACATGCCGAGAGTGAAGAACACTATTCCGTCTCCTTTCTTTGTTGTGAGTTTGTTTGTGGCGCGTCTACGATGATGTCACGGCAGTAGAGGCGGCGCAATTATAACGACGCGTGAATAATCCCGCCCACTCTATAGCGGTACTAAACTGCGGTGGAAATGCAAACCGACCCGAACTGAGCCGTACCGTACCGTACCGTGCCGTGCCGAATCGTACCGTACCATGCAGTGGAAAAGCGCCATTAGAGACGCGCGATGTGCGCTGCCTCGTCTCTCTCGCGCGCGTTCTGCAGCAGTCACATGGATAACTCGTTGTAGCTCGTTGACTCTTGATGAGTTTGAGCGCGTGATGCGCGCTGTGGAAAAGTGTTGGAAACACTAAACACTTGGAAAGTACTCAAACCGAGGACCAATATTCATCTTATTGATGACCCGTGTCGTTGATATACTGCATCTGTGCCAGCGCGTGATGCTATAAAAGCATGTGTAACGGATGTATGCCAGTAAGGGCTGTGTGTAAACCTCACTCCCCTGACCTCAGCGACTGATGCTAGAGGCTATGGCTTTTAGCTCCCGCACCGGCGTCCCGGGTTCGAGACCCGCTCGGTGTGATGGTACGGACTCGGGGGGGTTACACATATAAATTTTTTTTTTTAGTTTGATCCATTTTATACAATGCGCCTTCATTTAGCAAGTGCACTCGCGCATAAACACGTTTTGCTCATTCAGTTGTGGATGCTGCTGATTCACGAGACCGCCGCGGCTCAGCAAAGTCTCGTGCGTTTGATTTCTATTCAAAAAGTTTCCCCAGAAATACTATTTAATGCATTTGTCCTTACAAATAGTTTTATCAGCATACAAATTTGAGTAAATGTGTAAACGGTATGGCATGATGTCATCATTATATAACAGTGTGCATTTATGTTAAAAATGTAAAACAAATTATCAACTTTAGTTATTTTATTCTTTATTGCAAAACGCTAAAACTGGCACCGTTTTGGAGGGAAAGTGCTCTCATTTTAACCCATATCATGTGTGTGATAGTGAACTATGAGTTTCTAATGGTGTTTGTATTTGTACTGTGCTAAACATTAATATTTTATGTGTAACAACAGCATGCTGTCTCAGTGGCCTTACACATGCTTTTAAATGATTTTGTTTCTGTGCTGTTTTGATGTATTCAAATATTTGACAGAAAACTGCTGGATGATAGATATTCTTCATTCTTTATGACAGAGAAGATAATGTGAATTACAGAATGTGTTATTTTTATTGCAGTGTACAGTGTTTATTATGACGAGGTAGAATCCACAGCTCAGTACTCATGAGTACTTTTAAATCGGCTACTCTTTTACTCTTACTCAAGTGTTTTTTTGGACAAGTACTTTAACTCTTTAACTTTTTTTTGGAAGGAAATTGTACTTTCACATGTTTTCACACACACACACACACACACACACGCATTCATGCACACACACACACACACACACTCACATACATGCACACACACACACACACACACGCACACACACGCACGCACACGGACAAGCACACGCACACACACACACACACACGGACAAGCACACGCACACACACACACACACTTGCCATTTAGTTTACACATTTGTTATAAGATGTGATGTATGACTTTTGTATTATTATTGTATAAATTACAGAATATATTCAGTTGCAAAAATCCTTTTGAATGCAGATCCATATTGTGTGAGATGAGAATAAAATAGAGTAAAATTAAATAACAATTGTGCTTCATAATTAAAATGCATTGTAGAATATATATATATATATATATATATATATATATATATATATATATATATATATATATATATAGTGCTGTCAATCGATTAAACAAAAATGAATTAATCTCACATTTGTTCTGAAATTAATCACAATTAATCCCACCCAACATTAAAGTTTTAAAAAATATTTTACATAGCATTATTCAATCTTCAAATTAATGTATAAACAACATAAATATAGTATATCTTTAATATTTGTATAATGGCATATTTGTTTATGACTGAAGGCCAGAATAACTCTGATGTCTCTAGGAAATAGTAATTTTCCTAATATTCAACCATTGATTAGCCATTCAACATTACAAAGCTATCAATTGTATCATTTATCAGACTACTTAAAACAATTTTCACATAAATCCACTATAATAAATGTAATATTTACCTTTGCCCTTCAGCAAGTAGGAAACATACAGAAATTGAATACATTTATAAAATACTACATTCTAAAATGAATCCTTAAAGCTACAGGAGTTATTGATTTCCTTTTGTGTTTCACTTGATTACCAAACATCACAGCAGCTGGTTATTCATTTTTTTGTCTGCTGTCCCTTTAAGAGCTTCCGCTGCTGAACATGACGCAGATCTGACAGGCATCTCTTTAAAGTGACCTATTCTGACCCTATTAGGAAAAGTTTCCATTTCAGAGACATGTTCTTAAATGTGACTCATATAACAAATACATGCATACGTACACACACCATTTTAAGTCATCTTTAATTGCCTTTTTGGTGACTTCTTGGCTTAACTGATGACATAACTGTGACATTGCATGCTCATAGTTTCTTTCCCGATTTGATATGACTTGATATGAAAAGATACAGGCTACAGCGCGCAACGACGCCTTTGTGCGTTCAATGAAAGAGCACACACTTAGAGCCCTGTATCATTTCCGCACTCGTTTGACTCGCGCATAGCGCTGAGGTGGAGCACGCATCTGAAACGTCTCCGGTTCGATGTGGTCACTAAGCATAGACATATATAGGTAGACGCCCCATGACGTGCTGGAACATAACCAGCGTCGCCGCCATATTGAGTGGGCCTCATCACTCTACGCTAGCACCAGAGTCAATCGGAGTTAACGGAGAGCGAGCAACTATGTCCGTGTTTTTGCAGCTTACGGTTGCAATAACCCGCGCAGTATTGATACCAGATCACGTGGGATTACTTTTCACAAGTAAGATTGAACAATAATGTTGGTTATTTTACCATTTATAACATTATGTCATTGTAACCAGGTGTGCAGATGGCACCAGGGACGGCGGGGACATGAGCGTGATTCATAGTGACCAAATCCGTCCCCCTCACTATCCCTACGAAAGGCGACAAAAATCGGTAAAACAGAGGATTAATCAGTGTTTTCGCTATGTACATTAGCCTAAGTAGTGTCCGCTGCTTCAGAATCGGGAATCTACGCTCTCTCTCTCTGTGTGTGTGCTACGACTCCTGAGCGACCCCGGGGTCCTATGAGGAGCTGGTAGCTGCCTCAATCGTGCCTGTAGGAGCGGTAACCATAGTGATCACATACCATCGTCTATGACTGAGCTGAGCCGGTGATTTTCTGAACTGAAAAAATTCGACTGTATAACTGCCACATAAAGGCAATGAAGAGACAAAAAACAATCACCTCGTTTTTTCAAAAACCAAACAAAGTATCCTATGCCTGTTGACTTTCCCAGATGTGGTAGATTAGTTTTGTTAAGGGGAATGACAATAATGGCAAGAAGGCTTTTGCACTTAGCAAACACAGCAAAATGTGGAGACCATAACTATGCATTTAGGTGAGTGGACAGAGGCAAATAATGAATGAACTAGGGGTCGACCGATTATCGGCCTGGCCGATATTAAGCATTTTACCGATTATCGATATCGGCCATTTTAAAAACAGATTTGCCGATAATTTTTTTTTTTTTATTATTATTTTTTTTTTATGCAAACAAACATACTATTTACAGGTGACATTATTTATTGGTGAATAAATAATACAGGTGAAACTATTTAATGTTTAAATGCACTATTTGGCTCGATGCAGCCTGTCTGAGCTCAACACTCTGTCTAGAGCAATCTCCGCCCACCGCTCATCTGATATGTAGAGAGTCACGAGTCCGACCAATCAACGCGGAAAACTGAAGGCAGTCTCACACCGAAAGCACTTGCTAACTGGAGCTGCCTCAGTGATCACGCATCAGTTGTCTCTCAAAGGTAAGGCAGCAGCAGACGTTGCTGAAGTTGCAGAACACCTCAATATAACCTATGATGTCCGCGATGCGGAAAATGCAGGCGGAATCGCGGAATGCAGTCATATAATGGAATTTACCGTATAACGCGGAATGTCACGGAATGTGTCGAAGTTTGGATGAATTCATCAAAAGTAGGTCAGTACACTTAAATCGACTCGCGCTATGGACTAGTATCTATAAATATTAAGCCGCAAAAACACTATTTTAATATGAATCCTGCATGTTCTGCATCTCTGTTAATGAATGACACAGACGTGCGGTTTCATTTACTGCACACATACATACTGAAGCGCGTGATGCTCGCGGTGTTTTCAGCGTCTGCCGTCTCACTAAATGAGGACATAAATACATGAACAACATCCCCAGAACTGCTCGCAGAGTCACTTCATGAGCATTTGACCGTTTCATTTGAGTAAAACGATCGTCATATCATATATACATAGGCTACAGAAACTTAAAGGTCCTCATGGCAACCTGTCAAAATATAAGTTCGGTTTAGCGAATATATTACTATATCGTAATACAACTACAACAATTATTACAACTTTTGTTGAGAATAATCACACAATACGCTAAATACGTTTACTTTAAGTTTTACAAAATGTTTACAGAATGCTTCTGGGTGATCTCTGTACTTATGTTATTATTAATATTATTAATATTACTGTTTATTTAATGTTGTTGTTATTAACAGTTTTCAGAATTAAAGACATTTTTAAAAGCATTTAAAGAAAGTTTTTTTTTGTCAGAGCTCTTGTTATTATTAATTTTGGCATTCATTTTCATTTTTACACCAGACACGTATATCGGTTCAAAATATCGGTTATCGGTCTACTTGATCTGTAATAATCGGTATCGGCCCTGAAAAACACATATCGGTCGACCCCTAGAATGAACACAAAAAGAATGGTTGGATAAATCAAACAATTTATCGTCGTCTAGAAATAATGTTTTATCTTATCATCTAACCCATTGTACTGTATAAGTTGACTGAGGTATGTTCACTGTCGTGCCACTATAACAATAATTATAATAAGTCAATTTGTGTGGTGCAAGGTTTATGCAAACAACAAATAAAGGCCTACATAACCTTTTGACATCCTCTCATAGCAGGAAATCATGTTTTTTTATTGTACGGAGGATATAGATCATGTTTACAAAATCATATTTATGCCTTTTATGCTCTTACATTATGGGCTATGAAAAACATTTCTTAATGAGTCATACATCATTTTTGAAAGATATTTCTAATCTATACATTGCAACAAACTTGTAATTAACACTTAAATTTAAAATTGAGTTATTCTTAGACATTTGATATAATGACCAACTTGAGTAGTTTTAGCCGTTAATTCTCAGGAATATGTTGTATTTCACATTGTTGTGAAATTCTATAGAGGTATATAGAGGGTTAACTGAAATGATAAGATTTCAAATGTTGTCCTCCTGGCCTGCAGGCAATGTCTGATGACAGTGAGGCAGGCCCTAGTCAGTCAAGTGAGGATCTGCAGGAGGGCAGCCACAGTAGAAAAAGACAGCATGAGGAAGGAGAGACAGTAGAATTACAGACAGAACAACAAGGAGGGACAGGAGGCAACACAGAGGAGAGGATAATGACATATACAAAGCCAAATCAACCTGACCCTAAAGTTTAGCAAAAACAAGTGATGAAAGACCGGACACTGATGGTCTGAGAAGTATCCCTGGCTGCATGTTAGTACGGGTACAGATGGTGTTCTGTGTTTACACTGCTCGAAGTACTTCAAGACAGGGAAACCAGCACAAGCCAAGAGTATAGACCAGTGGTCTCAAACTCAATTCCTGTAGGGCCGCAGCTCTGCACTAGTGTTGTCACGATACTGGAATTTCTAACTTCGATACGATACCTTGAAAAATATCGATATTCGATACCATTTTCGATACCAGGGAGAGAAAAAAACTGCCACAACATTCAATTAATTATTATTTTTTTGATAAATATAACATGACAATGAGGTATATTTTACATGAACAAAAAATGTCTTTTGGTAGTGCACTTGTTCAAGGTGTAGTGTCTAGTGTAGGTTGTGAGTGTGTTGTTTTTGTTGCAGGTCGAGTCTCATCATCTTTCTGGTGCTACAAGAAAATGCCAAACTTTAATAAAACATTTATTTTATTTTATTTTTGACCACACTTTTAAAATGAACTGAACTATCTAACTAATCGTAGAACTTAAGTTAATGGTAATAGATATTTGTTAACGTTAGTTAACATGAATAAACAATGAAAAATACTTCCAAAACATTTATTAATCTTAGTTAAAAGTATATTTAAACTAACATTTACTAATACATGTACTAATTAAAATCCAAAGTTCTATCTGTTAATATTTTTTCATTGGACCAGAGCGAACATGATCCGTTGTATTTTTATTACCTACTGTTATCAAAGATTAAAATATACTGTAGCAAATGCATTGCTCATCGTTCATAAATGCTGGTTAATACATAATATTATTTTATGAACAGATTTTAATGCCGGATTCACATATCACCGCAAACGTGCGTGCATCACACGCGAAAACAATGCTCACTGGATCGACATAAAGACAAAATGCAGAATTTAAGTAATACTTTTTTTAATGAAGTTAAATGAGCACAAGTTAATTTACATTTGACAACAGTTAAAGTATTTAAAGATTCACAGTTAAAGATTCCTCAGTCAGATTATATTAACTTTAATAATTACGGTGAAAAAACGAGACAACACTCATATCAGGTTTGATCGCGCACGCGCCCGGACCGGTTAACTTCCGGTGTGTTTGTATATCGGGCTGTTAGTGGCGCCCGGCTACAAACACAGTTAAAGTGATTAGTAATGAAGTTGTGCTCAGGTTGTTGTGCTGTGGGATGTGTTTCACATACATACATTTATTTGAGGCGACCCACTACAATATCAAAACTTTTCCAAAAGGCTTTGTTGAATAACATGAGCACGTAATGCATGTTTAAAAATTAAAACGAGGCGCAGGTGTTTTATATCACTGTATTTCTGAAGGAACACTGTCTTTAGGAAATGTTTGATGTCATTTTCATTTCATCTTGCATGTTATATGTCTGATAAAGCAGCGTTGTATGCGCTCAGTTTACAGCAGCGTTACGCGCAAACCTCTAACGTTAACATTACGTTATTTCTCCCGCTTTTAAGCGTCTCCTGCTGACAGAGTTGATTTGCATTTTAAGAAGTCCGTCCAAGTAGTAATCGCTGCATCTCAGTCCGTCTGATTTAAGAAGCAAACATATTTTGCTTGTTAGAAACAAGCCGCACTCACCATCTTTATATTCACTTCACTTTTGCTATTTAACCAGAGCGAATGAGGACGAGACACGTGACAGGCACTGCGGTCACGTGTGGTGTTTGTCAACGCCTTTGGAGAAGTGAAAGTGACAGCTCGGCTAGGATCGGAGTATCGATACTTCGGGAAATTAGTATTGGTACCGTTCAGATATTTCAGTATCGATACTTATCGAAATATCGATATTTTTGACAACACTACTCTGCACAGTTTAGCTTCAACCAGCTCCAAATCACACCTGCTTGGAAGTTTCTAGTAATCATGAGAAGCTTGATTAGCTGGATCAGGTGTGTTTGATTAGGGTTGGAGCTAAACTGTGCAGAGCTGTGGCCCTCCAGGAATTGAGTTTGAGACCAGTGGTATAGACCCAGATTTTGTCAGTAATGGATTTAAAAACGGGAAAAAAGCACTTGAAAAATGTTTCATGCATGAGAAATCAGAGGGTCACAACGTTGCTGTTACAACTGCTGCGTATGAAAACAGGCCAGTTACTACACAGTTGAGCAGTGCAGTCAGTACACAGCAGGCAGAAAACAGAGCTAGCCTGTTCAAAATAATAG
Organism: Gymnocypris eckloni scoliostomus; assembly: GCA_027564155.1. Classification (NCBI taxonomy): domain Eukaryota; kingdom Metazoa; phylum Chordata; class Actinopteri; order Cypriniformes; family Cyprinidae; genus Gymnocypris; species Gymnocypris eckloni. Next base: position 1,249,912 of record CM050413.1, on the reverse strand, counting down.
GAGGTGAGATGTTTCTGGCGAGGCAGGGATTGGCCTTTAGGGGGCATGAACATCATCAAGGTAACCTTGACCAGCTTTTAAAATACAAAGCTGAAGATGATCAATCATTCACTAGGTGGTTATCTGCAAAGAGGGGGGTGCACACATCTTGGGATTGTCAAAATGAGCGTATAAATTTGATGAGTTCATCGATTATCAGGACAATTGCAGATGAGATCCGGTCCCTTCCAGTGTTGCAGTATTCGATAATTATGGATGGGACAAGGGATATCTCTGGTGTTGAGCAGGAGGCGCTGTGCCTACGTTATGTTGACACTGATTTGCTGGTGCACGAAGACTTTATAGGGTCGTATGAAACAACTTCTACAACAGGTGAAAACCTTGCCAGAATCATTTTGGACGTTCTGTTGAGACTGAATTTGCCAATATCTGGCCTCAGAGGTCAAGCATATGATGGGGCTTCAAATATGGCTGGAAAGTACTCAGGTGCCCAGGCTGTTATTCAGCGAGCACAGCCACTAGCACCAGATATACATTGTGGAGCACACTGTGTTAATTTAATTACACAACAGGCTTGCTCAGCCTCCAGTGTCGTGCGAAATGCACTTGACTGGATACATGACCTTGGCACATTTTTGAGGCAGTCTGGTAAGCTGAAAGACAAGTTTAAAGCCATTGTTGCAGCTGAAGGGGAAGGGCCAGCCCTGTCCATCAGGCCTTTATGTCCCACTAGGTGGACTGTACAATCACCTGCTATCCGTGCTGTTCTCAGCCAGTATGGGATGGTACTAAATGCACTGGATGAGATGGCTGCAAGTAATTCTGAATCTGCAAGCCGGGCAGAGGGCTTACGTGTTCGACTGCAACAGGGTAATGTTGTACTGGGACTTCTGCTTGCCTTAGATGTGATCAGTGAACTAGAGATTCTAAACGCATCTCTCCAGAAAAACACTCAGACAGTGGAGGGCATCTCTCTGCAGTCTCTCTTGTCCAAGAAAGCTTGAAATCCAAAAGAAACACTGAACACTTTGAGGCAGTCTTTAAGGAAGCAGGAGACATGTGTGACAATCTGTCTCTAGAGACCATTGTTCCACCACGCACACATAGACTAAGAGATATTCTGGGCAGGCTCCTGCATACACACCTGGATCAGCTGTGGATTTTCACAGAGTAGAGTTCTACCGTGTCCTTGACACAGTAGATGCACAAACTACTGAGAAGTGTATGCAACCAGGCATTCAAACTTTAAAAGAACTGGAAAACTCACTCCTGACTCCCATTACAAATGATGCAGCAGTTCAGAAATATCCTGAACTGAACGAGGAAGACTTGAAAGTCCAATTAGCCATGTTTAAAAACAAGTACAAGGTCAACACAACTGCAGATGCTGTGCATGTTTTGAGAGAAATGCCCCCTGAAGTCCGTGGCCTATTTGATCAGGTAGAGACATTAGTAAGATTGTTGATGGTGGTGCCCATATCATCTGCTGAGGCAGAGCGCAGTTTTAGTGGGTTACGCAGGTTGAAAACTTGGTTGCGATCAACCATGACACAAAAAAGACTCAATGGCATTGCTGTGTGCCATATTCACCAAGAGAGGCTTGACAGACTGGACAGACAAGAACTTGCCCAGCAGTATGTTCAGGGTAATGAAAGGAGGAGAGATGTTTTTGGGTCCTTCATTGAGTAAATTTGTTTGGCTGCACTAGAGGGAATTTCTCATACTCCGTATAATTACTTATTTTTATTTATGTAAATATGTTGTTGTTGTTGTTTTTTTAAATAAAATGTATTTTATTTTATTATTATAATTATTATTTTTTGCACATAGGTTCTTTGCTTTTTTGTTCATAATGATAGACTTCGTATGCTGAGATAAGCAAATGTTTAAATAAAACATACTTTGCTGAAGACATTTATATAGATAATTTATATATTTATTAATAGGCTATGCTATAGCCTACCATATGTCTTTGTTAAAGAGCATAATACAAAGTCTTTTAGCATGAAAGCACGTATTTTTCAATGTGTGACAGCGTCCTGTATCATAACTAAATGTCTGCTGTTTGTAACAAATCAAACCGTGTGAAAATCCGGTAAAAATTTGGGGAGTTATGATTATTATAGTTGGGGATACACCTTCCTCAGTAGAAATAAATGCAGGGGGCGCATTGGAGACCCATCCAAGATGGCGGCCGCGCAGTACCGCAGCGTCAGTCCATGGGGCGTCTACGTATATATGTCTATGGTCATAAACACGTTCTGCGTTTAAATGAACGATGGTTCTCTTAAAGAGACAGAAACAGCGGTTGTGAGTGGGCTGGCCAACCGTAGCTCCGCCCCTGCGTTAACTGCATTAAATATGTTTAATGCGTTGAACTGAAAAAAATGTATCGCCTGCATTAACTTGCTAATTTTAACAGCACTCATTTATATATTTACAGTTGAAGTCAATGGTTTACATACACCTTGCAGAATGTGCAAAATGTTGATTATTTTACCAAGTAAGAGGGATCATACAAAATGCTCTTATTGTTTATTTAGTACTGACCTGAATAAGATATTTCACATAAAATATGTATACATGTAGTCCACAAGAGAAAATAATAGTTGAATTTATAAAAATGTCCCCGTTCAAAAGTTTACAACCAGTTCTGACTGCAGCCACGTTAATATGAGCACTTTTCTGTCATTCTGATTATAATCATTCTGATTGAAAGACTCGGTGGACTGTTTACATGAGACATTATATAATCCGATATGGTGTTTACGTGTACCTGTGCTTTCAATTTTAGGATACGATAATAGCCTACAGTGACAACAAAAACAAGTCACCAGAGGAAAAAACGCCCAGATTTACGTTAATATCTGTGATAGCTGCTTGCACTTTGAACAGAATGAAGATGTGTAGGCCTATATTTTTCTTGTTTTGACTAAATATCTTTTATTTTATTTTATTATTACTGCCCTTCAGAAGCTACAAAAGATAGTTACATGTTTTCCAGAAGACAAATTAAGTTAATTTTACCCTGATCTTCAAATTCAAAAAGTTTTAACCCCGGCTCTTAATGCATGGTTTTCCTTCTGGAGCATCGGTGAGTGTTTGAATCTTCTGTAACAGTTGCAAATGAGTCCCTCAGTTGTCCTCGGTGTGAAAAGATGGATCTCAAAACCATACAGTCAATGTTGGAAAGGGTTCAAATACACAAAAATTCTTGAAAACCAAAGAATTAGTGTGAGCTGAAGGATTTTTCTGAAGAACAGAAGACAGTTTAACTGTTCAGGACAAACAAGGGACTCATGAACAACTATCACTAAACAAACACACAGCTGTGGATCATTCAGATAACAACACAGTAGGAACCAAAGGGGTGTAAACTTTTGACTTCAACTGTTTACATTAAAGCAAATACTACATACCCTGAAAGTTATTTCAGTTTTTGGAGACAAAAGTTGAATTATCTGTTCTCTTAAACTATCCCAGACATGTCACATGCACAGCAGTATATGCACAATTATAAACGTGCATTAAAGAATAAAGCAATATTTACACCACGTCACTCTGAGATAACTTAATGACTTTACGAATTTCATCAAAATAAACATGTGCATATATTCAAACTACATACACTATTCCAGAGTAATTAAACTAAATGGTTTGGATAGATAGATGGTTGTTCACATCACACACGTCTTTTATCTTATAGATCATAAACATGTTTCTTTACCTGTGAGAAGTGCAGAGAGAAGGATCAGCTCCAGCAGACACATGTGACTCTTATCAGCCATTTTCTGTTTCTGTCCGTCTTTCTTTTCACTCTATATTTACAGCTCTTTCTTTAAACATCATCAGCTCCTGCGGTGGGTGTTAACTTCCTCTTATCGGAAACAACTGACCATTTAGCTGCATTTCACTCACACTATACTGATGAAGAAAAAACTTTCTATAAATATACTTCATATAGCAGTAAGGTGTGTTAGAAAGACATGATAGTGCCAGCCACCCTGAGACTGATAATTCATGGTAAGAGAACAACTATGGTTTTGAGAGATTTGTGTATTATATATGAGGTTTGCCTTTTAAAAGTGTGCCTTTTCTACTTCTTGTTTTTCAGAGAACACATTTCTGTCACTTATAAAGTGGATGGTGAATAAAGTTGGTGGCCACGTTTTGGAGCAGCACCTGAATTTTGCAGATGGCTGTATTCTTTGGCTGCTTGTCTTTTTCCCCTCTTATATTTCTGTTGCCTAAAGACTCTTTGTGAGGATGAATCCATAGGACACAACATAAAGCACTTCAAAACGTCCTAAGACAGGAGAAATGGTGAAGATGCACTGTTCCAGCGTTGGAAGACTGTATTTTTAAGTGTTATACATGCAATGTTTTAAATAAAGAATGTGTTTATTTGTAACAGTGTTGCCAGTAAGTTACTGTAAAACCCTTTGAAATGTCAAACCGTGTACATCAATAATTCATCCATCCATCAGCTCTCAAAAGACACAAGATAACTAAAATAAAAACCTTCAGGTTTAACAATTTTCTTATGAAAATATTTGTGTCTCTTTAAGGAGCTTAAAATGTGTGAGCTGTGAGCAGTTGAGGTTTCGAAACACATTACAGAGAGTGAGATCTCAGTCAGTTTTCCCACACTTGTTCAAACCACAGTGAACAGTGCGATCATCTCTGAAGCCAGTTTAGACTGATGACTGTGAATTCTCACACAGTCTGATGTCAGTTCCTCTTCTTTTAGTGGTTTTTCTTTCACATTGCCATAGTTGCTACAAACTATTAACAAATGACTGTTAGTTTCAGTGGTGCAATGTATCAAATACTTAGCTCAAGTTAGATCTAACAAAGCTAAAAGGCTCAAATTTGTTGATTCAGGTTTGTTTATTAGAGCTAAAACTAAACTCTGTAGTAAAGTGTCTCTGCAGGATCAGTAATGATGAACCTGATGTAAAGCGTGAATCTGTGCATGTACCTTTTTTTATTTTTGTGCACATTTGAGTACTGGTTTTCCCAATATTACACATTTTGAATATATCCTTTAAACGAAACAAACTTTTCAGCTCTCTGAGTCTTGTTAATGAGCTGATGACATGAATCAAGTGTGTTTAGTGAGAGACACAGAGTGTATACACTGTTGTGGAGGATCCAGAAACAAGTTAGGAAACGTACAAGGTTACTATCGTAACCTCGGTTCCCTGAGATATGGGAACGATTACTGCATCAAGAGATGCTGTATGGGAAAACAACTTTTTTCCTCTTCAACTGAAGCCTATTTAAATCACACAGTTATAACTGCTCGTTGATTGGTTTATCTAGGATTAAAAATATGAACCAATCCACGGCGATGGCGAGCGAGCCAATGGCTATTCAGCCCGCCACAGCCAGCCAAAATGGGAGGGGCGTCTGGCTATATATTTAGCTGCTCTAGCCAATACAACTCAGATTTCTTCGAAGGAAGCAACCGAGGCGTGCAGTTCATAGCACGGTCAGGAACGCAGTACTCGTTCCCATATCTCAGGGAACCGAGGTTACGATAGTAACCGAGTATGTTCCCTTTCGAGAATACACTCGTACTGTGTCAGAGACGCTGTATGGGAAACAGTCCAATCAGCGCCGTGCTATGACGCGGAACGACTCAAAACCAAGACTCACATGAGATTAGAACAGGGGAGTCCGTAGAATACACCAAGCACAGGGTGAGACTAGAGGGTCATCTGTGGCTCGGGTGTCGTCCCAAAAGGATACTTGGTGTCTATATAGTTTATGGACAGACCAAGCAAAAGAGTGGGCTTGAACAATGTTGGTCAAGTGAACCCGGAAGATTGCTTTTAAGCAGAAAGGACTTTGGTTTGCACAGCAGGGAAATCCAGGTTGTAAAACCTTACAAATGTGGACAGCGAGGACCAGCCGGCCGCCGCACAAATGTCTGACATGGACACCCCGCTGGACCACACCCAGGATTAGTCTATGACCCCGATAGGGCACCGTGACCCCACGGAGGAGTATGCTAATGTAATAGCATCCACTAACCACCTAGAAATGATCTGCTTCGTAACAGGGCCACCTTTAGCGCGGTTACCAAAGCCAACAAAAAGCTGTTCTGACTTTCTGTACGAGGCAGAATGCTCAATGTATACTTTCAAAGCCCTGACGGGACAGAGCAGGGATTCCGGGCTGTCCGCCGGCGGAGAAAAAGCAGAAAGCGCTTTGACCTGGGTTCTAAACGGAGTGGAGAGCACCTTAGGTACATAACCCAGACTTGGTTTCAGGACGACCTTGGAGTCGTTTGGCCAGAATTCCAGGTAAGCAGGGTTGACAGAGAGGTCATGTTTGACTCTTCTCTTTTGCTCTCAACGGAGGCGGTCGCATTTTTCTCTCCCCGTCCTCACCCTTATCTTCCCTGCTTTGCTCCCTTGTCTCGTTGAGAGACTCTCTCTGCACAGCTCTCCAAACTAAAAGATTATGGATTTGATCAACTGGTCTCTTAATGCAATTGACACTATCCGAAACTTGGGTTTCGGGAAACCTGACTGCCCTGACGGAACGTTCGCAGCCGGCTATACAATGGCGCGTGGGAGAGGTGGCGAATCGTGTGTCTAGAGGCTCTTTCCGTGGAGGACATTGAAGATATCTACCTATTCGGAACCATGATAACAGGTATTTTGCTGATTGGATTAGGCTTTGCCCTGGGTTATCGAAGAATTCAGAAAACGGGAACAGCTGTCCAAAGCCCCACAAGGCTGCCCGTATGATTGAAGCTGTGGGAAGAGCGGTCAGCATTGAGCACTGAGACTATAATCGCAATATGGATTCTACCAAGGAGAAGTTCACGGCTTTACAAAGGAAAAATGATTATATGGAGACCAAAATGGACAGAGAGTAGCCTGCAAAAATTGGAATGCGTTTACTCGCCCCAAAGACATAAAAATCGTATCTTTTTCTGGCTCCCCCACACAGTGGCCTTGGCAAGGCTGTTGCTGGAATAAACCCCGGGAGTGCAATGCAGTGAGACGCTCTTGCGTTCCTCCCCCACCCTACAGACATAACAGACATTGCCCCCGACCGACCGACCCGACCGACCACTCGCCTTCGTTCGCTTTGATCCGCCAGCCTGTCAAGCGGATCTGACCAGCGCCGGATCAGTGGCTGCGGGATCAGATGGCTGCTTGCTGGGCCGGATTCACTTCCCCTGTGGCTATGTCATGGTGTATGTGCTTTTGTGTTGCTGAGGTGTTTTTCCTGTTCTCACACTGTACTCCCCAAGGAGTATAGTCTGGGAGTTATTTTTTTTTCTCCTCACTTTCCTCATGTTTATGCTGTATTTTTCTTCAATTCTACTTGCATTGCACTACTGATTATACTCTGTATGATTGTGTATGTGACGAATAATAAAGAACCTTGAACCTTGAACTACGTGTTTTAACTACATTTTTATTTTCACAATAGGCTACTGGCCAATATTAACTACTAACTAACCTGAAAAATTTTCTCATTAGTTAACCTAATGATAATATAAGATTATATTTAGCGTCGCTCGTTAAAAGTAATTTTAATTCGGTAACTTAATTCAATAAGCAGACAAAAAGTCGCTTGAAACAACAGTTTGTGCAGTTTAGCTTAGTAAAGTTTGTAATGCCATGTTGACGGGTAAATGTTACTAGGTTAACTGGTGCGTGAAAAACTGACACAAACACAGACAATCGTAAGTATATTTTTACCTTGCTTGCATGTCTTATTCTCTCGTAAGGTGCATTGACACACAGCGCAGATGTTCTCCGGAGCTCTTTCACTCTCGTGGGGTCATCCCCGGTCAAAACCCACGGCGCTGCCCCGCTGGATCCGTGTCTTCCTCGAACGCGAGTGACGCGGCGCGACTCGATAAAAGACAATATAAAACCCATTATAAATACTATCTACAGTGGATGTGGACAGTAAAGTGATGTAAGCCAACTCGTGTCAATTAAAATGTAAGAAAAGAGGAAAATAAAACAACCTCAATAGAATGGCGCCAAAGAGGCTGTTACAGTAAATACAGTAGTATACAGCAATTAAAAAAATACAGTAAGTCTCTGTATGTGGGGTCTGACATCACAGAAAATTCCCATGATGCAAATAGTATTCCAGTTAATTACTGTAAAGGGAATTTGCAGTATTGGGTGATATACATTAAATAACTGCAGAAATTACAGAAATGTCTAACAGTGTAGATACATTGTGTTAACAGCACGTTTGATTTTTATGTTTTTGATAGATACAGTTATACCAGTTTAGTTTATTGTGTGGAGACATGCTGAAATGGCGTTTGGTCTCGTACTGTATCGCGTCACTTGTCAGTGTCGGGCGCTTGCTTGGCCATTTATTGTGATTAACAAGTGTGTTCAACTGAATTGGAGAAGTATTTTGTTAGATGGGTATAAAAAGCTTTGTTTACCGCGGCATCCGTCGCGTGAAGCCCTCCTCGTGAGAAGACCGAAGAGTGTAAAGACCATCGACTCTACCATGCAACTCCACCGGACAGGGACACTGTCAAAGGATATAAGTATCGCTTTTTATTTATCCTCTTTCTTACTGCTTGTTTCACTAGTGTTTTAGTTTTTATAACCAGTTATTACTATGTGTAAGTTGTTGTTTGTTAGCATGTGTTTTAGACAATGTTCTTTTCTAGGATTACTGATACACTACTGTCGTTTGTTGTGTTATCTATTTTAATTTTAGATAAATTATGTATGAATTTATTATGTCTTTATAGGTATTTTCTTTAGTTTTAATAAATTGGAGTTATTTTAGTAATATTACTTCAACATACTACATGGAAATGAAATAACATATATATATTTATATATAGTTTTTAGCTTTATTTTTTTTGTTTTCATTTAAATGTTTAGTTTTGAAATGTTGTATGAATTTGTCATTTTATTTAATTTCTCAATTTTCTTAAATGTGTATATATAGCATTTATAGAGTTTTAACTTTTAGTTTGAGTTACTTTTTTCTTATTTGTAAGTCGCTTTGGATAAAAGCATCTGCTAAATGACTAAAAAGTAAAAGTAAAGTAAAAGTACCATATCAAGTTATTTCATGCACTTTGAAAATAGCAGTGAGTTTAAGTGGTCACTTATAAAATCAAAAGCACCTTACTGCTATATGAAGTATATTTATAGAAAGTTTTTTCTTCATCAGTATAGTGTGAGTGAAATGCAGCTAAGCGGTCAGTTGTTTCAGATCAGAGGAAGTTAACACCCACCGCAGGAGCTGATGATGTTTAAATAAAGAGATGTAAATATAGAAAGAAAAGAAAGACGGACAGAAACAGAAAATGACTGATAAGTGTCACATGTGTCTGCTGGGACTGATCCTTCTCTCTGCACTTCTCACAGGTAAAGAAACATGTTTATGATCTATAAGATAAAAGACGTGTGTGATGTGAACAACCATCTATCTATCCAAACCATTTAGTTTAATTACTCTGGAATAGTGTATGGAGTTTGAATATATGCATATGTTTATTTTGATGAAATCTGTAAAGTCATTAAGTTATCTCAGAGTCATGTGGAGTAAATATTGCTTTATTCTTTAATGCACGTTTATAATTGTGCATATACTGCTGTGCATGTGACATGTCTGGGATAGTTTAAGCGAACAGATAATTCAACTTTTGGCTCCAAAAACTGAAATAACTTTCAGGGTATGTAGCGATAACAACCCATTCTCTGAACACAACTGACTCTGGAGCAGGTTTTGTTCTGGGATGAGTTTACTTTAGAGATATTGAGCACATGTATGCCCTGGTAATGAAGCTCCAAGCTGACACTATTATAATATATATATATATACACAATTTATTTTAATTATAAAGCACAATTTTAACATAAATCGAAGTTTATTTGATTTTACTCTATTTTATTCTCATCTCACACAATAAGGATATGCATTCAAACATTCAAAAGGATTATTGCAAATGAATATGTTCTGTCATTTGTACAATAATACTAAAAAAAGCTAAATCTCTTTGTGTTTATATATATATATGTACAACAGGGCTAAGAAAAAAATATATACTATTAACTGCGCCTAAAATGTATAATTGCAGAAATACATATATATACGTTGTATTGAACATTAATGGAGCAGCAGATTTTGTGTGAAAATAAATCTTTCAAGTTGTTAATTTTGTTTAAAAATCATATCAATCATATAAAATCGTATAGATGTAAGCGGTGCCCACACATAGGGTAACAGGCACACGGTATTGATACAAATACTTCAGCTAAAAAGTTAATACTTGTTCAAAACAATCACTTTATTTATGTTTGTACTATTTCTGCTTATTTTGACCAAATACAATTATGAATTTTTGATCAATACATATACTGTCATTAAAACATGTTAATATAAAAAATACAGAAACAAAATCATTTTAATAAGTAAATATTCTGAAAGTAATGAGGGAAATACAATAATAATGTAATATATTTTTACAGTAGTAACACATTATATTTGATCATATGATTTGATTAATATCATGTTTTTAAATATGATGGATTCATTCTAAACATGGTGATTATCTCTAATATGGATACCCAACATAATATATGATATTTACCATCTGAATCTAACCATGTCATGTCAACAAATGGAAAAGTAGCCATCTATTAATTATCATGTTAATTACTGTGCGCCTTTAGCCCCAACAGCAGGGGTGCTTTTACCCCAAAAACCATACTTTCACATATTCTTGTGTTATTTAAAAACGGTTTCTAAAGGCGCCCCGGGGTAAAATAACAGAGATTTGGGGTTTTTGTGAGTAAGTTAACATCTCTTTCTGCAATACTACCCTGAACTCATGCGTTTAGTAGCAGTTTACTCTGCTTGGTTCATTTTCTGCTTAAAACAGGACAAAAACATTTTATTTTATTATATTATATTTCATAATCAAGTCATTAACACACATGATTATTATTATTATTAGTAGTAGTAGTAGTGGTATTAGTATAAATTAATTAAATCGTTTATTTATTTATTATACATATATCATCATTATTCTATATGAATCGAAACACATTATAACCTGACCGGGAACCGTTATAAGTTAAGATAAATGGCATAGGCTCCACTATACGGGTTAAGGCACAGATTGAAAAATCCTATTTCCTAAATAAACAACACAAAGCATATGGAAGACAGAGGGTAAAATCAATAACTTCTGTAGCTTTAAGGATTCATCTATATTTCATTTAGAATGTAATGTTTGATAATGTATTCAATTTATGTATGTTTCTACTTGCTGAAGGGCACAGGTAAATATTACATTTATTATAATGGATTTATGTGAAGATTGTTTTAAGTTGTTTTAAGTAGTCTAATAAATGGTAAAATTGATAGCTTTGTAATGTTGAATGGCTAATCAATGGTTAAATATTAGGAAAATTACTATTTCCTAGAGACATCAGAGTGATTCTGGCCTTCAGTCATAAACAAATATGCCATTATACAAATATTAAAGATATACTGTCTTTATGTTGTTATACATTCATTTGAAGATTGAATGTGAAAGTAATGCAATGTAAAAGTATTTAAAAAAAAAAACCTTAATGTTGGGTGGGATTAATTGTGATTAATTTCAGAACAAATGTGAGATTAATTAGTTTTTGTTTTAATCGATTGACAGCACTATATATATATATATATATAACACAGTGAGAGGTTGTAAAGGGTTAAAGAAATTACCCAACTTTGAATACTACGCAACTAATTTACACAATCACGACTACGCCACCCACAGGTTCGCCTTCTCACACAGTGACCCAGAGACGTGAATACTTTGTATAAAAGTAACAAATCTTTATTAAACAATTACGCACTTAAAATTAATTCATTAAGCCTGCCTTCTCCAAGCCCCAGCTCCCCCATAAACAACAACAAGGAAAGGAAATTAAGCAAACAATTAAACCGCAAGTAACACCAGCAAACGTGTTTCCACAAATCAAAAACAATAAAATAACAATAGATATTAAATACCAAAACAAATCTGCAAAACAAACATAGATAATGCAACAAGCTTAAATGCAAACAAAATAATTAAATACAAAAGAAACAACGTCCATTCAAACAAAACATTAACTAATGCAGCCAATCTAGTTCACAGCAAATAAGACGTGAATGCAAAACATAAATTAAAGCAAAATAACTAATTGAATGCAAACCAAATAATTAACCAAAAGACTTGCATGTAAAGCGTTCCTGTGGGTCAGTGGTAGAGCATTGTGTTTGCAGCGCAAAGGTTGTGGGTTCGATTCCCAGGGAACACATATACTGACAATAAATGTATAACCTGAAGGCACTGTAAGTCGCTTTGGATAAAAGCGTCTGCTAAATGAAAAATGTAAAGCATACATTATAGCAAAACAAGTCAATAAATACCAAACATATTACTAAACGCAATATTAAAGAAAAACAAATTAATTAACATCATGTAAAAGCAAAACAGCAGTGTTGACATTTCAAGCCATGCTGTAGTCCCTGCTTTAAGCCATGCAGAGCCGGGAGCACAAAAGCAGGCACGCTCACAGGATGGTTTAAACACCTATAGGACACAGAAACAGTTATAACCCAAACTAAAACCCCTTTATGCGGGCTAGAGAGACACGAGTGGGTTGTACATATATGATATTGGGAACCCCATCATCTATCCAGCAGCCTTGCT